>CM059430.1:28718262-29109869 GCA_030390025.1 Squalus acanthias | reverse complement strand
CCCCCCCCACCTCCCGTCTCCCCCCCCACCTCCCGTCTCCCCCCCCCCACCTCCCGTCTCCCCCCCACCTCCCGTCTCCCCCCCCACCTCCCGTCTCCCCTCCCAACTCCCTTCTCCCCCCCAACTCCCTTCTCCCCCCCAACTCCCTTCTCCCCCCCAACTCCCTTCTCCCCCCCCACCTCCCTTCTCTCCCCCCACCTCCCTTCTCTCCCCCACTTCCCTTCTCTCTCCCCCACCTCCCTTCTTTCCCCCCCCACCTCCCTTCTTTCCCCCCCACCTCCCTTCTCTCCCCCCCACCTCCCTTCTTTCCCCCCCACCTCCCTTCTTCCCCCCACCTCCCTTCTTCCCCCCCACCTCCCTTCTTCCCCCCCACCTCCCTTCTTTCCCCCCCACCTCCCTTCTTTCCCCCCCACCTCCCTTCTTCCCCCCCACCTCCCTTTTTCCCCCCCCCACCTCCCTTCATCCCCCCCCACCTCCCTTCTCTCCCCCCCCCAACCTCCCTTCTCCCCCCCAACCTCCCTTCTCCCCCCCCACCTCCCTTCTCCCCCCCCAACCTCCCTTCTCCCCCCCCAACCTCCCTTCTCTCCCCCCCAACCTCCCTTCTCTCCCCCCCAACCTCCCTTCTCTCCCCCCCAACCTCCCTTCTCTCCCCCCACCTCCCTTCTCTCCCCCCCACCTCCCTTCTCTCCCCCCCACCTCCCTTCTCTCCCCCCCACCTCCCTTCTCTCCCCCCCCACCTCCCTTCTGTCCCCCCCCCACCTCCCTTCTCTCCTTCCTCCCCATCCCTACTCCCCCTTCCCTCTATCTGGGTCTAATTTATCTGCTGTCCCATAGCTCTGCTGGACCCAAACATTACACTTCATCTTGACCCCACAAGAGCAATGCCATGGGTGATCGCCTTGTTATTGTAACATAATTTGGGCTTGTTTCAGTATCACAGCATGTTAGCTATAAACCATCGGAAAAATGGCTGGGGTAGGATGCTTGGAACTGTGAAGATACTGTCAGGTTTCAGATTTTAAAAAATAGTCCCACATAAACCCTTTTTATCACATTAAATATTTTGCATATTGTTCTCTGCTGTCACAGTGTGTGTTACACAAACGAAGTACCACTGCAATGTTTTATTTGGGATAATCTTTCATTAGACATCTGAAAAGCTAAATGCTTGTTATGTATATTAGTTCAACTTCTATCTTTCACTGCCTATCTTAAACTCTGTGGTATGTCATTGGTTATATAAAATTTGTGGTGTTTGAAATAAACATGGATAGTAACAATTAAGAAATCAGATACCAAGTTCATATGCTTTCAAAATGACGTGACTTAACCTGGTATTTAGAACATTTTGAAAAGACATCTTGCATAGGTTTGATCTGTTTCTTATTACTTTATAATTACAGGGTAAGTAAGTCAACCAAAGAGTTCTTTTCCTCTAATCCCTGTCTTTGATTTTGTTGCAAAAAAAATGAATATTCAATACATATGAAAGCAGTGATCCAGAACTTATAATAAAACCTACACCAGTCCAGATGCTCAGGGAATATTCAAGTCTATAAACAAGGCAGTATGCTATGCACCAATTCAACAGACAGATACATAGGGCATACACATATCCACAAATTATTTGATGCCGTTCCAAATACCCATTGAACTGGTGAATTATCAGAATTAGTCATCCCTAAAGAGTGGTTACATCCTCCCTAGCTTAAAACACAAAATTGTGCTATTTATTCTCTCAACCAATACAATTGAGAATTGACTAAGTAGATGTTGGCTCCAATATTCCAAATAAAAATGGAAGATTGGAGTCTTGCCATTCGAGAATATTAATCATTTCAAGTAGAACTGTTTGCTGCTCAGCCTTAGAACAAACCTTCCATAGATATTGGCAAGGCTCTGTATTCAGGAAAATATTCCAATTTATATTTATTTCTGTTTCCAGATGGCCTCACCAGATAACCACAATTTGGGGTAAAGGTTTCCATATAATCTCAAGTCTTACTTGATGCATGTTAATTTTAGACTTCTTTCATGTAGTTCTGTGCTCACAGTCCAAGTTGAAATAATTTCCTATCAGTATTATCCATTTCACACTTATTAAGATGCTCTTTATTCGTTATATAAATGCAAAATACTGAGGATGGTCGAAATCTGAAATAAAAACAGTGAATGCTGGAAATACTCAGTCGGTCAGGCAGCATCTGTAGAGCGAGAAACAGAGTTAACGGGGTAGAAACTGCAGTCAGAGGTTGCTTGCCGCGGGCAAACGCCTCCGAATCGTAAGAAAACTACGCACCTACCTGATTGCTTTGGACTCTTGCGGTCCTGGGCCTGCAGGCGTACGCCTGCATCAAGGCCCACGTATCCCAGGGGCGCATGAGGTTCACAAGCGTCCCTGGGATCATGTGGGCCAGCCCAACCAATGAGAAAGGGGGTTTCCCATTATGCTTATGGGGATTCCATTTACGTACGGAATCCCAATGAGCATAATAGGAATCACCTAAAAAATACATTTTCACACAACCTAAATAAAAAAAAATCATCACAGGTTCAAAATTAATTAAAATACCATTTAATTAAACATTTAAAATAAAAATTTAATTTTTTGAAAAATAAATTTAAACATTTTTAAATGGGTCAAAAATAACCTGAACTAATTTTAAATGTAAGGGAATATGTAAATGATTTAAAAAAAATTATTTTAACATTTATTTTAGCCCTTACGTTGGTAAAAGAAGGCCTGCGCCTGCTTTTACCAGGTGGAAGGGTTTGGTGGGTATTCACTGGGCAGTTGTTGGTCTATGTGGCAGCGAATGTCAGTTTCCAGTGGATGCGTACAATCTATGAATTAGAAACTTGACGGATCGCAAGTTTTCGCGCATGCGACGGCATATGACAGCGTACGCCTTCGTAGGCCCTGTAAAATCTGGGCCATTGTTTCAGGTCGGTGACTTTTCAACAGTTCGATGAAAGGTCATCAACCTGAAACGTTAACTCTGTTTCTCTCTCCACAGATGCTGCCTGACCTGCTGAGTATTTCCAGCATTTTCTGTTTTTTATTTCTTTATTAGTTATGTTGTCCTCTTAACACTCTTGCACACTGCTCATAGTTTTGAATGTTTACTTTTCTTATGTTGTGCATAGAGTTAATGTCTAAAAAAAAGTAAAAATATTGGTATCTCAGTCGGGAGCAAGCATAACTACCTCACCAGTTTATACACTAGAGAGACATTACAGCCACTGTTAGACCACCAATGTAATGTTTGTTTTGGAAATAATTCTATGTAGATCAAGTCAAGGAGAAAAAAACTTGCAATGAATAAAAGAATAAGCCAATTGAGAACTGTCCTCTGAATAACACATAGTACTTACCCTAGTTAGTTTATTCCAAAGTAACTGAAGTATTCCCACTGAAAATAACTTGGACTACCATTGCAGTGTAACTTTGCTGCCAATGCTATGTAGACTGGTGTTGGAGAAAGCAAAGAAAGAGGTGTTCTTGCTTCCTTTTCATCGGAACTGGTTGTATTGTGTCTGCAGTTGGTGCAAATTTTATTTTTAAATGTAGATTTTTCTTAAACTCTGCAAATACTGTAAATTGACTTTCAAAAGACATGTCAGTCCAATCAATTCATCCCAATTAGAAGAAATTGAATTGAGTCAAAATCAGAAGCAATGAACCATCCACATGTTTGAAAATCTCCAGAAGTCTCTCCACTCCTTCCTGGTGGCCTGTGTAACTCGCTAAAATACTGTCAGTATTACATCAGTAGCTACACTCTTAAGACAGCTTGAAAAGTATCTGCATTAAGGAGTTATGCAGACAGCAGATGGTTTAAGCTTGTATTTTGTTCTTGTCTTCTGACATGGACATGGGAAGGATACAGTAAGCTGGTTCAAAACTTCTCAGTTGATTGTGCTGGATTAAGATATGGACACATTGAGGGAGAAATTCAACTCATGGTTGTCCATTTTGTGTACACAGCTTTTTTTTAAAAAATTGTGTTAAGTGCATGTTACACTATGTTTATCATATTGTCATGTTAAGATGTCATCATCTCACATTTTGTTGATTTCAGATACATATATGGATGTAGGCTGAAAGAGTTATGGCCTGTTTCCATTCACTGTAATTGTCTCTGATGGTGATCTTGTTTATGGCAATTACTGTCTTGACTAAACATTCAGTAAGTTGTAGTTGGACAGGAACCAAATTAGAATTATATTTGGCCTAAGTTGGGGCAAAATCTTCAGGTGGAACTAATGAAATGGCAAAGAACAGAAATGAACTATACAAGTACAGTGTACTTGTTTCAGCATGGTGTTTTCTTTTATTTGTTCCTTTTTTTTGTCAGAAACACCATGGGGGAAAAATTAGGTTGGTTTGCGCCTCCTGTTAGCGCCTTAAGAGGGCGCTAATGGGGCGCAAAGCAACTAGCGCCCGGGCGCGGCGATGTTTGCGCCGCTCGCGAAATTGACCAGACATTTTGCGGCGGCACTAAACACTACCGCCACGATCTCCTGTGCCTGCAGATCGTGACGTCAGTCGAGCGTGCAACGCCCCGGACCGGAGATTGAGTGGCGCCCCCTGCCTTGCCGCTAGCAACGACAGGGTATGGGGAGCATTTTGCAATCGAGAAGGGACTGGGGGAGCGCTATTTAAAGGTGACCGCTTCCTGCCTTTTTTTGTCGGCGACATTTTTGCACCACGCATTCTGAGTGAGAGAGAGACTTCTGGAGATATTCAATGCTGTGTTGAGGAGTTTTGGGTACGAGCAGCACTTTGCAGGTTCATTTTGATCTGATCTTCCTTGCATCGATTTAGAAGAGACTATGGCCGTTGCACCCTCAGCTCTTTCCCTGGGCCTCTCCATTGTTCTTTCCAGCAGATTTAATGTACAGGTCTCTCCAGGCCGAGATTCAAGGCTGCAATGAGCAGGGTGTGGATGGAGAGCAAGATCGACCCTCCCCTTTAAGAACTGGCCGGCGCCAGTGTGTCTGTGTTCCATTGCTGACTGACATCACATGAGCTTCGCCAGTGCTCTGAGGTAGCACCTCGCTCCTCGGTGTTAGCACCTTAAGAGAGGTGTGTAACGCCTGATTTAATGCTCAAATCACCTCCAGGGGCGATAGAAGCCAAGTTTGCAGTCGGAGGCGATAATTAGCGCCAGGCACTAAACTTTGCGCCCGGCCGATAATTGCGCCCCAAACGGGGCGATACCGAATTTCTCCCCCCCATGTCCCTCTCTTCTGCTCTTCTGATCCAGCAATTAGTAAAGTCAAAAGCTCTTTTGACATTAATATTGCAGCATGTCATAGTATTTTTTTCACAACCTGCTATGTCTGTGTGTGAGTGTGAGGTGTTTTAGTCAACATTGAGTTTAGAAATTTTATTTCTTGCAGTTAGCTAGTAGTTAAAAGGCAACGATGGAAAATGATCTTCTAAGGGATTGGAAGTGGCACCAACACCTGTACATGCTTCAGCCATGCTGCAGATAGTGTCTCACCTGTCTAAACCTCATTCACAAGATTAAGTTTATAAAATGTGTCATCCTGCAAGATGGTCTAAAAGGAGATATTGGGGCTAGAGCCAGAGACTCCCTACGCTGGGATTTCCCGCTCCTCAGTCTCCGTTGGGATCTGGTATTTGTGTGGAGGACAGTACGACCAGCGAGGTGAGGTGTACTGGTCTCAAGGGCAGGTGGTAGACCTACCGGTGAGATCCAGGCTAGGCAAGCGGTCTGGAAGAATAGGAATTTAAAAACAAATTTGGACAGGTGGCCGAAGGGTAGCATGGCAGGGTCATGGAGGGCCCAGACAATCTCTGCACCCCAAGGGCAGGTGTTGGAGTTTCCATCAGTCATGGACAAATGGGCACTTAAAATGTACCCAAAGTGGCATTTGTGCCACCTGTCCCATGTAAATGAGTTGCCCTCCCACTGACCCTGCATACTTTGTTGGGGGTCAGCCCTTGATGGCAGCTGATAGAGGTAGATGAAGTGACCGTGAATTTATAATTGCAAGCTTCTTATGACGTTAATGATGCTAAGGCATTGATGAATTGGATAAACTTTTGGTTCTCATCTTGGATGACGATAAATATCGAGTAAAATTGCTGTCTGCTATGCAGGTTTTTTTGTGGTCAGCCAAGTGTCTGATGTGTATGGAAATGCATCATCATTTTTAACAGTTTCCCAACTGAGCTACTGAAAAATGCAGAAATGTGGAGTACGCACTTTCTCTCCACAAGGACATTCCCTACCTCAATTAGATCACCCCTGAAAAAGATGCAGCATTATGAGTGTAGGTGCTTGGTGTCAAGATACTCACCAAACCCTTGCATTGCTAGACACATCTGTGAATGTCATCTTGAAGAGCTACCTCAACCATCCTTCGCCACAAATAAGTTGAATTAGAATACCTTGTAAAGGATGGTTACAGATAATTTAGATAACCTTGCTTGAGCTGAGGATTCTTGCACTAACACAGCAACATTTATGCATTCAGTTGGTTATCTAACCTTTCCTACTCTGGATTGCTATTTCTGTTGCAGTAATATATCAAACTCAGTCAAGTATTATTCTTATAAGCTTGCAGGGAGTGACTAATGCCCTGAATTTAATAGCATGTGATACTAGCAGATAAACTCTGAAATTCCCCTCTCCACGATTTTAGTGGAGATGTTGAGGCATTATTTTAAATGGATTAATGCTTAAGCTAAAATAATGGAGGGAAGAATTTCAGACCGATGCATTGCTGTTTGTACAGTACGAGCTCATAGTGTAACGTTAGGACCTCTCATTATCAGATGTTCACTGTAACTAAGTTTAACTTCCTCTACTGAGTGTAATAGAACTTCTGCAAGAACCTGGGAAAGTATTTGTTCTAATTAGAGCTTATAGATACTAAAATCGGCTGTGTGGTTGATACTGAAGAAGGAAGCTGTAGACTGCAGGAAGATATCAATAAATTGGTCAGGTGGGCAGAACAGTGGCAAATGGAATTCAATCCGGAGAAGTGTGAGGTGATGCATTTGGGGAGGGCTAACAAGGAAAGGGAATACACATTAAATGGTAGGACACTGAGTAGTGTAGAGGAACAAAGGGACCTTGGAGTGCATGTCCACAGATCCCTGAAGGTAGCAGGCCAGGTAGATAAGGTGGTAAAGAAGGCATAGAATACAAGAGCAGGGGGTTATGCTTCAACTGTATAAAACACTAGTTAGGCCTCAGCTAGAGTACTGCGTGCAGTTCTGGTCACCACATTACAGGAAAGATGTGATTGAACCAGAGAGGGTACAGAGGAGATTTACAAGGATGTTGCCGGGAGTAGAGAATCTTAGCTATGAGGAAAGACTGGATAGGCTGGGTCCTTTTTCCTTGGAACAGAGGAGGCTGAGGGGAGACCTTATTGAGGTGTATAAAATTATGAGGGGCCTAGATAAAGTGGGTAGAAAGGACCTATTTCTCTTAGCAGAGGGGTCAAAAACCAGGGGGCACAGATTTAAAGTAATTGGTGGAAGGTTTAGAGGGGATTTGAGGAGAAATGTCTTCACCCAGAGGGTTGTGGGGGTCTGGAACTCACTGCCTGAAAGGGTGGTAGAGGCAGAAACCCTAACCACATTTAAAAAGTACTTGGATGTGCACTTGGAATGCTTTAATCTGCAGGGCTACAGACCAAGAGCTGGGAAGTGGGATTAGGCTGGATAACTCTTTGTTGGCCGGCGCGGACACAATGGGCCGAAATGACCTCCTTCCGTGCTGTAACTTTCTATGATTCTATAATAACATAGGGCTGGATTTTCAATGACCCGTGGAGTCGGGTTTGGAGGCGTGTGGGGGGTTAAAGTTGCAGATTCGGGGGTCCCAACCCCATCCCGCCTCCACACAATTTTGATAAAATCGTGTGCGGTGTTCCCGACTCCGTCCCGCCTCCAAGAGGCGGGAGAGGCCATTAAAGCCCTTAACAAGCCCTAAATTGGCTCTGTAATGCCATTTTGTATTATTTTAGCTAGTTTAACCCTTTTCTGACGTGAAGCACGCCTGATGTGAAACACGCCAGTGAAACCTGGCGGGAGCACAAGTGGATAGCTGACTATCAGCTGCAGGTCCACTATTACAACGGAGATGTGATGAAGGTAATAGTAGTATTAGGTCTGAAAGTCGCCTCTGATGCTGCTGCATTGAATGTCTTCAGAGACTGCCGGGGCCTTTGGAGGACCTGGAAAAAAAATCTCTCTCTCTCTCTCTGAGATGCTGCTCATTTTGCATCCAGGTCCTCTCACAGCAAAGGCCAGGCAGTCTCTGACCTGCAGTGATGACATCATCAGAGGTGACTTTCAGACTGAAACCACTAATTGGTTCATGGGTTCCCACATGCTGGAACTCAATTGCCCAATTAAGTGAAAATTGCATCAATCTCCCACATCCAATTGCAGGCGGGTGGATAACACAAAATGCGGATGACACGACCCCAACCCGCCCCAGTATCAAAATCCAGCCCATAGTTTCTCTCTAGTTTTGGTGAGTCAAACATCATTAATAAATATATATATATGAAAAACTTTGAGTTTGTGCAATGTTGTTAGAGAGAGAATTACAGTATATTAAGATTATAGGAACACTTTACAAGGTGTTGAAACTGGAATGATCATGTGGAAATGTATAAAATATTTCCCAACACTTCAATTATTATGTGTTATATTATGGAGTGTTTCTGAGGTATTAGTCAAGTACAAAGCATATGGGTTATATATTGAAAATAGAACTTCAGAGTTGTTTGCTGCTAGTGAACTATTCATAACCTATGGTATTACGTTTCAGCCAATATACATATGTATTTAATACTGCATAAAGTTTCAACTGGTGATGCATATTATTGATAAAGCAGCTTAAGCCTCTGGGATGTCAGCTAATGTTACTTTGAAACACAGTCAGCTCTCCGAAATGTGTTCATGCATTGGCTCAATTTGTGCTTTAGATCTGACAATTGAATATTTTTTACATTTCTTTCTTTCGCACTTGATTGTCTTGCAGAAATAAGATTGTAAATGCACAGTTAATTCATGCTAATAATAACTACAAAGATCTGTAAGCTTTCATGTTTT
The DNA here is from genome assembly GCA_030390025.1 of Squalus acanthias. NCBI lineage: Eukaryota > Metazoa > Chordata > Chondrichthyes > Squaliformes > Squalidae > Squalus > Squalus acanthias. Next base: position 29,100,760 of record CM059430.1, on the reverse strand, counting down.
CTTTCTGTATGGGGAGTAATTTTCACGGAAAATAAACTGTAATATATAACATAGTAACAAGAAAGGAGATAATATGTGCCACATCGAGAACCTATAGACATTTTGGCATTGATTGAGGAAATGAGAGATAAAATTGTCTAGAAAAACAGAATGTAGCAGCATACCTCCTAGCACAAGTGCAGTGCACTCACAATTAGGAAAGGAAAGGACTTGCATTTATGTAGCACCTTTCATGACTTGAAGACGTCCCAAAGCGCTTTACAGCCAATGAAGTACTTTTGAAGTGTAGCCACTGTTCTATGTAGGGAAACACAGCAGCCAATATCCATACAGTAAAGTCCCACAAAGAGCAATGAGATACATGACCAGATAATCTGTTTCAGTGCTGTTGCTTGACGGATAACTAGTGGCAGGACACCAGGAGACCTCCCCTTCTTCAAATAGTGCCATGGGATCCTTTACGTCCACCTGAGAGGGGAGACGGGGTATCAGTTTAACATCTGGATTATGTGCGCATGTCTTTGGAGTGAGAGTTGAACCAATGACCTTCTGATTCCAAGGCAAGAGTGCTAGCACTGATACAAGACTGACACCTTTATTTCTTTTCACAAAAAAAATCAAGAAAATAGTCTTTTAGGAAGTGGGATACTCAATAATTTATCTGTAGGTGATTGTGAAGAGTAGAAATTTGGAACTTTTCAGCTATACATTGATTCTGAACTGTCTATCAATAATTTTGAAGGCAAACTTTCCATGTATTTTTCCTGTCCCTGACATGGCACTTGTACTCAACATATGCATCATCCTCAGCTGTGTTAAAATCTTAAACTCATTTGCTTATTGGAGAAGAATCCAATCACACTATAATAACCCTTTTTTTCTAATGGGAAACTAAGATGCAATATTTTATCCAACTTCGTTTTTATACATAGTATGTAAAGTACATAGTATTTACAGCACAGAAACAGGCCACTCGGCCCAACCGGTCTATGCCTGTGTTTGTGCACCACACGAGCCTCCTCCCACCCTTCTTACCCCATCAGCATATCCTTCTAATCCTTTCTCCCTCATATGTTTATCTTGTTTCCCCTTAAATACATCTATGGTGTTCACCTCAACTACTCCTTGTGGTAGCGAGGCTCACATTCTAACCACTCTCTAGGTAAAGAAGTTTCTCCTGAATTCCCTATTGGTTTATTAGTGACTATCTTATATTTATGGCCCCTAGTTCTGGTCTCACCCGCAAGTGGAAACATCTTCTCTACGTCTACTCTATCAAACCCTTTCATAATCTTAAAAATCTCTATCAAGTCACCCCTCAGTTTTCTCTTTTTGAGAGAAAAGAGCCCCAGCCTGTTCAATCTTTTCTGATAGATGTAACCTCTCAGTTCTGGTATCATTCTAGTAAATCTTTTTTGCACCTTCTCCAGTGTCTCTATATTCTTTTTATAATATGGAGACCTGAAATGTTCACAGGACTCCAAGTGTAGTCTAACCAAGGTTCTATACAAGTTTAACATAACTTCTCAATTCTATCCCTCTAGAAATGAACCCCAGTGCTTTATTTGCTTATTTTATGGCCTTATTCACCTGTGTTTCTACTTTCAGTGATTTGTGTATCTGTCGCCCCAGATCTCTCTGATCCTCTACCCCATTTAGACACTTATTTTCCAGGGGGTATGTGGCCTCCTTATTCTTTCTACCAAAGTGTACCACCTCACACTTATTTATATTGAAGTTCATTTACCAATTACACGCCCATTCTGCAAGTTTATTAATGTCTTCCTGTATTTTGTCGCTGTCCTTCTCTGTATTAACTACACCCCTCAATCTGGTGTTGGCCGCAAATTTTGAAATTGTACTTCCGATTCCTGAGTCCAATTCATTTATGTAAATAGTCAACAACAGTGGTCCCAGCACCGATCCTTGTGGAACACCACTTCCCACTTTTTGCCAGTCAGAGTAGCTACCCTTAACCCCTACTCTCTGTTTTCTGTTTGTAGCCAGCTTGCTATCCATTGTGCTTCTTGTCCCCTGACTCCACATGTTCTGACTTTAGTCATGCGTCTACTATGTGGCACCTTATCGAAGGCCATTTGGAAATCTAAATATATTACGTCTACTACTTAACCTTGTCTACCCTTTCTGTTATTTCTTCAAAGAATTCAATAAGGTTGATCAAGCCTGACCTTCCCTTTTGAAATCCGTGATGACTACTCTTCATTATATTTTCAGTTTCTAGATGTTTTTCTATTACATCTTTGAGTAAGGATTCCATTATCTTGCCTCCCACTGCCGTTAAGCTAATTGATCTATAGTTCTCTGGACTCATTCTGTCTTTCTTTTTAAATATAGGAATTGCATTAGCATTGATCCTAGCATATAATTTGATCCTTGAGTGGAGGAACCCAAAAGTACAAGGTGTATAATAAGTGATAGTTACTATGGAACAAAAATCCTACATTACAGCTGTTTACATCAGAAAGTATAAAACATTTCATTTCTGATGTAAAATTCATGAAGAAAGCAAGAACTCTCATTTATATCCGTGCCTTTCATGACCTCAGGCTGTCCCACAGCCCTTTTCAGCCAATTACATACTTTTGAAGTGTAGTCACTGTTGGAACTGGAGAAATGGCAGCTAATTTGCATATAGCAAGGTCCCACAAATAGCAATGGAATAATGACCAGATAATCTGTTTTATTGATGTTGATTAATGAATAAAGATTGCCAAGGACACCAGGGAGAACTGCGCTGCTCTTCTTCAAATAGTGCCATGGGATCTTTTACATTCCCCTGAAAGGGCAGATGGCTTAATGTCTCATCCGAAAAGTGGAGAAGATTCTTTTGTGTATTTGTTGTCATTTGATACTGTGTTAGACTAGGTTACTGGCCAAGTTCTAGCATGACTTCTTCAGACAAACTTGGTGGGATTGTACTTTAAAGTATCATGTTTCCTAAAAAAATAATGACCTGGAAACTCCTCATAGGGTTGTAGCCTTCCAGTGTAAGAGTTCAGCATTCTACTTTACACAGTGTATATTTAAGCCAAAAGCAAATCATGACTTGAAACTATTCTAATTACTTTTATCTTGGCAAGCATCGATAATTGACTATAAATATAAAACTGAAGTATGTATCAAATATAATTGTCCCTATATGGTGTGACATGAATCTGTCATTCATGAAAGAAAGACTTATGAAATAATACTGAGTGGCCTGCGGGTGGCGCTGTCCAGGGAGAGTATAAATACTCGGGCACGGGCCCAGCTTGCGCAGGACATTCTTAACAGGAACTAGTGAAGGACACAACTAGACCTCCATGTTGTAAAACAGTTGATTAAAGCTTTGTTTAATGCTTAGACCAAGTGCCTAGTAGTTTTCTTACGTCATGGTGTTTGCTAAGTATCCTTATATATCTTTACATATCTACAGCATAACTAAGACCGCCTATTTCCACCTCCGTAACATCGGCCGTCTCCGCCCTTGCCTCAGCTCATCCGCTGCTGAAACCCTCATCCATGCCTTTGTTACCTCTCGACTTGACTATTCCAACACACTCCTGGCTGGCCTCCCACATTCTACCCCACATAAACTTGAGGTCATCCAAAACTCTGCTGCCCATGTCCTTACTCGCACCAAGTCCCATTCACCCATCACCCCTGTGCTCGCTGACCTAGATTGGCTCCTGGTAAAGCAACGCCTCGATTTCAAAATTTTCATCCTTGTTTTCAAATCCCTCCAGGGCCTCGCCCCTCCCTATCTCTGTAATCTCCTCCAGCCCCACAACCCCCCAGAGAAACCTGTGCTCTTCTAATTCTGCCCTCTTGAGCATCCCTGATTTTAATTGCTCAACCATTGGTGGCCGTGACTTCTGTTGCCTAGGCCCTAAGCTCTGGAATTCCCTGCCTAAACCTCTCTGTCTCTCTACCTCTCTTTCCTCCTTTAAGACGCTCCTTAAAACCTCCCTCTTGTCACCTACCCTAATTTCTACTTATATGGCTCGGTGTCAAATTTTTTGTCTTATAATACTCCTGTGAAGCGCCTTGGGACATTTTACTACGTTAAAGGCGCTATATAAATACAAGTTGTTGTTGTTGTTTATCATGATTAATGGGCTATCCAGTAAAAAGCAAAATTCTACAAAGTAGAAATTCCCCGAGTTGTTTCCTTTCAGAGTAGCCATATTAAACGGATCAGACCTAAATTAGTTTTAATGTATCGTCCGGATTGACACTAATTCATCAGAAATGGTCAGACTTTGAGTAAAATAGATGGTATATTGGCCACCAACAATATTAGCTCATTGCATTGGTTTACTAAGGCTGCAGTTATACTGATATTGGCACACAAATAGCTAGATAACTCAACAGCAAGTGGCAGTATAACTTGAAAATAAGGTCCCGATCTGAGTCCCAAGAACACTGAAGCCAATGGCATGAGGCCCACTCAAAGAGCTTTGAATTTGCACGGTTACAGTGTAACTCTGGTCTGCTGCAAAGCTGTTCTGGGCACTTTATAGACTTGCTTTTTAATATCAGGAAAAAGTGGATGCTCCACTACTAAATTTAAAAATTAATCATGGAGTGGTGGGGGGTTGTTGGGGTTCAAAGCTCTGTGCGTGTGTTGAAGCACCCAAGATCAGAACTCCTTTATCATTCAACTACTGAGTGATATCTGGTCTGCTGACTGATCACTCTATTGATCTCAAACTGAGGCCAATAGCTGCAATGCAATTAGTGGAAAGAACAGTACTTAACCAATAACCCTATCAAGTTAAATTGGCAGTAAAATATTTAAAATGCATTTGAACTATTTGATCAAAATCTGAATGTTATGATATTTACTTAATTGTTTTAGATGTGTTATGAAGTAAGGGTTGAAATATGTATGTATTATCTTGTATTTTCTGTCAGAAGATATAATGATTTTTTGATAAAACTCAACAGAACATTATGTAATAATTTTCCTACTAGTTAAAAGGACTTTCAATTTGAGCCTTCAGCCAAATTAGCTGTCATATTTGGGGTTCAGCCAGAGGCCACAGCAAACAAAAATTATGTCCACGTGCATCTGCCTCATATTAAAATTACATTTTGGCATAAGTCTGTTCTTAAAAACTTACCTTGCTCAAAAGATTTGTCTCTTTTACCACTTGTAAAGCTTTGCAATACAGCCTCAAGCTATTTTTAAAAGGTGCTGTATCTACTTATTGTTTAGAAACCAAACCAAATAACTGTGGGGGAGGGAGCTGTGGTCTATTTGCAATACATACTTCCTATATTAATTTAGTGCAGGGACAAACTGATTTATTTTGCTGAGATGCTCATTAAATTACATTGCATGTGTTAATTAGAGGGTTTTAATGAACAGCTTTGTATACCTCACTGGTATGTGACAAATTTTCATGTCGCTATGTAGCATTTGAACAAAGTTAGAATAAGATGTATTAAATTTGAAGTAAATAATCTGCTCTATCTAGTGATATGTTTTCTGTATGTATCCAAAAGTTGTATAATTTGGTCTTAACTCATGAAGATTACTGCACAAAACTGGAACATTTAGATTGGAAAGATTTGTCTGTGAACACGAGGCAATCACAATTGGAAAAGTGGGTGGAGATCCATCACATTGGATTGCCACCCATTTCTGTGTTACACGGCAGGAACACCAGTGTAACGAGCTCCTGCCTCAAAGGCAAGAACTTTATTTAATATTAATTTGAGAGTGGGGATATCCATATACTATTTACCAGCTTCCTGGCCTGCAGTCTGTCATTTATAAATTATGTCCATGTGAAATGGGTGTCCAGGGCTACTAGGTAATCATACGCTTACGAAATGTCATGGAAATGATATAGTAATGTGTATTTCAACCAGTTATTAAATATTTTTCTTCAATTTTTTGTTTGTAATCTACTGCCATTTAGAGTCTCATGTCCCTTTCTGCCAATAAGTCTATTTTTTTGCTCCCCTACCATTACGGTACCATTGGATTTCCCAATGGGATTTCACACTATCTGAGGTATTTGGAAGAAGAAGAGGACCAACAGAGGAATGACAGGCAGGTAAGGCTGTACGAGAGGTGCTCAGTGCCGACTGGTACCTACAGACCCACATGTACAAATAGAAATTATCATAACTTGCTTTAGCTGATGGATATTTCATTGAAAGTATCCCAAACACTTTGTCATGTTTTCGGTGACACTGCATTAAAGAAGTCATGTCAGGGTGCTCAACAGCCATTGTGCCCTGTTTGGCTGCACCCACCAGGATGCCACCAATGATATCTGTAGACTTTGGAACACCTGTTTAGCGATGAACATAGGAGATTGTTCACAACTTAGGCCTCCTGTTCAACACTGAAGTGAGATTCTGGCCATGTATCTTCTTCATCACCAACTTCCACTGAAACTGTTATGCATCACTTAGTCACGTCCAGAATCAATTACTCCAGTGGTCTCCTTACTGGCTTCCCATGCTTTACCTTCCATAAATCTCAGCTCACCCAAAACACTCCTGCCTATATGCTATGTCGAACTAAGTCTCATTTGCCCATAGCCCCCCCCCATCTTCATTGATTCCCAGCCCCTCAATGCCTCAAATGTAAAATTCTCATCCTTGTGCTTAAATCCCTCTATGGCCTCAGCGCTCCCAATCTCTGTGACCTTCTCCAGCCCTACAACGCTCCCCCGCCCTGCCCCCCCCCCCTCACCCCCGCGCAGAACTCTCTGTTCCTCTGACTCCATCCAGCTCCTCCCTCCCTTTGACTGCCGTACTTTGAACCACCTTGGTCCTGCTCTCTGAAATTCTCTCCATTATTCCCTCTGTCTGTCCATCTGCCACCCCTCCTTTAAGATCCTCCTGAAAACTCACCTCTTCGACTCAGCTTTTGGGGGTCACCCATCATAATCTCTCCCTCTTTGGCTTGGCATCCAGAAATAACTCTGAAGCACTTTGGGACATTTTTCTATGTTGACGATGCTATATAAATAAATGCAAGTTGTTATTGTTGCATGGAAGATGATCGATATTCTACTAACCATTCTTACTTTCTATATAATGTTCAGTTGATGGTGGAAAATATATTAATTACAACGATTGGGATGACTTAGGTTTTTGACATCAATTAATTGAGTATCCCCACTTTGTTGCACCTGCTGGGCCTTGTTAGTTACAGGGGCTTTTTTTTTGCATTAAAGAAGGAACACTGAACCCCATCACTGTGGCAAAATCCCTGTTCTGTCCATCAAATATTTGACTTAATTTAGAATCGAGCCATTTTTAAAACTCAATCTTGGATGCCAAAAAACAAAGCCAAAATAATTGATTTTAATTGAATAAATTTATGTTTATAAAATGCTATATCACATTGATATCTGCACAGAAGCTCTAGACCTTGATGGTTAATAATGATAGTAGGTAGTGTATATTCTGAGCTCCAAAATAACATGACTTTGTATGATAGCCCTAAATAGAAACTGCACCCTGTGATTGAGTTTTATTATGTGTGTGGAATGTTGATGGGCTTTGTACCGAAGTGGGACTCTCTTCCCAAAAATAATGCATCCATGTTAATAAAAAATATGCTACCACAAATGGATCATAAATCTTCAATTTGCTTTTTCAGATTGCCTTCCAGATTATAGTTACAGGACCAAAGTTGTACTGATGCAGAGACACTCAATCTTGTGTTACCCATGCTGTCTTTGTTACCAGTTTGATGTCAGATTGTCTGAATGGCATAAATCTGACAGTAAATTGGTAATATAAACATCAAAGTATACTGCTTTAAGTGCCTATGTTGTGCTCCTTGTCAGACCCTTGGGAGATGTGGTTTGACTGCATTCATGTCATGTTGTTTTCAGTATAACTGTTGGAGCTGGTACAGTGTGAATTAACTCGGGTCATCCTAATGACTGCAGTGAACTTGGCACCCTTCAGGCAAGTCGGCTCACATTGATGATAAGCTTTGAGTGGGTTACAAAGTATCTCGAAATCTGTTAAGATAGAAGGACATTACTGAACTAATATTAACCCGGTATAGATCAATTATCCATAAAGGTTTAGAAAAAGGGATCCTGAGAACAGAGGAGGCAGAAACATAGGCCTGTATTCTCTTGAATTCAGAAGAATGAGAGGGGATCTCATTGAAGCATACAAAATTATTACAGGGCTTGATAGGGTGGATGCTGGGAGAATCTAGAACCAGGGGCCACAGCCTCAGGATAAAGGGTAGGCCATTCAGGACTGAGATGCGAAGAAATTTCTTCACACAGAGGGTGGTGAATCTTTGGAATTCTCTACCCCAGAGGGCTGTGAAGGCTCAGTCATTGGGTATATTCAAAACAGAAGTCGATAGATTTCTGACTAGTAAAGACATCAAGGGATATGGAGATAGGGCCGGTGAATGGAGTTGAGGCAGAAGATCAGCCATGATCTCATTGAATGGCGGAGCAGGCTCGAAGGGCCGAATGGCCTACTCCTGCTCCTATTTCTTATGTTCTTATGTTCTAATTTTAACCCGCCCGCCCCCCAACCCCCATGACCAGAATTGGTAAATATGTGAAACCTAACTCCAACCTGCCATGAATGCGCCAACTTCCAGTTTAACCGTGGTGGGTTTGGGTGCCATTTTGGCAGCCATTTAAATTTACTGCTGGATGGCCGGGAAACGCAGCAGCTGAAGGGAGACCAGAGCTTCCGGCTGCAAGCAGTTAAGTGCTATTTAGCGCACTGCTTGTGGACCAGGAGGAGCAGGAGTGCTTCTCCCTGGCCCCTCAAGCAAGCCTGCTGCTACAATCTGCCTCTCCCCTTGCGATCTGCCAGCATTCCCGGTATATCCACATTTCCCTGCAAACACATGCCCCTGCTTCCTCCCCGTAAATAAGGGGCCATAGAGGAATTTTAATTTTACTTTAAATATATGTTGCTTATTTGATTACAAACTATTTGATCGGTACATATGTTTCACTAGTTAATAAACAGAGAATCACACGATAATGCTGGTAAAATCGGAAGTGAAGTCTTCTTTCTTCTTTGTCTGGTGGTATCACCCCAAACTATTTCAACCCAGTATAGACTAGGTATAGTACAGGTTTAGAAAAGTGATTGATAGCACTAGTGTAATCAGAAGTGAAGCCTAATTTCTCTGGTGGTCACTTCCCCTCAGGCTAGGGCACAATCTTTTGATGTTTTTTCCTTCAGAAGGTCTGAAGGTTGGCTATTTTCCACTGGGATGGAAAGCGCTATTCATGTCCCATTTGTTTATTAGAAACATCTGCCAACCTAGACAGTCTAGTCCACTTTTCCTTAAATAAGACATATTGACCTAGAAATTGGGCAGCGACCATTTTTGGGCACGTGGGAGGGCATAGTTTGTGCCCCCGCACCTGAATGGTGAGGCCCAAAGCTCTCCAGATATTGGGCCTTGGAACTCACTTCAATGTTCCTGGTGAAGCATGAAGAGCCCACTGGTGAAGAGGAGTCTAAATTTGGGCCGCTGCTAATGTCGCAGCAGTCCTCAGGTAAATGTTGCCGGGAGTCAGGGATTGGGATGGAGACATAGGTCAGGGATTGGGGCCTGAATCGATGATCGGGGCCTGCGATCTTGGGGGCCGGGAAGGGAGAAAAGGGGAGATCACAGACACGGGGTCAGGCTGGGAGCATCAGCGATAGAGGAAGGGTTGGGAGCGGTGATTGGGTCCTTTAATGTTGGGGCTGGGAGGCGCACTCTGCTCCTCTTGGCGCCACGTTCAGGTAAGTTGCTTACTTACTTTGTTGCACCCGTTCCAGGCATGGATAAAGGACGCCTCTTGTTTGTCCTTACCCAATAAGGCAGGCGACACACTTCCGGCCAGAAATGTGCGCACGCTTCCTGCCTGGCTTATTGGGCTATAAACATGTGCTGTGCGGACTAATTTCTAGGTCATATGTTCTAATTATCTCAGTTTCAACAATGAGACCGAGTTCAACTCAGATATTCGCAAGTGATCCAATCCTCTTCCTTGTTAGCGATGATTAGATTTTCCATCAAAGTTGTTTTAAAAAGGTTTTTGTTTCATTAAAGTTACCAATTTTGAGAATTATTGTCACTAGGGTTACCAGTTTTGTGGATTCTTATAGTTCACAACTAGCTTTCAGTAATAAAATTATATTCTGAAAATACAACTATATTAGGTGATAGAAAAACATGATGCAGAATACAGTTATACTTAACAAGTGAGAGCACAAAGATTGTGGGATACCTGTGTCCTTGCAGGTACTCTTCATTGATGTTACATGTACATGTGCATTTTCCTTCGATCCCCAAGGTTTAATGAGTAAAAGAGAAAGTAAAAGAGTCATTCTCCTAACATTGGCACAGCAGTGTTGGCACCAGACCAGAGCCTTGACTTACCTTGGCCGCCCTTGTGAGGTCATTGATCCTCTTTCTGCATTGTGTGGCAGTTTCTGGGTGATGGAGGCTGCACTGACTGCCTCTATCACCTTCCTCCAGATAGCCTGCACCATTCTCCTATGATGCATCCTGCTCTCAGTACCCCTCAGAGAGTGCCTCCTGGCCCTCACTTCTTCCAGTAGCATCTCCACTGATATATCAGAAAGTCTGGTGCCCCTTCCTGCTACTCACCCCCCCATGGTTACTGCTTCTCCTGCCACCCTGCTGAGAAGTATTGCAGCCCTTTCAAGACTGCAGAAGAACTGTATTCTCTTCCCTCCCAGTGGCAGTCCGCTAATGGCGGGCAGTTTTCTCGCTTCCAAACTGTAATGCATGGCCAACGAGGGTTCTAGGAGGAAATTGGATTAGTGCCAGTTTCACATTGGTGGATGTTCGGAGCCCCTCCCCCCCCACCCCACCCCCACCCACACCCACACCACTCCCGCCGGAAACCGGCCACGAGGAAAATTCAGGCCTTCATCTTTTGATGTCAGTATCATAAAGATATCATTCAGATATGTTTCTCTGTAGTTTTGTTTTCAAATGATACATGGGGAAAAACTACAACCAACAAATGAAGATTAAAAATGTATTTTACCCTCGGAAAGTGGACTTTAAAAGAATGCAAAGACTATTTAAATGGTTAATTCTAAGGAGTATCAGTGAGCAATGGATATACATGGCACTGGCGATTAATGATAAGTCCAGCTCCTCCCTACCTGTTACACAGGTTCAGAACAAAATGACAGATTAAAGGCCATTCAGAACTCCTTCACAGCTGGGAGTCTGTTTACTTTTCTTTGCAATTTTCTGCATGTAATTTATGTCAGTGACTACTGCTGCCTCTATCCCACTAACTTGTGGTTCATAGCAAGCTAAACAATTCCTTAAAAAATGCTGTTTATCATTAATGGAATTTTGCCTCTGACTCTCCATGTGTAGTACAGATATTCTGCTCTGCTATTTATGGGGTGCATATTAGAATTTCAATATGGGCCCAGATTTTGCAGAAGGTAATGGCAGCGAACTGTCGGCGTTCGCCGTCATTTCCCCTCTGAAACTGAGTTCAACTTCAGGATTTAGTGCATCTAAACGTGGAAATCCTGAAGTTGCGGTCAGTCATTCACTGCTCCGACACAGGCTGCGCCGTGGAACCCCATCCCCCCCGCACCAATAGCCAGCAATCTGTGAAATCAGTGGAACTGACGAAAACTTGAGCTCTTCCACGCTGATATTGCTGTTAAATAACCCATTAAATGTTGAGCCTTGTTGGAATAAGTGAAACTGGGGTTTTAACAGCGTGTTGACTGCTCAACAACCGTTTTGGCCCTGAAAAACTAATTTTTAGAGTTGTGGAATATCAAATTTCTTCATTATGATAAAAATTACAATTCTTTTTAAAGTTTGTTAATGATATTTCAGCTTCTACCTTATCCTCATGTGAAAGTCCAAATCTTTATTTTGCTCCGTGTAATATTTTTAAAAAGTGAGAATAAAAGCTGCTTTTTATTTCCTGGTTTGATGGCTGTGAATTGGGGCCTGAGGTGGGGGTCGGGACAAAAACAAAAACTTGTATTTATATAGCGCCTTTAACATAGTAAAACGTCCCATGGCATTTCATAGAATCATAGAAATTTACAGCACAGAAGGAGGCAATTCGACCCATCGTGTCTGTGCCGGCCGAAAAAAGCTATCCAGCCTCATCCCACTTTCCAGCTCTTGGTCCGTAGCCTTGTAGGTTACGACAGTTCAAGTGCATATCCAAGGACTTTGTAAATGTGATGAGCGTTACTGCCTCTATTACCCTTTCAGGCAGTGAGTTCCAGACCCCCACAACCCTCTGGGTGAAAAAAGTTCTCCTCAACTCTCCTCTAATCCTTCTACCAATTACTTTAAATCTATGCCCCCTGGTTATTGACCTCTCTGCTAAGGGAAATAGGTCCTTTCTATCCACTTTATCTAGGCCCCTCATAATATTATACACCTCAAGCAAGTCCACCCTCAGTCTCCTCTGTTCCAAAGAAAAGAGCCTGTCCAATCTTTCCTCATAGCTAAGATTCTCTACTCCCGGCAACATCCTTGTAAATCTCCTCTGTACCCTCTCTAGTGCAATCACATCTTTCCTGTAATGTGGTGACCAGAACTGCACGCAGTACTCTAGCTGAGGCCTAACTAGTGTTTTATACAGTTGAAACATAACCCCCTTGCTCTTGTATTCTATGCCACGGCTAATAAAGGCAAGCATTCCGTATGCCTTCTTAACCACCTTATCTACCTGGCCTGCTACCTTCAGGGATCTGTGGACATGCACTCCAAGGTCCCTTTGTTCCTCTACACTACTCAGTGTCCTACCATTTAATGTGTATTCCCTTTCCTTGTTAGCCCTCCCCAAATGCATTACCTCACACTTCTCCAGATTGAATTCCATTTGCCACTGTTCTGCCCACCTGACCAATTTATTGATACCTTCCTTCTTCAGTATCAACCACATAGCCGATTTTAGTATCATCTGCAAACTTCTTAATCATACCCCCTATATTCAAGTCAAGATCATTGATATATACCACAAAAAGCAAGGGACCTAGTACTGAGCCCTGCGGAACCAGCCTTCCAGTCACAAAAACACCCATCAACCATTACCCTCTGCTTCCTGCCTCCGAGCCAGTTTTGAATCCACTTTGCCCTGGATCCCATGGGCTTTTAACTTCGTGACCAGTCTACCATGTGGAACCTTATCAAAAGCCTTGCTAAAGTCCATATACACTACATCAAACGCACTACCCTCATCTACCCTCCTTGTTACCTCTTCAAAAAATTCAATCAAGTTTGTCAGACACGACCTTCCCTTAACAAATCCGTGCTGACTATCCTTGATTAATCTGTGTCTTTCTAAATGAAGATTTATCCTGTCCTTCAGAATTCTTTCCAATAATTTTCCCACCACCGAGGTTAGGCTGACTGGCCTGTAATTACTCGGTCTATCCTTTTCTCCCTTTTTAAACAAGGGTACCACATTAGCAGTCCTCCAGTCCTCCGGCACCATACCTGAATCCAGAGAGGATTGAAAAATGAGGGTTGAGGGAGCAGGAGGTGGGTCTCATGGACATGATGAGTTCAGAGAGATCATGAGGGGAGATTGGAGAGAAACTGGAGAAAGATGCGAGTTCAGGGCTAGGGCAGGGGGGGACCCTTAGAGGAAGTTTGGCCCGATGGGCATGGGGAAGGCAGGGAAATGGTAGAGGCAGCTGAACGGATGATCTCAATCTTGGAGACAAAGAAGTCCATGAGCTCCTCACACTTGTTGTCGGAGGTGAGGGTGGTGGAGACAGTGGAGAGGGGTTTAAGAAGACGGTTAGCAGTAGAGAATAGATGCCGGGGTTTATCTTTGCTTTCCAGAATTATTCTGGAATAGTGAGCAATTTTGGCAGACGAGAGCAGGACCCACTAATGCTTTGTGGTTCAGCCAGATCTGGCGGTGAATGGCTAAACCGGTTGTCCGCCATATCCATTCAAGTCTGCGTTCCTTGGACTTAAGGGAGCGAAGATGAGGGCCATATCAGGGGGAACGGCCAGGGTGAGGGAGAGTAATTGTTTTAATACGGACTAGGGCATCAAAAGTGGTGGTGAGGGTGTGGTTGAGCAGATCGGTAGCTGGAGAAATGTCGTGGTAAATGGAGGGTCAAAGGCTGGACAGTTGGGATTCGTAAGTACTGTTGGGAGAGAGTTCTTTCCAGGGCCGGACACAGAAGGAAGTAGGGTTGGCGGGGGGAAGGGGGCTGTGTGTGGAGAGCGATAGGAGGAAGTGGTCAGAGATGGCCTTATCTGCGATTGACACGATGGGAGTAGCGAGGCCACGAGAGATGGCAAGGTCGAGGGGGTGGCCGTGAATATGGGTTGGGGAGTTTACATGAAGGAAGAGATTAAGGGAGGATAGAAGGCTCGTGAACTCAGAGGAGAGAGAGCATGATATATTGAGATGGAGGTTGAAATCACCGAGGATGAGAAGTCGCTCGGTGCCGAGGCTGAGGGAAGAAAGCAGTGAAGATATCTCGGTATTAAAATTTTTATTGTACTTTGGTGGGCGGGAGAGAACAATAATTTTAAATGAGAGGTGAGAGGGGTGGAACAAGGTGAGATGCTCAATGGAGGAGAAAGTGCCGGAGGAGTAGGGGGACAGACCAAGGTATGATTTGGAGATAAGAGCCACACCGCCACCACGATGGTCTGAGCGGGGCAAGTAGTGGAAGGTATAACCAGGCAGGGAGACTTTATTTAAGGGTAAGGTGTCATCGCCCCTCAACCAAGTTTCCGTCAGGGCCATGATGTCGATGCAATCATCCACGATAAGCTCATGGATGGCAAGGGCCTTGTTCGCAAGTGAATGGACATTCTGGAGGGAGATACAGAGAGGGTCGGTGATGGCTGACCCACAGCCAGCGTCCACGGGGTCAGCGCTGGGAGGGGTGAGTTGGACGAGAAGGTTGGCGAGAGAGTAGGATGGGACAGTTGGGGTTGCGGCTCGTGCGGAGGCAGGGCCTTTCCGAGAATGCCAAGAGAGGCACAGAGGGAAGCTGTAGGCTTATCTAAGAGGGGGTCAAGCCTGGGACCGCGGCAGGTGAGTAGGAAGTTCAAAGAGTAATGATAGATTGGAGTAGGAATTTGGGAGGGCAGAGTATCCGAGAGAGGAGATATGAAAGGAGGCATGACGACAGGAGAGAGCGGTCAGGGAGGGATAGAGAGAAAAGGAAAAGGAGGGGGGAGAAAAAAGTGCAAATAGAAGTGAATGGCTTGGTCCAGAGCAGCAGCCAAATGCCCCCTACATTGAAGTCTAAATCATTGATGTATACCACAAAAAGCAAGGGACCCCACTGGAAACAGCTTTCCTGTCACAAAAACATCCGTTGACCGTTACCCTTTGCTTCCTGCACAGGAGCATCATCAAATAAAATTTGACACCGAGCCACATGAGATGTTAGGCCAGATGACCAAAAGCTGGTCAAAGAGGTATGTTTTATGGAGGGTCTTAAAGGAGGAGAGAGAGGTAGAGTGTCGAAGAGTTTTAGGGAAGGAATTCCAGAGCGTAGAGCCTTGGCAGCTGAAGGCACAGCCACCAGTGGTGGAGCAATTAAAATCGGGGATGCACAAGAGGCCAGAATTGGAGGAGCGCAGATATCTCGGCGGTTTGTAGGGTTAGAGGAGATTACAGAGATAGGGAGGGGCGAGGCCATGAAGGGATTTGAAAACAAGGATGAGAATTTTAAAATCGAGGCGTTGCTTAATTAGGAGCCAATGTAGGTCAACGAGCACAGGGTGGGGTTGAACGGCGCTGGTGCGAGTTAGGACACGAGCAGCAGAGTTTTGGATGACCTCAGGTTTACGGAGGGTAGAACGTGGAATGTCATCCAGGAGTGTGATGGAAAACTCAAGTCTAGAGGTAACAAAGGTGTTGAGGAGGGTTTCAGCAGCAGATGAGCTGAGGCAGGGGCAGTGTAGAGCGATGTTACGGTGGTGGAAAGAGGGGGTCTTAGTGATGGCGAGGATATGTGGTTGGAAGCTCATCTCCTGGTTAATTATGACACCAAGGTTGTGAACTGTCTGGTTCAGCCTCAACCAGGGAGAGGGCTGGAGTCGATAGCTAGGGAACAGAGTTCGTGGCGGGGTCCGAAGACAATGGCTTTGGTCTTCCCAATGATTAGTTGGAGGAAATTTCTGCTCATCCAGTATTGGATTTTGGATAAGCAGTCTGACAATTTAGAGACAGTGGAGGTATCGAGGGAGGTGGTGGTGAGGTAAAGCTGGGTGTCGTCAGTGTACATGTGGAAACTGACGCTGTGTTTTTCAATGATGTCGCTGAGTGGCAGCATGTAGATGAGAAATAGGAGGGAGCCAAGGATAGATCTTTGGAGCAGGAAAAGAAGCCATAGCAGGTGATTCTCTGGCTATGACTGGATAGATAAGAATGGAACCAGGCGAATGCAGTCCCACGCAGCTGGACGATGGTGGAGAGGTGTTGGAGAAGGATGGTGAGGTCAAACGTGTCAAAGGCTACAGACATGTTGGGAAGGACGACGGGAGCAAAGGGGAGATCACAGACACAGGGGTCAGGCTGGGAGCAGCGGTGATAGAGGGCGGGTTGGGAGCAGTGGTCAGGTCCTTTTTATGTGGAGTTGGGAGGAGCATTCCTGCTCTTTGGCTCCACATTCAGGTAAGTTACTTACTTTATTTGCTGCAGGCAATCCCTAGGGCTGGGTTGCCCGAGTGTGCCGGCTGCCTCAGGGCAAACCAGTCTTACAGAAGGGGGAATCAAACAGGCGTTCGGCCCCTTATTTGCATATGCAAAAACCCTTACACCTGTTTCAGGCGTGGATAAAGGACACCTCTGTTTGTCCTTACCCAATATGTTGGGCCAGAAATGTGTGCGCACTTCCTGCCCGCCATATTGGGCTATAAACGTGCGGTGTGCAGACTAATTTCTAGGCCATAGGTTCTAATTGTCACAGTTTCAACAATGAGACTTAGCTCAACTCAGACATTCACAAGTGATCCATCGCTATTCCTTGTTAGTGATGATTAGATTTTCTTTCAAGGTTGTTTCTAAAAAGGTTTTTATTTCATTAAGGTTACCAATTTTGTGGATTACTGTCACTAGGGTTTTCTGTTTTGTGGATTCTTATCGTTCACAACCAGCTTTTAGTAATAAAATTATATTCTGAAAATACAAAATGCAACTATATTAGGTGATAGAAAAATATGATACAGAATACAGTTATACATACCAAGTGAGAGTACAAGGATTGTCGGATACCTGTGTCCTTGCAGATACTCTTCATTGGTGTCACAAGTACATGTGCATTTTGATTCGATCTGGGGCAGCGGGGAAAGAGTTTGCTGGGGGCTGGGGGGAGAAAGAGATCGCCGGATCGGACGGAGAAAGGGATTGCCCGGGTGGTTGGCCGTGGGTGGGGCGAGATAGCGATCTCCGTTGCTGCGGGGGAGGCGAGATCGCCAGTGCGGGGAGAAGAGATCGCCAGGAGATGGAGAGAGAAAGGGATTGCCGGGGGTGGGGGTCAGAAAGAGATCTCTGGGGGTCGGCAGTGCAAGGGGAGGTGGAGATCGCAGGAAGGGAGGCAGATCGCGGCAGGTTAGCTGGGGGGCTCAGCGGGGAAGCATTCCTTCTTCTCCTGGCCCACAAGCAGTGCTGGAAAAGCAGAGTTTAGAACTAGGGGTCATGGTCTCAGGATAAGGGGTCGGCCATTTAGGACTGAGATGAGGAAAAATTTCTTCATTCAAACGGTTGTGAATCTTTGGCATTCTCTACCCCAGAAGGCTGTGGATGCACAGTAGATGAGTACATCCAAGATTAAGATCAAGAGATTTTTGGGCACGAAGGGGATCTGGGGATAGGGCGGGAAAGTGGAGTTGATTTAGAAGTTCAGGCATGATCTTGTTGAATGGAGGAGCAGGCTCGAGGGCCCGTATGTCCTACTCCTAGTTATTGGGCCGAAAATTGATCCCGGGACGCGAGAGTACGCACTGCGTACTCTCGCGTATTCCCACTCCAATTGCCGGTTTTCTGCATGCCCTGCGCATGCGCTGAAAACCGGCAATTGCTCTTCTGAAAAGGGGGCGGGGCCTGGGTGCATCGCGTGCGCGCTACAGGCTGCGCGCACGCTGTGCACTTCATGCTTTGGACGCGCAGGTAAGTAGGGAAGATTTTGGAAATGTAAAAAGGAGGAGTAAGACCCGCTTTTAAGAAGGTAAGTAGTGAATTAAGTATTTTTTTGAATTTTTTTTTACAGGTATATCTTTTTTAGAGACTTTAAAGACAGGTACGTTTATTTTTATAACTTTTTAAAAGATTTTAAATTTTTTCAAAAATTTAATTTTTTATTTAAAATGGTTAATTTAATTAACTATACTTATTTTATTAATGTGATGTTTTTTTTTTAAATTTAATTGAGGTTTAGCTGTTATTTTGGGGGGGTGTAAGATTCATAGATTTCACAGCACTTGTTGTGAAACTTATGAATGGAAGATGGTGTGCTGCCATTGGCTCTAACTGAGTCACGTGATCCCACAGCTCGCACGAATTCACTACGCCGCTGGGATACGCAAGCCCAGCACAGCTGATGTCTGGAACATCAAGTTCGTGCGAGCTGGATCTGAAAAAGCACAAGCGAGGTGAGACATCGCGGGGAAGGCTTACCCCCGCGGGAACAGAGCGAGATCAATTTCTGGGCCATTATGTTTTTATGCAGCCATTAAATTCAAATGGCTGCTAAAATCTGAGGCACGCAGCTCATTAACATATTGCAATTACAGACCTGCCTCTCGAGAACTGGTTACTTGTCCGCCCGCGTTCGTAGCAGGCTGGGGTCAGGTTTCCCATTTTTAGGAATTTCACTACTGCTTACTCTGAGGGGTTAAAATTCCCCCCATGGTACTAGCTGCACGAGTAATCACGTGCAAATAGCCATGGATGCTCCAGTAATGGTGCTTGTGGCATTTATGCTGCCAATCAAAGGCTGGGAAAACGGCCACGATTTTTTTTGTTGATCTTTCTCCTCCAGGCTACTTCTGCCCCAGGTGCTCCCTCGAGAGGTAACAGCCCATCTGGGGAATGAGTTGAGTATTGCTGCTGCATGCAGTTGCATTTGTGGTTTGGGCTGAGGGAGACAGGCTGAGGTTTGGTTCCAGTCCCACTGAGAAAGAAGTTCAAATACAGCTGAACGAAAGATGTTCCAGGGAATTCCCAATCCAGCGAATTTAAAAGGAGGATGAATTGATGGGAAATAGCCATCCAAAGAGATTACACACTTTGAAAAGCTTAGTTCATTGCCACATGCCCTGTAGAATGGCGATGGAAGATGCTTAGTGGGAGTTATGTGTGCTGGCAACACTAAAAAGAGTATTTTAATTAGTTATTTAAAAATAAAGAAAATTCTAGTTTTATTCTGTTCAAATTTTGACCTTACGTTGAAGTTTTGAACTACAACCTCTAGGCATCAAATATCTCAAACAGTTTTATAAGCCTCAGTGAGTATACAGTAACTTTTTAAAGGTGTTGTCTTAAAAAAAAACTATTTGATACATCTGATTTCATTTGTAATCATATAGCATGCTGATGTTGAGAATATATCTCTTGCATATAATGTGAGTAATAATCACAGTTCTCTTATTGGATTTGCAAAATTAAGACAGTGCCACTTTAACAAAAAACTGAATTATAGTCCAGAAATCTTCTCTGCTGTAGTGAATGTGCAACTGATTTGTCCACAGTACAGACCTTTATTGAGCAATATTTTAAAAATACTTTTTACAAGTTGTTATAACCACATGCTTAAAAATAATGGTATTCATCATATCTGGGTCATAAAATCTTATATTCATAAATAATAGGGCAGCATTAGTTCCCATTATTAATGACTGGGATGTTAAAACATTAAAAATCTCAAACCTGCCCATATCTGGTTTTAACGGGCGGGGGGTGGGGGCGGGTGCGGGAAACCAACCCGCTCCCCGGAGGCAGGTGGCTCTATTAATATTTTATCTGTTACTGTGCTTTTCAGACTTCTTCAAATCTATTTCTCCCTCAATACATTATTGCAGAAACTGCTGTATCATACACCCATCCTCATCATCAGAAGCTCGACACCATACAGGACAAAGCAGCCCACTTGATTGGCACCCCATCAACCACCTTAAACATTCACTCCCTCCACCACCGGCTTACCGTGGCTGCAGTGTGTACCATCTACAAGATGCACTGCAGCAACTCGCCAAGGCTTCTTCGGCAGCACCTCCCAAACCCACGACCTCTTCCACCTAGAAGGACAAGGGCAGAAGGTGCATGGGAACACCACCACCTCCAAGTTACCCTCCAAGTCACACACCATCCTGATTTAGAAGTATATCACCGATCCTTCATTGTCGCTGGGTCAAATTCCTGGAACTCCCTCCCTAACAGCACTGTGGGAGTACCTTCACCACACGGACTGTAGCGGTTCAAGAAGGCGGCTCACCACCACCTTCTCAAGGGCAATTAGGGATGGGCAATAAATGCTGGCCTTGCCAGCGACGCCCACATCCCATAAACGAATGACATTTTTTTTCCACTATTCAGTACGTGAAATATCTTAATTACAATAGTCCAGTTATGTTTGTATCTTCAGTCAACATACTTGGGTAGAACTGTGCAATTAGGAGTTTTAAATACAACAGAACGCTTAGTTTCTGTGGTAAAGAAAGATGGAACTTGCATTTATATAGCGCTTTTCACAATGTCAGGACATCCCAAAGTGCTTCACAGCCAATGAAGTAGTTTTGAAGTGTAGTCATTGTTGTAATGTAGGAAACGCGGCAGCCAATTTGCGCAGAACAACGCCCCGCAAACAGTTGTTTTTACTGATGTTGATTGAGGAATAAATATTGGTCAGAACTCCAGGAGAATTCCCCTGCTCTTGTTCGAACAGTGCTGTAGAATCTTTTACATTCACCTGAGAGAGCAGATGGGGCCTCGGTTTAATCCGAACGGTATCACCTCCGCCAGTACAGCACTCACTCTACTGCACTGTCGTGTCAGCTGAGTTTATGTGCTGAAGTTTTTGGAGTGGTACTTGAACCCACCACTTTCAGACACAGGAGAGAGAGAGAGTCCGACCACTGAGCCAAGGCAGTAGATTTTCTGGAATTTTCCAAATTCTCGCAATACAATTGTAAAACTTGAGTTTATGGAACTTGATAGCCAAACGCATTTAAGACTATTCGGATCTGGCAGAGGCTTTGGGATGAAATTTAAAGCAAAGTTTTATTGAACAATAATTACAGTACAGAATTATCTTTGGCGATTTTCAAACTAAGTAATTCCAAGTAACCAAACATTTTCTCAAAACTGCTAATTTCACACACTTCCTTTCGCTTTTTCTGTCGATTCTTTTTCATTGGTCTGAGTTTGTCTTTGGAAACTTCTATTTTCACGTTATGCATCTCATGATCTCCACTTTCTCTGGGTTTCCTCGTTAATGTCTATTGCCTCATTCTACGCCTTTAGTTTCTCTCATGCGTCTTTTTGGCTTTATTCTTACTTTTATTGGAGAGGGTTGAGGGAGAGATTCTGTACTTTGTATAAATACGTACCACACACTCCCACTGGAGTGTCAGCCTAGATTTTTGTGCTCAAGTCTCTGGAGGAGAACTTGAACCCACAACCTTCTGACTCAGAGGTCAGCGTGCTACCAACTGTGCCACGGCTGACACACAAATGCTGCTGCTAAAGTGATGATACCCACTTAGTTTAATTCTTGATTTTAACTGTTATCTTAACTTCTGTTCCTTCAAGTTAATAACTGTTTAACGGCTCAGTGATATTCTTAACTTAGCGCCTCTAATCACACTCATGTCATACTAGGCAGAGTGCGAGACTTGTCCAGATGGGGTGCGGTGGTAGGGGCGGGGAGTGGGGTGGGCAGGGCCAGAGGGAAAAAAATTGGCACAGGAGAGGGTTGCTATTGAAGTCGAATGTATTCGTACTTTTAAAAGGCAATTTGATAGTTGTTTGAAAAAGAGGAATATTAAAGACGATTGAGAACGAATAGAAGAGTGGGATTAGACTAGATGACTCGAGGAGAAAAACACCGGTGCAGACTTGCAGTGCTCTAACATTCTAGGATTCATTGTATGATTCTAAGGGCTTTTGTTTCTGGGTAACCCTCACCCATATCAACTTTCATTCCAGTGCAATGTGTGCTACTCTTACGATGATTGTAATACGGTGCGTCTTCTTTTATGATCTTTCCTTTGAACTTTTTCTTTTAAATATTGAACTATTTCTTTTATAATTTTCTTTAAAATAATAGTATCAGTTTGGCTCAGTTGATAGTGCTTTTGACACTGGGCCAGAACATTGTGAGTTTGAGTCCGATACCAGAATTTGAGGGCACCATTTAGGCTGACACTCATGCAGTGCTGAGAGTGTGTAATACTTGACTCTGAGTCAGAAGGTCATGGATTCAAGTTCCACTGAAGTACTTCAACACATAATCTAGATTATTGACACTTTGGTGCAGTACTCAGGGAATGTTGCATTAGGAGGTGCCATCTTGCAGATGAGATGTTAAACCAAGGCCCTATCTGTCTGTTTAAGTCAATGTACAAGATCTTATGGCACTATTCTAAGAAGAGCAGTGCAGTTCTAGCATCCTAGCCAGCATTGCTCCCTCACTACAAAAAAGAACAAATTGGCAATTCATCTCATGGCTGTGTGTATGGACATTGCTGACACAAAGGCTGCCACATTAATCTATCTATCATCTACTGAAATATTCTTAGTGTAGTTAGCAAGAATGCTGCTGAATGTTCCCATACATTCTGCGAGATGTTTTGTACCAGTTTAAGGATATACTTGATACATTTTATAATCGTTTTCTCCCAAACTATGTAACCAGTTAAGATTTATTTATCTGCAAGGATGATTTTCTTTTATTATCGATGGAGGTGGCTTGGTTGTGTAGAAATAGGCTGGTGTGTAGAATGGAAGAATGCAGATTCTCCTCCGTGATTGCCCCACAACTCGAGTTCTGTACACCAGTCAAGATTCCTAGGGAAGATACTCAATGGAAGTAAGGTGCTTCCCGAAAGGACACAGATGAGTGCAAAATAATTGGAGTGAAAAGTAATTGAAGAGCAAGCCAACTTGTGCACTTAATATCGGCTGATTAATAATAGGAGAGACAGACTCCTGCCAACCCTCTTTCTTAAAGAAGGTGTGTACGGCTTGGAAGGAATCCAAAAGTGGTAGAAAAAGATAATTGTTTTGTTTGTTGAAGCTATTTTCAAGATTAGCTTTAAGGAATATGAAGAGAGAACTGTGCAGTAGCTCTTACATAGAGAAACAACGGCATTTGTCAAAAAGACCACCAATAACTAGTATTTTCAATTTAATCTGGGAACAGCTTCATTGATTACAATGATTACGATTACCATTGCTGTGGTACATGTGTTGAGGTGTTCTTCATAGTTAATTAGAAGCCATCTGCTGAGGACATAGCATTAATAAGTGAAAAGAGAATGTTCTAGTTTAACAACTACAGCTCACAGACTCTCAAGCTGGTTCTTTTACATTTTTTTAACATTTATTGTGTGTTTTCTTTTTACTTTTGTCGTATGCTTCAGATTATGTTTGTGGTTGAAGAATTGCTATTGTGTCTCTCTCTGAAAGCAGTAATAGTGATCGCTACTCAGTTAAGATGTCTGTCCAGAATGCTCCAGGAGGCTTTTAACAGTTCAGAGCACGTTTCTGCTTTTTGTTAAGGAAACAGAAAAAAGGAATAATTAAACACATCTATTCAAATTCCCAGTCGAATTAACTTTTGTGACAGAAGGAACATTTCTCTAACTTTTCTCTTTCACTGGATGCTAGATTGTTTCCTTTTAGATGAACTATAAAGGAACGGGCTCAATAAATGAAGTTTGAAGTTTTTGTCTGAAGAAATATCTTTCACCAGCTTTAGCATTCCAAAGCAATTTCTCCTGTTCCATTTGAAGTGTATCTTGGAAGTAACTGAACTGCATTTGTTGGCATCTCCGCTAAAAGAAAATCATTTGAGTTTTTGTCTGTTTTGAAGCAACTTTAAGGAAAACAGTTAATTTTTTAATAGTTACTTTGGCTTGCTCAAAGCAGTAAGGTTTCTTATCTTTTTTTTTAACATGCAATGGTCTCTATTTTAAGAAAATAAAATCTTGATTTGTAGGTCTTCCCAATGTGATGAAAGGCGAACCATGACAAGAATCTGCCAACATTAGCAAAATATTTCACTTTCGAACATTTTGTTTTCTTAGCTAAATGTCCTTGCCAGTAACACCGAAGTCAATGAGAATCAGGGAGAAAACGCTCCACTGGCTGGAGTCATACCTAGCACAAAGGAAGATGGTTGTGGTGGTTGAAGGTCAATCATCACAGCCCCAGGACATCGCTGCAGGAGTTCCTCAGGGCAGTGTCCTAGGCCCAACCATCTTCAGCTGCTTCATCAATGATCTTCCCTCCAACATAAGGTCAGAAATGGGGATGTTCGCTGATGACTGCACAGTGTTCAGCGCCATTCACAACTCCTCAGATAATGAAGCAGTCCGTGCCCGCATGCAACAAGACCTGGACGACGTTCAGTCTTGGGCAGGTAAAATTCGCACCACTGAAGTGCCAGGCAATGACTATCTCCAACAAGCGAGAGTCTAAACACCGTCCCTTGACATTCAACGGTATTACCATCGCCGAATCCCCCAACATCAACATCCTGGGGGGTCACCATTGACCATAAACTTAAGTGAACCAGCCACAAATACTGTGGCAACAAGAGCGGGTCAGAGGCTCGGGGCTGGATTTTACCAGCCCTGAGGAGGCGTGTCTGGAGGCGGGACTGCTGGGAAAATCCCCAAAAATGGGAGTGGGTCCCAAACCCACTCCCAACCCTCCTCCAACCAATCTTCCTGGGAGTCGGGTCCCCAATTTGTGCAGGGACCCAGCTCCTAGAGGCGGGAAGAGGATTACAGCCACTTAACTGCCTGTTAACAGGTAGTTAAGAGGCTTTTTCCCATTTTTCCACTCTGTTGCCGGCTTTCCGACGTCGGGGAACCCCACCAGGGTAAGTGAGGCGTGATGTCGGTCTACTGTAATTTTTGTGCATATATGACAGCTGCAGAAGTGGTTTAAAGGATTCAATGGGACACTGGTGACTATCAGAGGTAAGGAAAAGTTATGAAAGTAATGTTTAATGTGTTTAGATGTTTCTGTAGGTGACAAGCTGTGAAGTGTTTGTGTAGGCTCATCTCATCGGGAGAAGTGACAGATGGCTTCTGCAATCTCAACTGCAGCTGCCATCTGTTTTATCCTAAGGAGAGAGTAATTGGAGAGCCTGGGTGAAAGGGCTCACCTTTGGACAGTGATTGTCAGTGTTTGACAGCACCTCAATGCTGTCAAACACTGTCAAATCATCTGTCAAACAAGTGTGGTGCATGTGCCTTTAAGAAAACCGGCAGATGAAGCGTCATCAACTGACGTTATCTGACATCGGCTTTCCCTTAATTGGCCGGCAAGCCCGCAGGGCGGGCTTAACAAGGCCAATCAGGGGAAAATAGCATCAGCTCGTCAGATGTTGCGGGGGGCGGGACTGGAACCCAAAAACCAGCAGTCCCGCTTCGAACTCGGCCTTCCAGGTAAGATTCTGCCCTAGGTATTCTGTGGCGAGTGTCTCACCTCCTGTCTCCCCAAAGCCTTTCCATCATCTACAAGGCACAAGTAAGGAGTGTGATGGAATACTCTCCACTTGCCTGGATGAGTGCAGCTCCAACAACACTCAAGAAGCTCGACGCCATCTTGGACAAAGCAACCCGCTTGATTGGCACCCCATCAACCACCTTAAACATTCACTCCCTCCACCACCGGCGTACTGTGGCTGCAGTGTGTACCATCTACAAATGCACTGCAGCAACTCGCCAAGACTTCTTTGGCAGCACCTCTCAAACCCGCGACCTCTTCCACCTAGAAGGACCAGGGCAGCTGGCACATGGGAACACCACCACCTCCAAGTCACACACCATCCTGACTTTGAAGTATATCGCCAATCCTTCATCGTCGCTGGGTCAAAATCCTGGAACTCCCTCCCTAACAGCACTGTGGGAGTACCTTCACCACACAGGCTGCAGCGGTTCAAGAAGGCGGCTCACCACCACCTTCTCAAGGGCAATTAGGGATGGGCAATAAATGCTGGCCTTGCCAGCGACGCCCACATCCCATAAACGAATAAAAAAAACACAAAGTAACAAGATTTAATCACTTTATCAAACCAGTATATAGCTGAAGGTGCTTACACTCCGTGAAGTGCACACACCATCTGAAGGCCACGCTTATACCGCTGAAGTACAAATATGTTAAGTTTTTCCAAACCACCAGCTAACTGCTCTTTGGTTGGTAAACCACCATGAGGACATCCATGCCCTGCAGGCAGTTGCCCAATCTTCGCTTTGCATCCTCCTCAGCAGCATGACTCAGATCGGGATTGAACAGGATGGGGGATTGGACCTGCACCAATATAGCACAACTGTGACCTCCTGCCCCACAATAGGAGGCTGGCTACCAGATCCAGCATTAAATGCCCCACTCTGTGGCACTGTGTAATGGATGCTTTTAAAATGTAGCACCAATGCACTGTCTTTACCAACTATTTATCTACTGAGCTGGGGAAGTGGAAATTGGACTGCAGACTCACTTGTGGCATGACAGTGACATTAATGTGGCTGAATGCATCAGAATTTACACCTCTGAAGTAAAACTGACTGATAACTGTGATAGCATTGTGTAAGCTGCATTAGTTTGGTGAGCTATAGCAGGAATAATGGGACATCTCTGATGGTCTATGTGAGCTCAATATCAAAATGATGGCCATGTGGTGGCTGGGGCCACTGAAATTCTCTGACACTCCTTTCTCCTAATATCGTTCCAGTGTAATGCAGACAGAGTGATGGATTGTCAGGTATTTTGTCCGTTCAATGTGACATTAAACCGAAGGCCAGACAATTTTTCAATATTGCAGGGCATTATTCACAGATGAGCAGAGAGCTCTGCTAATGTCTTAAACAAACATTCTTCCCTCCACCAACATCAGCAAAAACAGATCAATTCATTGTTGTTTGAGGTGTATTGCTGTGTATAAAATAACTGCTGTGCTTGTCTCTGTAACAACAGTCACTTCAGTTTAAAGGTCTTCATTGTACATGAAGGACTCTTTGACTCTGCCTTTGGTCTCTTCCCCTCTTAATTTGTTCCTCCTTTTTCTCACGGCCATCTGCAGCTTATTAAATATAGAGATATTTTATTTATATAAGGACTGCTGTGGAAATGTGTTGTGGTTGTGGCATCAAAGTCTTGTTATTTTCAATATATACCAACAGTGTGTGAAGGACATTTGAGTCGAGTCTGTATCGATGGTTCTTAACAGCTGGAAAAGTTTTCCTATTGCAGACTGGTAAGGCCTTGTGTAAACTATGAAATTATATTTCTGTCAGCAGTAATGTATATATTTCTTAACACCATGGTGTAAGCTGGTATGGGAAGCAAAGCTATTGCAGGAGATCTCGCTATGTTGGAACAGGTAGGATTGTAACCATGTATTTACAGTAGAGGTGGAGCACAGAGGAGAAGCATGGAGGACAATGATATGGTTGATGATGTCAAGAGCATAGAGAGATCAGGAATTCGCGTTGTGGTCACAGCCCCACAGACTGTCAATAACTTTGAACAGAGTAGTCTCAATGCTATGGGTAGGATGGAAGACAGACTGAAGAGATTCAAACAGGGCATGGTGGAAGAGGTGTA
Source organism: Squalus acanthias (assembly GCA_030390025.1). Lineage (NCBI taxonomy): Eukaryota > Metazoa > Chordata > Chondrichthyes > Squaliformes > Squalidae > Squalus > Squalus acanthias. Next base: position 29,072,957 of record CM059430.1, on the reverse strand, counting down.
TAACAAATTGGATGCTGGTGACATGTTCCAAAATGTTGTTGAGGATGGGGAGTTTGAAGATGTGGCAGTAGCTGGAGAGGACAGAGGGGCTGAGATTAGGCATTTTAAGGAGTGAGGTCATGACAATAATTTTGAAAGGGGAAGAACAGTGCAAGAGGCGAGGGACCAGCAGAAGATGTCTGTGAGTATCAGGCCAAGGAGGAGCAGTTAAGTGGTCAGGAGCTCAGTTGGGAAGGGTTGAAGGGATTAGGTGTGGGTCTCATGGAATAGATAAGTCTTCTGAGGGATGTGGTGGAGATATTCACTTGCTATAGAGATTGTAAGGTTAGAATTAGGGTGGGGTGGGGGTACCTTGGACAGCCTCAAATTTAGGGGCAAAATAAATCCATGAATTACTCGCAGCCAGCATTGATGTGAGGATATTGGAGGCAAAGGATAGGCCCAAAGGAGGCGGTTTGTAGTTGAGAAAAGTGTTCGGGATTTCCTTTATCATCCTGTATCATCCTGGAATAATATGATTTCACTTTAGAGAGGGAGTGGTAACATTTTTTCAAGTGGCCAAGCCAGATTTTTTGGTGGATGGCCAACAATCCTACATAACCCCAGAGGATCTTTTTATCAGTATAGGATTTGTGGCACTGAAGGTACACTGCCCAGAAAACAACCTCTTTAAAATGTTTAAGTATATATCATTAAAATAGCCTTGGTTTGAATTATGTTAAAATACATTGGCCCCGAAATTCCTGAATGGGTGCAAGTTGGGTGTAAATGGTACATTGCAAGCGCTTCTACTGCCTGCCTCACAGGGCTGTTTGCTGAATATATTTATGGGATTTAAATACAGTACATATTGTGTGCAAGCTCTGGCATGCACAGGGACTGCCTGAGGGAGTGTTACACAGCTGAAAGTAATTTAAAGGGCTCCAACAACCATTTAAATGGTTGTATTCTTGCCTGCAAAGGAAGTGAAGGGGTTTTGAGTTGCCAAATTTTTTCACAATGAAGGTCTCTCGGTCACTCATGCCCAGATCACTGGCCCTGACACTGAAGAGTACCTTCCAGAGAGAAAATCTGGTTGTGACAAGCCTGGCAGCAGATAGCTGATTTACAACATAAGAAATAGGAGCAGGAGTAGGCCATTCGATCCCTCGAGCCTGCTCTGCCATTCAATAAGATCATGGCTGATGATCTACCTCAAATCCACTTTCCTGCACTATCCCCCAAATCCCATGATTCCCTGAGTGCCCAAAAATCTATCGATCTCTGTCTTAAATATACTCAATTACTGAGCCTCCACAACCCTCTGGGGTAGAGAATTTCAAAGATTCACCACCCTCTGAGTGAAGAAATTTCTCCTCATCTCAGTCCTAAATGACCGACCCCTTATCCTGAGACTGTGACCCCTGGTTCTAGACTCCCCAGCCAGGGGAAACATCCTCCCTGCATCTACTCTGTCAAGCGCTGCAAGAGTTTTGTATGTTTCAATGAAATCACCTCTCATTCTTCTAAACTCTAGAGAATATAGGCCTAGTCTACTCAATCTCTCCTCATAGGATAATCCCCCCATCCCAAGAATCAGTCAGGTGAACCTTCGTTGCACTCCCTCTATGGCAAGTATATCCTTCCTTAGGTAAGGAGACCAAAACTGTACACAATACTCCAGGTGTGGTCTCACCAGAGCCCTATATAATTGCAGTAAGACGTCTTTACTCTTATACTCAAATCCTCTTGTAATAAAGGCCAACATACCATTTGCTTTCTTAATTGCTTGCTGTACCTGCATGTTAACTTTCAGTGATTCGTGTACAAGGACACCCATGTCCCTCTGAACACCAACATTTCCCAATCTCTCAACATTTAAAAAATACTCTGCTTTTCTATTTTTCCTAGCAAAGTGGATAACTTCACATTTCTCCACATTATATTCCATTTGCCATGTTCTTGCCCACTCACGTAGTCTGTCTATATCACCTTGAAGCCTCATTGCATCCTCCTCACAACTTACATTCCCACCCAGCTTTGTATCATCAGCAAACTTAGATATATTACACTCTTACACTGTTCCAATGAAGCTCAACGAAAGCTCAAGCAACAGCACCTCACCTTTCGATTAGGCACTTTACAGCCTTCTGGACTCAACATCGAGTTCAACAATTTCAGACCATAACCTCTGCCCCTATTTTTTTTTCTTACATGGCAGCTGTTGATGATTCTGCCGTTGCCATTTACACTCTTCTAGACTCATCTTTTGTTTCTTAACTTGTCCCATTACCATCTCCTTTTGCCTTGCACCATCATCCCTTTTGTCTCTTAATCTCTCCTGCCTTCCATCCTATCACAGACCTTCCCTTTTGTTCTTTCCTCTCCTCCCACCTCTCCCTGCCCCTGCACTTGCTTGAAAACCTTTTATATCTCCAACTTTTTCTAGTCCTGACGAAGGGTCATTGACCTGAAACGTTAACTCTGTTTCTCTCTCTACAGATGCTGCCTGACCTGCTGAGTATTTCCAGCATTTTCTGTTTTTATTTCAGATTTGCAGCATCTGCAGTATTTTGCTTTTGTATTAGATATATTACATTTGGTCCCCTCATCCAAATCATTGATATAGATTCTGAATAGCTGAGGCCCAAGCACTGATCCTTGTGGTACCCCACTAGTTACAGCCTGCCAACCCGAAAATGACCCGTTTATTCCTACTCTCTGTTTTCTGTCCATTAACCAATCCTCAATCCATACTAGTACATTACCCCCAATCGCATGAGCCCCAATTTTGTTTAATAATCTCTTGTGTGGCACCTTATTGAATGCCTGCTGAAAATCCAAATACACTACATCCACTGGTTCTCCTTTATCTATTCTGCTAGTTACAACCTCAAAAAACTCTTAACAGATTCGTCAAACATGATTGCCCTTTCATAAATCCATGTTGACTCTGCCCATCCATATTATAATTTTCTAAGTGCCCTGTTACCACGTCCTTAATAATAGATTCTAGCATTTTCCCTACTACTGAAGTCAGGCTAACTGGTCTGTAGTTATCTGTTTTCTCTCTCCCTACTTTCTTAAATAGTGGAGTTACATTTGCTACCTTCCAATCCGTGGGAACCGTTCCAGAATCTATGGAATTTTGGAAGATGACAACCAATTCATCCACTATCTCTAGAGCCACCTCTTTTAAAACCCTAGGATGTAGGCCATCAGGTCCAGGGGATTTATCGGCTTTCAGTCCCATTAATTTCTCCAGTACTATTTTTTTACTAACGCTAATTTCTTTCAGTTCCTCATTCCACACGCTAGACCCTTGGTTCTCCACCATTTCCGGGAGGTTTTTTGCGTCTTCTTCCGTGAAGACAGACACAAAGGGCTCGATTTTACCAGGCCTGAGGAGGCGGGTTTGGAGGCGTGTGAGTTGTCAAAATCGCAATAAATGTCGGGTGGATCCGATCCCGCCTCTGAGCAATTCTCCCACATTCGTGGTTTCAGACCCCGTTTCCACCCCGCCTCCAAGAGGCGGGATAGGCCCTTAACAACCAGTTAATTGCCTCTATAATCCCATTTTGAGAGGCCTTTCTGATTTTAACACATTTCCCCCATCCTGCACATCTCCTCTGGAACACGCCTGTTAATCCTGGCAGCCTCACAAGTCGATTGCTTACTAACAGCTGCAGCTCCACCATTAAAAAGGAGTTTTCACCAGTGATCATTTGCAGGTGGCAGAACTTTGTTGTTTCAGGTCTGGGGGAACTTTTAGCAGGCCTACTCATTGTTGTGGAAGTTTGGAGCCTGACACCCATCTCCAGTGTGACCTCCTGGGAAACCCCTCTCCCCACCTTGACTGAGTGCTTCCTCAACTGAGGTATATACCAGAAGCATGGGAACCATTTATTTCCTTTTCTCCTGGACATTAGATTCGGACAAAGACCAGCCATGGCAGCAGCAGAACCCTGAACAACAGCCGCACCAACAGCAGGAGCAAAAACAGGAGCGCCAAGCTGCTGCTCACTCACCTGAAGCTGCACAGGCCAGAAGCAGCCAGAGCGCGACCACATTGCTGCCCGGGATGCAAGGGACGCACTCATGTTGGCCAGATTTGCTTAGCCTACACAATCAAACACTTTTGCCTCGCACCTTCTTACCAGAGCATCGACAATGGACAAGAACCTGCGGATTCCTATCACTCTGACCACCATACTGACAATTGCAAGTCGCCCTAAGCCCTCAATGTGGAACTCCCATTTGCAAAATGACACAGCCCACAACTTCAACAGTTTGCCATCAAATCTGTTTATCATAGCAATTCAAGGATGGCTTGTCAAAAACCAATACAACAGAACACCCAAGTGACTACCCTTGTGACTACTTGTGCTTTATCTTCCTCTTATGCGTGCTCCTACGTGGTGCCTCCCCTGTGGCTTCAGCAGATGTGGAGGCCCCTTGCTCACTTTCTTGCTGCTCCTGTCTCGACACCTTTGGCGGCCGTCCTCTGGGGTTGTGAACCTGTGAGGGCTCGGCAACAGTCTGCTGCTCCTGCAGCTGTGCAGGGGCTGAGACGCCCATCTCAGTTGGGTGAGGACTCTGACCGAGGACTTTGCAGTGGCATGGTCGTGTGAGCGCTTGGAGAGGAGCCCCTACTTCCTTGTTGTCTGCCACCAACATCCCTCTCATGGGTCAGCCCCACTTCAGAGCTAGCAAGTGGCTTGACAGCACCTTGCTGCACTTCAGGGGGGCCATGAGGACCTGTTTCTGCACTGGAAGTCCTACTCCAGAGAACTTCCATGAAGGTCTGGTTTCTATGCTCAATAGCTGACCATCGCTCTTCAAGAGATGTCAGTCTATTCTGAACAATGACCATGTTTTCAATACCCTGGCAACTAAGCTCCTCCATGGCCCTAGCCATTCTCTCCTCTACCATAGCCATCCTCTCCTCTACGGTAGCCAGCCTTACCACGGAGGTAGCCATCCTTTCCACGGAGGTTGCCATCCTTTTCGCGGTGATGCGTTCATGCGCCAATGCCTCCACAAAGGCTCTGCTCATGTTCGCGATGAACTCCTCCGTTCGCTCCACACTCGCAGCGACCCTGGAGACAAAACCTGCCAGAGACTCCTGCACCTGTTCCTGGAGTTCCAGCACCGCTCTCCTTCTGGATGGACCCGGAGGCACAGGGTCGACATGCAGCTGAGCCGAGCTGGCAGAGTCCTGCGCCCTCCGACGAGGACTCTCCACTGCTGTCCCTGTCTCCACCATCTGCTGATGCTCACTTGTGATCTGTGATACACCAGGTGACAACACTACTCTATCTCGCGAAGGTCCCACCGAGGTGTGAGTGTCTGTGCTGGTGCTGGGTGCGCTGAATTCTGCTGACGCTGCGCCTCGGAGGTTGCAGCTTCCTCTGAGGAGTCTTGAGGCTCAGGCTGTTCCTCCTGGACAGTGGGGACGGGGGCTCTCGATGGTCCTGTGGGGGAGTAAAGGAACGAGTTAGAGATGTGAGGTAAAGGTTGCATGCACATTGAATTGTGCAGATGATCATAAGTCAATCTGTTAGAGCATCAGAATCATTATCAGTCACTCATGCAATGTCAATGAGAGAGATGCTAAACGATTCTGTCACCAGCTTGCTGTGATGCGCCCGTCTGTCCGTCCCCCACTTGTGAATCGTCCTCCACTCCGGCGATCTCCAGGGCTGCCTCCTCCGAAGTGGTGAGCTGGGCTACTGAGGGTGGCCCTCCTCTTGTCCTCACTCTTTCTCTCTTATTGTGGGCTCTATTTTCCTACAATGAGGGACACAAGTGGTGTTTGAGTGAGAATGAAGGAGTGAGTGTAGAGAATCCATAGCATAGATGCTTAGAAGGTGACAAAGGGCCCTCCCTGTGTGTTGTAAGTTGTTGTCATTGCATCACAGTGACAGGGAGTGTGAGGGCTGCATTGTTGAATAGTTAAGTGAATGTGACCATACAGAGAGAGGGAATGGGTAAGGGTGCAGGGATGTAAGGGCCAAGTGGGATGTGGAGGAAGAGGTTGACAAAGCAGAGTGCTGGTGATGAGAGGCGATGAGGATCAGATTGAGGCTGATGGGAATGTCATAATCACTTTTCCTATGTGGAGAAGGTCATGAAACCTCTTCCTGCACTGCAGCCAGGTTCTGCTGCACATAAAAATTGTGTTTACCTCTTGGGCCACTTGCAGCCACACAGCTTTAGTCTGCTGGGGAGGCTTTTTCCTCCCTGAGGAAGGGAAGAGCACCTCCTCATTTGCTCTTGCTCCCTCCACCAGAGCTTGGAGGGAGACCTCATCGAATCTTGGAGCACACTTTGGTCTACTGATGGACATAATTGGTGAAGGAAGTGCTCAGAACAATTGGGCATAAAGTTTAAAGGCTGAAAAAGAAGCAAGGCTGTTTGCAGGCCTTAAATCCAGCAGCATTGATGACATCATCGGAGGCAACTTTCTGTATGAAAAGGCTCATTGGGCCAGGGGTTTCCACACGCTGGAAATCAAGTGCCCAATTAGGGCAAAATCGCACTTTTGTCCCACTTCACATCGGAGTCGGGATCCTGACGCAACGACCACCTGACACGCCCCCAGCCTGCCCCCAATGGCAAAGTCGAGCCCAAAGTATTTGTTTAATTTCTCTGCCATTTCCTTATTCTCCATTATCATTTCTCCTGTTTCGGCCTGTAAGGGACCCACGTTTACTTTCACTAATCTTTTCCTTTTTACATACTATAAAAGCTTTTACAGTCTGTTTTTATGTCTCACGCTAGTTTACTCTCATATTCTATTTTCCCTTTCTTTATCAATTTCTTGGTCCTCCTTTGCTGAATTCTAAAATCCTCCCAATCCTCAGGCTTACTACTCTTTTTGACAACATTATAAGCCTCTCCCTTTAATCTAATACTATCTTTAATTTCTCTTGTTAGCCACAGTTGGACCATTTTTCCTGTGGTGTTTTTATTCCTTAAGGGAATGTATATTCGTTGCGAATTATGAATTATTTCTTTAAATGTTTGCCATTGCTTTTCTACTGTCATATCTTTTAATCTGTTTTCCCAACCTACCTTAGCCAACTCGCCTCTCATACCTACGTAGTTTGCATTGTTCAGGTTTAGGAACCTAGTTTCGGACTTAACTAAATCACTCTCAAACTCAATATAAAATTCTATCATAATTATGACCACTGCTTCGCAGAGGCTCCCTTACTACAAGGTTATTAATTAACCCTGTCTCATTGCACAGTACTAGATCTAAAATAGCCAATTCCCTCATAGGTTCCTTGATATACTGATCTAAAAAAACTATCTTGAATGCATTCCATGAACTCTTCCTCTGCACTATTTCTGCAAATTTGGTTTGTCCAGTCTGTATGAAAGTTAAAGTCCCCCATGATTACTGCATTACCCTTGCTATATGCATCTCTAATTTCCTGATTTATACTCTGCCCGACACTACAGCTACTGTTAGGGGGGCCTATAGACTACTCCCACTAATGTTTTCTGCCCCTTGTTGTTTCTTGGCTCCACCCAAACTGATTCTACATCTTGTTTTTCCAAGCCAAGATCCTTTCTCTCTACTGTCTTTATTCCCTCCTTTATTATCAGGGCTACCCCTCCTCCTTTTCCATTCTGCCTGTCTCTTCTAAAAGTCAAATATCCTGGAATATTTAGTTTCCAACCTTGGTCACTCTGCAACCACATCTCTGTAATGGCTATTAAATCAAACCCATTTATTTCTATCTGCACTATTAATTCATCTATTTTGTTGCGAATGCTTCATGCATTCAGACATAGTACCTTTAGCTTTAACTTTTTTCTATTTTTCCCCTGATGTCACTTTAGTCACTAATGCCCTATTACCTTTATTAATCTTTCTAACCCTTCCTGACCCACGCTGCTTATCTTTATCCAGATCACTACCATGCTGTACAGCCTTGACATTTCTCTTGCTGCTTTTGAATTTATCCTTTCCTGAAAATCCCTCCCCCCTTCATTAGTTTACCACAGATGTGATTGCTCGGGATCTTGCTGTTCGCCACAAACTCCCACATGCTGCAGTTACGGCACGCCACCTGCCCTGCCATGTCGATCTAACCTTCTTTATTTATTTGATTAGTTAATTAATTATTTTTATTATTTTTTCAGTCAGTTATTTTAGTTTTATTAATTAATTGGTTTATCTAGTTTAAGTTACTAATTCAGTAAAGTAAAGTAATAGCAAGTTACAGTTTCCTAGCTCTGAGTTTAACCCACTTCCCCAGCTTGGAGGCTAAAAAAAACTGTAATACTCACCAACCAATCACCTACCTGCTACCCTGTGATGTTAGTCCTTGATTTATTTTTCTGTTTTGAAGGTTCCTTGTGCTGCCTCTCTCTATAGCGCCACTGCTATCACTGTTCACGCTGCCTCTCTCTATAGCGCCACCACTGCTATCACTGTTCACGCTGCCTCTCCCTATAGCGCCACCACTGCTATCACTGTTCACGCTGCCTCTCCCTATAGCGCCACCACTGCTATCACTGTTCACGCTGCCTCTCCCTATAGCGCCACCACTGCTATCACTGTTCACGCTGCCTCTCCCTATAGCGCCACCACTGCTATCACTGTTCACACTGCCTCTCTCTATAGCACCACCACTGCTATCACTGTTCGTGCTGCCTCTCTCTATAGCGCCACCACTGCTATCACTGTTCGTGCTGCCTCTCTCTATAGCACCACCACTGCTATCACTGTTCGTGCTGCCTCTCTCTATAGCGCCACCACTGCTATCACTGTTCGTGCTGCCTCTCTCTATAGCACCACCACTGCTATCACTGTTCACACTGCCTCTCTCTATCGTGCCACCACTGCTATCACTGTTCGTGCTGCCTCTCTCTATAGCGCCACCACTGCTGCTCTTGCCATTTTATCCCAGGTCCGCTCCTCTCACTGCTGCTCTCACTGTTCACTCTGCCTCTCTCTCTTTATAGCGCCGCCGCCACTGCTCTCGCCATTTCTTAGATGAGTACCTGGTGTACTAATGCTACTGCAGCAATATACATCTAATCAGTATCTGCATCTAGCTCTGGCTTTCATTTGTGGTTTGATTAGACTTTTTGGTACTGCAAATTTGTGAAACTGCAGTAAATGACAATCTCATAGACCTGGCAGAGTTGGACTGTGAGGTTACCTCCTGATCTGTTGTGATATCTAAAGTGCTGCTTCAAGATGCTAATGGTATGCTCTATAATGGTCCTGCATCTGCATGGCCCTCATTGTGCCTGTCCTCATATTTTGTTCATGGTTGCTGCAAGGATGTCATTAGCCAGGACAAAAGTTGGACTCTATGGAGCCTTTTTTCTGTTTGCTTTCATCTTCACATAAGCTTGATTGTCTTAAAAATGTAAGAATTATGATGTTATCTTGGAAGTGGGCATTGACTTCTATGGTGGTTATTCACAAGCTGCACATTGATAGAATTTTTGTTTATGTTGCACCTTGAATTGTGCCTGGGGGTCCATATAGCCACTTGGGTGCCATCAATGTCTCCCTATACTTGGGAAATCCTGTAGTAAAGTGATATTGGACAGGCCTATTATGCCGCTGTTCCTGTTCAGTGGGATAAGAAATGAAGATTTTGGCCTTTTTAAACAATCCATCAGTTACCTGTTTGATGCATCTGTGGGCACCAAGTTGGCTGATACTGCAGATGCCCTATGATAGCTTTGAAGGAGCCAGAGGCATAAACATTGAGGGTCTTGCTTACCCTCAGAGTGATGCTCTATGCTACCTCCCTCTGAACCTGCCTGCAGCAGAAATTCGCAGTCAGTGGCAGGAAGCTGTGCATGGAGCTACAGATACAGTCGGTGGCATTATAAAGGTGCGCAGTCAGTCTGTCGCTGATATCTTTGCACTTAACAGCTTCTCCATCCTTTTCCATTTAATACAGTGAAAGGGGAGTGCTGAAATCAATCCCCATAGTTGGCAAATATGTAGCAGCAAAAAGAGATGCACTGTGCTGCTTTAAGGAATCGCTTTCCAACATGCAACAACTTGGCTGTCGTTTAATGCCTTTTTGAAAAAGTCAAAATTAGCACATTATACGTACCGTGCATGAAAGCAGGAATTTTGCATTAGATTTAAATGCGTAATGAAGCTCTTGCACATTCTGTGTGAGAGGATGCAATGCTGGCAGGCAACCAGGTCAGGAATGTTGCATGAAGCACAGAATGAGTGAGAAGTGAATGAGTTGATGAACGTGTGATTTTCTGGACCCCACTCAGACAGTTCATGCCGACACAAGTACTTTCACTGGCAGGAAGTTCCAGGCAATATAAAGTTTTATTTTTAAAGGGCTGTTCCTTTTTAACTGTAGATTGTGTTACAATTCCATCTGCACTGGCACACAGGCATGAAATTTAATTTATCTCATAGAGCAGGAAAACAATATAATATGTTGAATTGGCATTGAATTCTGGACAGAAAGAATTCCGCGTAAACCGTATACACATTTAATCATTTTAAAGACAAAATTTTTCTAGTTAGATACTAACGATCAAAAATTGGAGAAATGCTATAACCAGCTTTAAAAGATAAAGGGGCTAAATTCGATAGCACCCGAAAATGGGCATGAGGATTGCGATGTGCGAATAACCCAATGTAATGCAGGCAGCACGGTAACTTTGTGCTGTCTGCTCATTTCAGTGATTTCAGCGTGCAGCCTGCACGAACCATGCTGTTGATTGGTTGCACGCATCAGCAGAAGTCCCAAAATCATGAAAGGCTAGCCTGCACTGCTTAATGCTAGCCTGCACTTCTTAAAGGGGAGATGCATTGTGGCTGGAGCAAGTGCTGGAGGTTATTCAGGAAGTGAATCTGACCTGGGAAACAGTGAAGAATGGCACAACATGGAAGAGACAGGGCTCCAAGGTTTTCTGACGCTGTACTGGAGGCCTTGCTGGAGGAGGTGGAAAGGAGGAGAGATGTCCTATATCCACAGGGGGCCAGGAGGCCCTCCAGACACATGCTCAGAAGGCAGTGGGAGCAGATAGCCGTGGAAGTCAATGTCAGGAGTGAAGCTCCGAGGACCTGGATGCAGTGCTGCAAGTTCACTGACCTCACATAAATGGTCAAGGTCAGTAAATGCATCTTCAAATGCCATATCCAACTACACCATTAGCCTCAGCCACTGCTCAAATCATTACACCCCATCACTCACCGACCAACAATCGCTATCAATCAGGAGTCATACCTAATATTTATAGCTTCACCCTACCCTCACACCCTGCAAGCCTCACACCCATATCTCATAGGTTGCACACACTGCCAGCTATTCAACCATGACAGCCACATCACCCAAACAGATTGCACAACACTCACTGACACACTTCCCTCTCTCTCGCAGGACAAGGTGGTGCACAACCAGAGGCAGCAAGAGCTACCCGGTGGGGACAGGCGCGCCTGCATGTCCTAACCATCATGGAGGAGACGGTGCTGGCCGTTATTGGAACGGCCTTGCTGAAGCCGTGGCCAGCGGTGGGGCTGAAACTATTGAAGATGACGGTATCCTCATACCTAATCCTCTTTCTCACATCCCATTTCTCCCTCATCCCATAATCGCTTCTGATTTACAAGCTGCGGAGGAAGCAACAAGAGGAGGCAATATCAGACAAGGAAGAATTGAATGAAGACGAGAGAGAATCACAAGGAGGGCAGCACAGTGTTTTGTAGCTAGCGAGGCCAGGGAGCATATGATAATGCAGCGCTTTCAGTGACCTGCTCAATCCCTTAACTGAAAAGTGACAAAAAGCCCCTTAGTATTAAGAGTCCTCATTACTCCTTCACCACTTCCTTGATACTGCATTAAAGAGCATTGAAGCCATTCATCCAATCTCTATATTAATGACGTACTGACAACGCAGACTAAGAAGCTGAAACTATAGACCCAAGTACTAAATGTAACAAAAGTGATGATTTTAATTCTAAATTGTGGCGAATATTTTTGTCACCCATGTGATCAACCCATAGTGTTTTTCTGAAAAGGTTTACTAACTGCTACTCCTATGAGATGCTCCCCCAGTGGCTTCAGCAGAGCTGGTGGAAGGCTACTGTTGCTCATCTGGAGATGCTTATAGCCGGCAATTTCTGGGAGCTTGAGCCTCTGTGGCCCTGGTGGTGGACTGCAGCGCTGCAGCTGCTGCTGAGGCATTCTAGATGTGATGAAGGGGAGGGAATTGTTGAGAGAGGTTGGGGGGGAGGGGGGAAGTACTGTTGCCATGGGTTGTTGAGTGAGATAGAGAAATGAAGAGCTGTACTAAACCTTGCTACTTCTCTCAGATTATTGAAGCGCTTCCTGCACTGCATCCAGGTCCTGAGAGTGATGCTCCTGGAGCTGATGATCTCAGATCTCTGGTGTCGTTGGTGTTTTGGGATCCTCAACCCAATGACTGGAAAGAGAACTTCCCTTCTCGCCCTGACCTCTTCCAGCTGGACCTGCAGGGTGGCTTCAGAAAACCTGGGAGCTTGTGAGCCTGTGACTCATGTTAAAGCACTTCCTTCCTCCACCACTCCAAAGTGAAATCTTGCAGAAGAGAATACAGCCTCCCTTTAAGAGGTACATTCCCGCTTTAGGTGGGCCTCCAGCTGTTCAGCAGGAAGGACCCCCCACCAGCGCTATTTAAAGGGATCATCAACTAATTAAAGGTTAGTTGCTGGTTGATTTCTTCTGGCTGTTGCTACGATTCTACAAGTGTTTGGTGCTTTTCTATAGTTGTTTCAAGTTGCAAAAGTCTACAGGGAGTGGTGTGGCAGGCGCTGAAGACTTTTTCCTGACTTCAAGGCTTCTGCACAAACCACTTGGGTGCAGACATGGGTGCAAGAAGGAATTCCCTTTGGAGTACAGCATGACTTGGGGAATGAAAGGAGGCAGGACTAGCTGCTGGAAGAGTGAGGAGGAGGAGGGGGAGAAGGGCTCTCAACAGGAGGCCATATCCGCCCAGGATGTTCAGGGAGCAATTCCCTTACCTGAACCTCAGCGAGGAACAATGTGTGAGATGCCTGCGCTTCAGTAAGGATGTCCTCACTGAAATCTGCCACCTGCCGCAGCCACAACTGCAACCTCAGAGCAGGGCAAGGGCCACATTGCCAGTGGCTGTGGAGGTGACCGTGGTGATGAACTTTTATGCTTCTGGCTCCTTCCAGGCTGGAGCTGGAGATATTTGCAACATCTCGCAGTTTGCTGTCCGTTGTTGTGTATGGGAGGTCACTGAGGCTCTCTATTCAAAGAGAGCTGACTACATTTCATTCTCTCTTGCCAGGATTGCAGGCTTCCCCATGGTGCAGAGTGTCGTTGATGGCATGCGCATCATTTTGCGGGGGCGGCATGTCAGCTCTGCCATAGACCAGAACCGAAAGGGATTTCACTCCCTCAACGGCCAGCTGGTGTGCGACCATAGGCAGCAAATCATGCAGGTTAAGGCCTGGTATTCTGCAGCAGTCATGGTGCCTTCATTCTGTGGCAGTCCACTATGGCCAGCTGCATTTGAGCCACCATGGCAAACCAAAGGGTGGCTACTGGGCGACCAGGGCTTTCCGCTGATGACATGGCTGACTCCGGTGCAAAATCCACGCACAAGTACGCAGTATGCATACAATGAAAGCCAATGCTGCCACACGAAATGTGATCGAGCAAACCATTGGCGTGCTGAAACAACACTTCTGCTGCCTGGACAGCTCTGGAGGAGCCATGCAGTACTCGGCAGAGTGAGTGTCAAGAATCGTGGTGGTCTGCTGCATGCTGCGCAATCTCGCCATCATGAGGGCACAGCCCTTGCCACCAGCTATAGGGCGAGCAGCTGAGGAGGAGGAGGAAGAGGAAGAGAGGAGGCAACCTAGACAGCCCCTTTCAGCCCGGGCTGTCTGTGAAGAACTCATCTGAGTGCAATACTGGTAACTGCAACCCCAATTCTCCATTCACCAACCCTCTGTCACTGACCATCACAGCGTTCGCTTGGCCACAATGCAAAAATAAAAGCCTCCACAAAATAAACATTCCAAATCAAATCGTGCCATATTGCATACAAACATAAACTCCGATATCCGTCAGAAACGCGGAAGTATGTTAAGCGCCCAGGAAAGCCGTGGACCCGACGTTAAGCACAAAAATCTAGGTCAGTATTGCTCTGATTGAGTGATTTACATATGTTGATTGGGAACTCGCCTCTCCTGAGGGGGTTGCACGCACGCAGCCTAAAGCGCTCCAGTGAAATGCAGAAGTCGTCAGGGCGGAGCCAGCTTCCCAACACGATGACATTTTTGCCGGTTTTAACCCCCCACCCGCACCCAAACCCACGTGCTCTTTCAGTTTAAAATTCCCCCCTATGTTTCCTCCTCACGCACAGTCACATATAAATTCATAACGCAATTCACAATATTGGTTCCCTGAACTCAGTTTCCACTTGAAGACAGGAAAGAAACTGGAAAGGAACCAATTATTTCAATTGAAATGTATAAAAATGTACATTTCATGACGCACCTGATAATTTTGCATTGACTAATGTGGTACAATTTATCACTTTACACCAAAGTGCAGTATGTCACATTACGATCAATGAAGATAAAATTCATAAACCTAACCTTGTCCCTAAACGTGTTGTGCCTTGTCGTTTGGTGTACTTCAAACAGCTATGCTACACTTGTAGTACTATGCTTTCTCCTGCACAGACGTAAGCACCTGTTTGTATGTAACGACTCATTCAAAATAAATCATATAACCACACATATAGTTTAAACTATTCTCCATGCAGACAGAATTCACTAATTAATGTAGGAAAATAGCATCTGGCCAACCATCTGCAAAAAAGGTGCATATGTGAGCCATCTCTAAAAATAGCTCATTTCCTGTCCAGAAGAAAGTTGTGTGCTTTTTCATGAACATGCAGCTTTTTATTGTAATAGTCGCTCAGCATGTCCACTTAACTGTGTTGGAACAGACCTCTGGGCAGCTATGAAGGCAGTGAAGCCCAGTGTAAAGTTCTCTCTATCTGATTCCCTACAATGTTGAAGCAAGACAAGAGAACATGTTATAGATTGGAGCCCAAAACGCCTCTCGCAGCAGTCTGAGCATTCACACCTGCATCTACTTCATTCTCTTATGGGCAACCTTCATCGACAAGCAGAGAAGGAGTGTTGAGATTTTGGATGTGCCTCTCCTGCAGTCCATCATGAGTGTGAGTAATTGTACAAGCATCGTGGAGCTGCATTTCGTTGAGTATATTTTTTGGCTGAAGCCGTGTTAAGATGTCGGTCACGTTACAGCTGGAATCTGTGCCCTGTTGTAGAATGGGCTTGTATGATCAGTATTTAAAGGGCTGTAATGTCGTCTGATCGGAAGGAAAAAAGTTATGGCATTTGTAATTCATCCATCTACCTGGTATAAGATCATGAGAGGGATAAGGGAGTACATCTATAGCTAGTCATTTCCGCTTTCTTCTTGGCCTCACCAGTCATTCGGAAAAATCTCCAGAATTTGTATTTTTTGAACCTGAACAAGTAATCAGTATTTTTATTTGATGTCTGTGAAGGAAAGAACAGAATATACACTGTTAGAAAATTGCTCCCTCTGTCATTTCAATATTTAAAAATAACTGACAGATTCCAGAGATTTTTTTTAATTCCTGGATCTGCTGCTGCTTGTTAATATGTCATTTTGTTGGAAAAATTATTGGTGCCCATAATTCGCAGCATGCCAAATAAGGTATTTCGGACCCCTAAAAGGAAGTTACACATGAGCTGCTTGTCACTATGATTATTGCATTGGCCAGGAGAAATTCGCACGGTATTGTGATGTCTCTTCACCTGACGAGGGGTATGTTATCCTCCTGTAAAGACACGTACCCTTTCTTCTACATTTTTTCCCCTCTCACACACCTGCATCCAAAATATGAGCCTCTTGCTCTCAAGCTCCTACAAAGCTGTTGCTAACCAGCTGCCAGGAAGCACACAAGAGTAGCCTGGAAGAATATCTGTTTTATTTTCCTTTGTATCCCCCGCTGCAAAAGGAAATATTGACCTCAACCTCGTGTTTTCCCAAGCAGTGTGGTTGAGGTTGGAAATGAGTTGGAGAACAGAGTCAAAGCTGCATCCAACCACTTTGTGCTCTCGAATGTTGGTACTGACATACACGGTGCTACTGTGCCTGATCACGCCTAAAAGTAAAAAAGCACATAACTATTGTGCAAGTATAGCAGTCTGAAAGAGGGGTGACAAAAAGCTTGGTCAAAGAGCTATGTTTTAAAGGTGGGTCTTAAAGGGCGGGTGAGAGATGGAAATGCATTGTAGCTTAGGGAGGGAATTCCAGACTCTCTGTCCTAGGCAGCTGAAGGCACAGCTGCCAATAGTGGGGCATTGGGATGAAGGAGTACACAAGAGGCCGGAGTCGTAGGAACGCGGAGATCGGGGGAGAGGAGGGTTGTAGGGCGGGAGTAGGTTACAGAGATGGGCAAGTGCAAGGCCATGAAGGATTTAAACACAAGGATGAGAATTTTAAATTGTAGGCATTGGAGGACCGGGAGGAAGTGTAGGTCAGCAAGAACAGAAGCGATCGGTGAGCAGGACTTGGTGCGGGATAAGAAATGGGCACCATAGTTTTAGATGAGCTTAAGTTTAGAGAACATGGAGGATGGGATGCCAGCAAACAGGAGTAATTCAGTCTGCAGGTGACAAAGGCATAGATAGGAGTTTGAACAGCAGATGGGCTGAGGTAGGGGCGTACACAGGCGATGTTCGAGATGGAAGTAGATGGGCTTTATGATGGGAAGGATATGGAGTCAGAAGCTCAATTCCAGGTCGAATAGGATGTCAGGATTGCAAACATGATGACTCTACCTGAGACAGTGGCCGGGGAGAGTGATTGAATTGGTGGCAAGGGTACAGAGTTTGTGACGGGGACCAAAGACGATGGCTTTGGGCTTCCCAATGTTTAACTGGAGGAAATTACAGCTCATCCAAGACTGGATGTTGGACAAGCAGTCTGACATCACAGAGGCAGGGAAAGAGTTGAGAGAGGCAATGGAGAGGTCGAGATGGTGTTGTCAGCGTACATGTGGAAGCTGACCTCGTGTCTTCAGATGATGTTGCCAAAGGGCAGCAAATAGACGAGCAAGAGGAGGGAGCCAAGGATAGATCCTTGGGGACTCCCAATGTAAGGTGCAGGGGTGTATAACAACTAGTATAACGTATGACGACCTACTTTTCATAAGAATGTTAAATTCTTGGCTGACAAATTCTGAGGCATGCAGCCTCGTTTAAATGTTAAAATCACTGACCTGCTTCTCTGGAGTGGCCGGCGGCAAATCTGGAAATAGGCATGTTCACATTAGGCTGGGGTTGGGTTTCACATTTTTAACAATTTTACCCCCTCTTCCGCCTGTCATGGGATGTTAAAATCCCCCCTTTGTCTCCTCTTGATAGACTGTTTTTTCAGTCTGCCTTCCCTCAGGAGAGGAGAATTCATATGACAACATGTAACATGTCCTCGTAGTCGGTGTACAGAGAAGGCGTCTCTGTTACTATCCCTGAGTCAAGCTATTGTTTATCTAGGTATTGGGCAGAAAAAGCTGAACTTCAGATCATAGGCAACATGAGGTTTGCTTACGGGAATGACCAGTGTCACTGAGATTATCTTGCACAAAAAAAACAAAAATTGTGACACTTTGTGTTGCCATTTTTTTTACATATATGTTTGCATGTATTTTTGTGCCACATGGATGCATTAAATTGCAGATATTACCAGTATTTTTTTCCGCTTCATATGATTTTGCAGTCGCAATCTATGTCTAACTGTAGGGTTAGATTTTCCTCTTCTTTACCACCTATTTTCAGGGATACCAGGCAAGGTGGGGGAGGGAAATTGACTGGAGAACAGTTCTGCCAGCTCCCCGTCAGTCACTGCCTCTTCCTGTGATTTTCCTCTGGAAGTGACGGCAGGCGTTGAAAATGCTTACCCACATAATAGGCTTGCCAGCAAAGTTGAAGCCCATGGAATAAAAGGGACCATGGCAGCATGGATACGAAATTGGCTAAGTGACCGGAAACAGAGAGCAGTGGTGAACGGTTGTTTTTCGGACTGGAGGAAGGTACACAGTGGTGTTCCCCAGGGGTCGGTACTAGGACCACTGCTTTTCTTGATATATATTAATGACTTGGACTTGGGTGTACAGGGCACTATTTCACAATTTTCAGATGAGACAAAACTTGGAAGTATAGTGAACAGTGAAAAGGATAGGGATAGACTTCAAGAGGACATAGACAGGCTGGCGGAATGGGCGGACACGTGACAGACGAAGTTTAATGCAGAAAAGTGCGAAGTGATACATTTTGGTAGGAAGAATGAGGAGAGGCAATATAAACTAAAGGGTACAATCCTAAAGGGGCGCAAGAACAGAGAGAGCTGGGGGTATGTGTGCACAAATCATTAAGGTGGCAGGGCAGGTTGAGAAAGCGGTTAAAAAAAGCATATGGATCCTGGGCTTTATAAATAGAGCCATAGAGTACAAAAGCAAGGAAGTTATGATGAACCTTTATAAAACACTGGTTTGGCCACAACTGGAGTATTGTGTCCAATTCTGGGCACCGCACTTTCGGAAGGATGTGAAGGCCTTAGAGAGGGTGCAGAAAAGATTAACAAGAATGATTCCAGGATGAGGGATTTCAGTTATGTGGATAGACTAGAGGAGCTGGGGTTGTTCTCCTTAGAGCAGAGAAGGTTGAGAGGAGATTTGATAGAGGTGTTCAAAATCATGAGGGGTCTGGACAGAGTAGCTAGAGAGAAACTGTTCCCAATGACGGAAGGGTCGAGAACCAGAGGACACAGATTTAAGGTGATTGGCAGAAGATCCAAAGGCAACATGAGGAAAAAACTTTTTTACACAGCGAGTGGTTCGGATCTGGAATGCACAGCCTGAAAGGGTAGTGGAGGCAGATTCAATCATGGCTTTCAAAAGGGAATTAGATATGTACCTGAATGGAAAAAATTTGTAGGGCTACGGGGAAAAGGCAGGGTATTGGGACTAGCTGAAGTGCTCTTGCAGAGAGCCAGCATGGGCTTGATGGGTCCAATGGCCTTCTTCTGTGCTGTAACCATTCTATGATCCTACATTTGGGCAGATGTATTTAAATGGCATGTTAATTAAAGAGATATATCGTCTGACATTTGCTGTTATGTTCCAACATCCAGCATTGCTAAGGTGGGGGGAGGGGTGTTAAAATTTTAAATTGCCCAAAAACTGAGTCCAATCGACAGTAGGGCAATTAATTACACTTGGTCAATACACCAGGTGTTCAGGCTATACAGCAGCAACAGAGGCGGGCTTCTCACCACCATTGGAAATCCTACTGGGAGCCCACTAATATGCAGATACAACTGATCCCAGCAAATCCAGCAGGCTGAAGCTCAGGAGCCACGTGCAGACACAAGCCTGCACCACTCAGCTCTGGTGGGATACCCGCTGAAGAGGAAAATCCAAGTCTATGACCTGGTAGGACCATGGGTTAAGTGTAGGTGATGCTTGCCACAATTTAATGTGCTTCCCAATACTCTTACTCACCATACTCATCACAAAGCTAGCCTGTACTTGCCATGAAAGAAAACATCTCCTTATTTGTGATGTATATGGGAGTATAACTGCTGTGTTATACACTAGAAGTAATACCGGATGCCTGGGGCTGGATTTTATGAATGGAGACGTGTTGGAGGCGGGAAGGCTGCTTGCCTGGTTTCAGTCCCGCCTCCATTAGCCTCTGGCCAACCAGCGGGATCTTCCCCTGATTGACCTTGTTAAGCCCACCTAAGCAGGCCAATTAGGGGGAAGTCAGTGACCGAGCACGTCAACGTATGACATGTCATCTGTCAAGAATTTTTGAAAGAAGAAATGTCATCGTTTGACAGCTCTGTGAAGCTGTCAAACACTGACATTCTGTGTAGTTTGATGAGGCCTTGTGTTCAGGACTCATCAAACCTTTCTACTTTGTAGAAATCAGATGACTGTTGGATCGGAGGATCCAACAGCCAGTCTGTGACCTCTACAATGGAGAGGTCGGGACTCCGGCTCCACAGCGGCTGAAGGCTGTAGGTAGAAACAAAGGTAAGTTAACATTTTCTAATACTTTACACTCACCTCACATACTTACCACTCCACACTTGCACCCATCACTCACCTCTACATCGCACTTTCAGACCCCTCCGACCTCCGCAGACCTCCTACTCGGCTCCTACACCCTGGCAGGGTTCCCCCAGGTCGGGAAGCCCGCACTTCGGAGCGAAAAATGGGCATAATCCTATTTTCTGCCTGTTAACTACCTGTTAACAGTCAGTTAATAGGCTTTAATCGCTTCCCGCCTCCAAGGAGATGGGACCCGGGGCAGAACGGCTTCCCGCCTCCTGGCAAGAGGGCACGGAGGCGGGTTGGGGGCGGGTTTGCCACCCGCCCCCAAATTCTGCAACTTTCCCGGCAGTCCTGCCTCCATACCCGCCTCCTCGGGGCTGAGAAAATCCACCCCCTGCTCTCTGAAAAACGGAAAGCACCACACTGACTGACCTTGTAGCTCAGGCTAAACTAATAATTCAAATTTATTATTATAAGATGTATTTTTTAACAGGAGCAGAATACATTTTCAGATTAGTGCTTAATTTTTATTGCTACATTAAACTGTTTACAATATCGACATATCAAATAAGTTTCAGATTCTTGACACACATAGATTTTTTTTTGGACCACACCTTGCCTTCAGCAATTACACCTTACCACAATGACTTAGATATATGGCTTGACTGGATGAACTAAAGCAATGGCCAGTGCCTATTATATTTATCCTCGATCTATGAGGCCTCTGGATATGGAGCTGTCAACCAAAACCAGTATTAGAGACATGTTGGTGCACATGGACTATGGCATCACTTTGATTGAATACCTGATGCCACCTTGTTCAGGTCCTACATACCCAATCAATGCTTTGACAAGGCGTAGCTACCCACCCCAGTTTGTGTTGTGAGGGCCTTTATGGCTCCAGCATCATGCTGTTAAAAACAGGACAATAAAATGTCAGTCTTTCCCATTTCCTTCATTTAATAAAATTTATTGGAGAAATTTAAAATATTGGCCTTTCAAAAGATGCGGCAGTGATTTAGTTACAGTACAAGGATTACTGGATTTTTAAACCAAACAACATGCTTATATTTGCTCAACTTAACCCCCAAAGGCAACAGAACTCTCTTCCAGAAAGCAGTCAACAGAATCTATTTTACGTTAATGCAATACTGTACATAACTACAAATTAAATGGAAAGATATGATACAGAATTTCTAATGAATTAAAAAGGACAGTCCAAGATCTGTCACAACGCTTAAACACACATGTTGTAGCATGGAACTTCAGAGGAAATGCAGGGTTTTATTTCTTCAGTGTAATACAGATGCCCATCAGGAAATATGTTTGTCCACGTGTATATAAGGGCACAATTTTTTGAGATCCTGCACTGCCTGTGGGGCCTCGCATGCAGTCAGAGCCAGTTAGAAAATTGTAGACACGCTGCCCATGATTCTCCGTCCACTGATTTCAACGAATGGAAAATCTTCATCAGTGTACCTGCAATTTTCCAATATGCACTAGCTGCATAAGGCTTCTCAAAATGTACCTTACTAGCAAATCTCCCATAATGTTGCTCATGGTGAGTATATGTACTATGTTACATATATATTGTGTTAGTTACGTCTGACTTGTTAGTGTCATCTTCATGTTGGTGTTTCTGGCTGTGTTTTTTAAATCTGATTGTCTGTTTTGTTAGCAGTCGGTTGTTTGCCCTGGTTTTGTCTTTTTTTTGTGCCGAGTGTTTTTTGGTTTAACTTTATTGAGTATTGTTTGTTTATCTTTTTTCTTTGTTTAATTTGGGAAATTAGGACTTTTGGATCTCATACCTATGAATAAGATCATGTGGAAGCAGTTGTGCATGTGAGCTGGTGGTTGGAACTAGCGAAGTCTAAATATCTTGCCCTTAAAAAAAAAAGTTGGTGCAGGCTGAAGACTCAGCCATGGTGTTCACATTTTGTTATGTTTGTAGGTATTAATGAAGTGGCAGACTCGCAATCCTTCTTCTTTGAATGCCATGTGACTGAATGGAATGCCAGTGTAGATGTTTTTTGTGTGAGCCAGTCGTTGGAGAAGGTGAGTTCAGAACCTTGTCTGATTCAATAGATTGTCATGAGTAACACATTTGCCATAAGCAGATGTTAGTGATTACATTTATTTATGGTAAGATGTTCTATCTATTCCTGGGAATCATTCAGGTTCTTGAAACATTAAGGCCAAACATTCACAGATTTATTAAATATATAGTACTTGCAATAGAACTTGGGTATTCACTTAATCATATAGCACTTCGAATGATAGCTGATGATTGGGGGACTCAAACATAATCATCAGCATGTCTACACATTACATGATTATATCAAAAGATAAAAGCAACTCCATGCAAGTTATTAATAAGAACCTATACCCTATCAATAATTAGATAATTAACTGAATTCTTCACTCATAAACTCCTTTTCTGTTGCAATAACAAGATCAGTATAACTCCCTATTTTGTTATCTTATCGCCTATTTCTTCCTTGTTACGTTTAATTACTGTCCCACCAAGTGAAATGGCTAACTATAAGCCTGTCTTTGATTCTGTACCCTCCAGCATGGTGTGATTTCCTCCAACTTTACAGGGACTTTAATTAAAAAGATTATGTTTTCCACAGATATTCTAGCATTGCAATGATATAAGTGCTTACAGTTTTCTCAAGCTTGAGACTAACATGTAATGTGTAGACATGCTGATGATTATGTAGCGGGGTAAGAGGAAGATGTAAAAAGTAGCGAATTGTAATGAGAATTTGGATTCGAAGGGTTTGATCAACCTGAATACTGAGCTCAGAACTGAAATGCGTTTGAGTCCCCCAATCATCAGCTATCATTCTAAGTGCTATCTGATTAAGTGAATACCCAAGTTCTATTGCAAGTACTATATACTTAATAAATCTGTGAATGTTTGATCTTAAATGGCTGACCCCTTATCCTGAGACTATGTCCCCTAGTTCTAGACTCTCCAACCAGGGAAAGCAACCTCTCAGCATCTACCCTGTCAATCCCCCTCAGAATCTGATATGTTTCAATGGGATCACCTCTCATTCTTCTAAACTCCAGAGAGTATAGGCCCAATCTACTCAATCTCTCCTCATAGGACAACCCTCTCATCCCAGGGATCAATCCAATAAACCTTTGTTGCACCGCCTCTAAGGCATGTATGTCCTTTCTCAGATAAGGAGACCAAAACTGTGCACAGTACTCCAGGTGTGGTCTCACCAAAGCCCTGTACAATTGTAGTAAGACTTCCTTACTCTTGTACTCCAACCCCCTTGCAATAAAGGCCAACATACCATTTGCCTTCCTAATTGCTTGCTGTACCTGCATGTTAACTTTCTGTGTTTTCTGTACGAGGACACCTAAATCTCTCTGAACACCAACATTTAATAGTTTCTCATCATTTAAAAAATATTCTGTTTTTTTAATCTTCCTACCAAAGTGAATAGCCTCACATTTCCCCACATTATACTCCATCTGCCACCTTATTGCCCACTCACTTAACCTGTCTATATCCCTTTACAGGCTCTTTGTGACCTCCTCACAGCTTACTTTCCCACTTAGCTTTGTATCGTCAGCAAACTTGGATACATTGCACTCGGTCCCTTCAGCTAAGTCATTAATATAGATTGTAAATAGCTGAGGCCCCGACACTGATCCTTGCGGCACCCCACTAGTTACAGCCTACCAACTGGAAAATGACCCGTTTATCCCTACTCTCTGTTTTCTGTCCATTAACTAATCCACTATCCATGCTAATATATTACCCCCAATCCCATGAGCCCTTATCTTGCGTAGCAACCTTTTATGTGGCACCTTATCGAATGCCTTTGGAAATCCAAAAATACTACACCACTGGTTCCCCTTTATCTACCCTGCTAGTTACATCCTCAAAACACTCCAATAAATTTGTTCAACACGATTTCCCTTTCATAAAACCATGTTGACTCTGTCTAATCATATGATTTTCTAAGTGCCCTGTTACCACTTCCTTAATAATGGATTCCAGCATTTTCCCGACGACTGACGTCAGGCTAACTGGCCTGTAGTTTCCTGTTTTCTCTCTCCTTTCTTGAATAGTGGGGTTACATTTGCTACCTTCCAATCCACTGGGACCGTTCTAGAATCTAGGGACTTTTGGAAGATCACAACTAATGCATCCACTATCTCTGCAGCCACCTCTTTTAGAACCCTAGGATGTAGGCCATCAGGTCCAGGGGATTTGTCCATTTTTAGTCCCATTAGTTTCTCAAGTATTTTTTTCTCTGCTGATATTAATTACTTTAAGTTCCTCACTCTTATTAGCCCCTTGGTTCCCCACTATTTTTGGTATGCTTTTTGTGTCTTCTACTGTGAAGACAGGTACAAAATATTTGTTTAAAGTCTCTGCCATTTCCTTATTCCCCATTAAAATTTCACTTGTCTCAGCTTCTAAGGAACCAGCGCTTACTTTTGCTACTCTCTTCCTTTTTACATACTTATAGAAGCTCTTACAATCTGTTTTTATATTTCTTGCTAGTTTACTCTCATTCTATTTTCTCCCATTTTATCAATTTTTGGTTATCCTTTGCTGGTTTCTAAAGCTCTCCCAATCCTTATTACTATGCTTCACAACATTATAAGCCTCTTCTTTTAATCTAATACGATCCTTAACTTCTTTAGTTAGCCACGGATGGATCAGTTTTCCCGTGGAGTTTTTATTTCTCAATGGAATGTATATTCGTTGAGAATTTTGGAATATTTCTTTAAATGTTTGTTATATTTTCTGGAAGTACTGACCCATGGACTTGCTACCTCAATTTGTAATATTAATGGCTCTGCTCAAGAACATTGGTATTTTCATAAAATAGCATAAATATCAATCGGCTGAGTTCTGTTTCATTATATGTAACCAAACCTATTTAAGGTCATACTCTGAGGAAGTTTCACGCTGATGAGGAACTGAAATGTCTGCCATTTGTATGTGATGTCCTCTGTCTTATATAATGCCACCACTTGGCATGGAAATGTGATTTTCCCTTTCTGAGGATGATGACAGTGCTTTTGCACATGAAGAAAGAAATGATGCTGCTTCTGCTCCCATTCTTGTTCCGAGCAGAAATGTCAGAAATTATTTGATTAAGAAATATTATTCAATTTTTGAAAAGTTTGCATTTTTTTCCATTTGAAGAAATGGTGATGTGTGCTTATTTTTAAATGCATTCACAGATGTTTAACTGGGTGTAACCTCTATTGACCATGCACCATGTAGACTTTGTTTAATTTTTTTTTGCCGATTTGCGTCATTCCTCAAACATCTTTTGGACAGATGAGGCATAATTGGCATATGTTTGAATACGTGTACTTGTTTCAATAAATGCTTGAATTGAAAATATTTTGCTATCTTTCTACTTAAACCATATAACATAAACTTGTCTTTATTTTGAAATTGCAGAGAAAAGGAAATCTGTATACGCGTGCGTGTGTGTGTGTGTGTGTATTTTGTAGTACAGTGGAATAATCAGTGCAGCGAACTTGTACAGTGGTGTGTGAGGTTGCCCAGTATGACCTGCAATTTAGCCGCCTTACAATACTGTGTAATGGTCTATTTGACAACGTAGCTGATATGCTTGATGAAAGTGTCTTAAAAAGAGATGGGTTGTATCAGTGGGGTCAGGAGGAAGCTATCCCAATATGTCAGTTTTCCCCAGCAGGCTTGTATATTTGCATACGTGTCTCATGGCAGTAATCATATAATTGATCCAATCTGGATAGTATCTTTCATTTATCCGATGGCCAGTTTAAGACAGATGTTTCTTTCCTCCTGAATCCAAAGTAAATCTGAGGGTAATGTCATTAAAACCCGTGACCCTGCTGACTGACGTGGCTTTGTCTCCTTTGCAGGATATACTGTAGAGCATTGCATACATTTGCATTCTGGTTATTCTGAGAGTTGCTCAACTAATTCTTCTTCTTCTTAGGCAGTCCCTCGGAACCGAGGATGACTTGCTTCCACATTAAAAATGAGTTCTCAGGTGACTGATGAGTCCAATGCGGGACCTACAGTCTCTGTCACAGGTGGAGCAGACGGTGGTTGAAGGGGCGGGTGGGTGGGGTGCTTGGGTTGACGTGTGCTCCTTGTGCTGCCTGCGCTTGGCTTCCGCTTGCTCCCGCCGACGAGACTCGAGGTGTTCGGCGCCTTCCCGGATGCTTCTCCTCCACTTTGTGCGGTCTTGGGCCAGGGATTCCCAGGTGTCGGTGGGGATGTTACACTTTTTCACGGAGGCTTTGAGGGTGACCTTGAAGCGTTTCCTCTGCCCACCTGGGGCTCTCTTGCCGTGCCGGAGCTTCGAGTAGAGTGCTTGTTTTGGGAGTCTCGTATCAGGCATGCGGACAATGTGACCCGTCCATCGGAGCTGATCGAGCGTGGTCAAAGCTTCGATGCTGGGGATTCTAATTCTAATCTTATTGACACATACAATTTCAGGATGTTTAAGTGCAGCAGGTTCCCCTAGCTCTCAGCTGGTTGCTGTCATTTTGTTCTTTTTCCTTAATTGAAAGGTAGATTAAAAGAAGGCCCTTTGGCATGTTTGATATTTTCCTTTTAAAATACCATTTGTACTGTGAATTACACTCTGAATTCCCATCGAGCCCTGAGTTTAACATTTCATCGGAATCAAAAGGATAGCATTACCATCGCTGAATCCCCCACCATCAATATCCTGGGGGTCACCATTGACCACAGACTGCAGTGGTTCAAGAAGGCGGCTCACTACCACTTTCTCAAGGGCAACTAGGGATGGGCAATAAATGCTGGCCTTGCCAGCGACACCCCCATCCCATGAAAACATTTTTAAAAAATCAAGCCAGTGTTGGCAGGGCAGGAAGAGTCAGTGATGTGTCATTCTTGCAAGTTGTGGGAATTTCGAGCGTATTGACTCAAGTCATCATGTCTGTGAGAAATTTCTCTGACTCACATCGCTCAAGCTCAAAATCTCAGAAGTTGAGAAGGAGATGGAGACAATTTAAAACATCAGGTAGGGAGAGCAGTTTTTGGAGCGAGAGTTGGAGAGGATCGCCACACTATTAGGGAGCAGATAATGGAGGAGGAAAGATGGATGACCATCCGAGGGGCGGGGAAAGGCAGAATAGGAGCGCTCAGAACAACTTTTGCTGTGAAACAGATTTGAAGCTCTAACTTCCTGTACAGAAAAAGAGGACTCTGGGCAGTATCATCAAATCAATATCAATGGTATGAACGAACGACAGATGGCTCAAGTGGTGGAGAAGGGAAACACAACTGGAAATTCAGTAGTGATAGGGGATTCAATAGTTAGAAGGGCTGATATGATCTTTTGCAGTCCAGATTGACAGTCCCAGATGTTTTGTTGCCTGCCAGGTGCTATAGAGTAAAGGACATTTCGAATAGACTTAAAAAAGATTGTGTATGGGGAGGGACAGCAACCAGTTACTGAAGTCCATGTGGGAGCCAATGATGTAGGTAAGGACAGGCCTGAAGTACCGTAAGATGAATTTTGGAATTTAGGACTCCTGCTGGAATGCTCCTCCTGGCTCACTTACTTTTGGAACTTCTTCACAGCAATCATCCACAGCTTATACGCAACATTCAGACATTTTATCCCACAGTTATCCAATTATACATAGACTTTTAAATCAAATACCAGACTATTAGCAGCACAGGAACCAAAAGCACCATTCTGTGCACTGCAGATAAAGGCTGTCTGCGTCCCTATTGCTCAGATCACAATCTCCACTGGTAAAATGTTTGCCCCTATCAGTAAGATGACCATCTTCTCCTACTTTTTAGCCTCTGCTCTTGATGTCTGTACAGCTTTAATTGCAGTATTCATACCTGGCCTTTGTAGTCCATGTCATTTGTGCTTTGAACACCACTCCCTTTCACTGCAAATATGGTTTCAGGGATGTCAGATCACTGCATGGACCTAATTGTCAAAGGCTCTATTTTGACTTCTCAGCTGTATGGGCCGGCATGCCTGCAATGCCCAGGCGATTACCTTTAACAATGTTTTCAAACATTCATTATTCTCTTGAAAGCTACAGTTCCAAATGACTCAGCCCATTTAACCTTTTGCAGCTGGTAATGGATTTTTTCTGATTTAATGGGAATTCGTAACCTTTCTGGCTGCTCTGTGAGGGAAAGAGTTAAACTGGGAGTAGCTGAGGACTGACAGCCGAAGATAAGCAAACAAAAGAAAGTTTGTCATGAACAAGCAGATGCATGATTTCTTGGGTTAGTGGTGCAGGTTCATTACAGAGAATCAATAGGATTTCTTTTTTTTAAAACCCTTAAGGGTGCTCCAAAAAAATAAAAAATTTAGAACATATGTTTGACAAGCATTAAATCATATAAGATTTTGTTATGTTTTTTATATATATATATATATTAGTAATCTGTTGGATAATCCCTGTCAGTTTTTTTGAAAGTCAGAGTTTGACCATGAATCAGACTATTGTAGTATAACTGATGAATATCAACATAGTGCGCTCAAAGTGCAATAGTAACAGATTGCAGTATTTGAACCCCAAAATGTAATTCCTGAGGGAAAATAATAAATAATGGAGTAATAGTTCTTCACCCTGGCCATTCCTTTATGTGTTTCTGTGCGCTTCTCCCTCTTTTTCTTTTCACAGAAAGAGATGTTGAAGGAATGCTGTTAGGAGATTGGCATATCCTAGCTTTCCCCTTGTCCTAAACACAGTCACTTCCCGATACAAAGAAAAGATCAGCTTCGGCGAGTAAAGATGTTTCGGATAGCAGTAGTGTTCCCTGAGTTTCTGTCACTGTGACAGCAGGAGGAAAATGCAGATATTGTGAGAACATGTTGGGATGTGGGCTTCAAAGCGCATCAGGAAGGGAAAGACGATTCAGAAGCAGATTGGGAGAGGAATTAAAAAAAAATAACTGCCAATGCTTTTGTTGCTTGGGATATGTTGGCACGCACTAATATCAAGTCCCAAGCAGTGTTTTAGGGTAACTTTAATTCCTGATTCAAGTATAACATTTATTTCCAAACTGGTTAACTGTTAGTATCTGACCTTATTTACTATGGTGTAAAATATTGTCCAGGTAATTCAGGAGTATTAGGAGCTACTTTCTAAGTACCATTGTAAGAAAATGTAGCCGAAAATGTACATGAACCAAAAGCACCATGTAGAAGACGAAAGTTAGTTACGTATGTGTCTATTGCCCTGAATTGCAGTTCCACCATTATAGGAGTGCATGACAGCTGGGGTGAAGGCAAAAACAGGAGATGCTCTGGACATAAAGCGTGAGGGCAAATACAAGCATGGACTTTCTAAACAATGTGCAGCATCAGTGAGGGAGTGCTAATCGGAGCCAAATGGAGAAGGAAGTGAGGAATTGGCTGTGTGGAGCAGACAGGAGGAGAAACTAACAATGAATCAATATTGTCACCTATTCAGCTGAATGCTGCAGTCACCACTCTGCGTATGCTGCAGTGTTCTAACTAATTGGAGGCACAGTCTATCTTGCTAATTCATCCTCTAGCTGACTGCTATTTTGTATACTGCTAGCAGATTTTGCCTGGCGTGGTTAATGGTCAGTCAGAGGATACAGCGTTTTATAATAACAGGAGCATTAAACCATTCAATATAATATACACTTTATTCACAGGTATATAGGGACTGCCTTAAGGAAAGCTGCCTGCTGCTTAAGTGGACCTATGTCTAACTCAGCAGCTCACAAAATCTGAGGCCAATTAGAGGTTAATTGCTGTTGGTGAGAGAAGTTTGGCAGCTGCTTGTAAACTGTTACCTTTTGGGAAGAGGCCAGCTCATCCACGTAAGAAGAAACCAACAAGAAGTGACTGGTTTTCTTTTTGCTAATGCTTGTTTAGGATGCTCCTTGTTCATTAGTAGGATCCTCTCTGTTAGGTTGTTACTTGTTGCTGTTTTATGAATATGAAATTTGAGTGAATCAGCTGCATGTGTGACACTTTCACTTGAGATATTTTGAGGTATCAGTTTAATTATATGTACAAGCGGATCTCCTGTGACATTGCTTATGGTAGATGAGATGATCTGTTTCATAATGACAGCATTATAACATACACTTCTTTATTCTGCTGCTAGGTTTCAGCAGTGTTCAATTTAATCTGTCCTTCAATGTCATAATGTCTAATTTTACATAGACTTGGGTTAAGTGGTGAGGGAAGTGTACAGCCTGGCAGGGACTTGTAAGTCTCCAGTTCCAGGTCAGAAAAAACTAGCAAGAAATGACTGCTTTTCATTCTCTTTAAAGCACTTTCAATTTTGGAGTGTGACGGACACACACTACATGCTATCCGTTTACTTATATATGCAGATCTCTTGTGACATTGCTCATGATGAGTCCAAGGTTAAGCTTTTGTCAGGAGTGGAAATCATTACCAGTGGCCCGTAATTTGCGGTCAGTGGCAAAGCAAAGGTGTTTGCCGCTGCCCCCGAAGTAAGCTTCCCACATAGATCTCGCGATCTCTGTAGCGAGAAGTTCAGCTTTTCCGACGTGCAGTTGAAATCAGCGTAGTTTAGTGGGAATTCCATAGTGCGGGCTGCTGTGACGCCAACAAGCTGTCTAAGTAGCCAATCACATTGCAGAATTCTCACAGACCAAGAAACAGGAAATAGAAAGCACTAATAATCAATCACTTTTAAAAAATTTACAGAGTGCAAAATAAAGATTTTTTTTACATACACTAGGTTAAGGTAGAAGCTGAAATATCATGAACAAACTTTATATATCTTTTTATTAATTTTAAAATCTAATAATTTTTAACTTAATGGAGAAGTTTGACATTCCACCAATATAAAATTAGTTTTTCAGGGCCAGAACGGTTGTTTATCATTAGTTATTACTCAGATCGCCATAAAAACCCAGTTACACCTCATTTGAATGGGTCTAACTTTTTGTGGTGTTTCTAACAGCGATATTTGTTCCAAAAAGGGGAAGTTTTCATCAGATCACTGATTTCACTGATTGCCGGCTCTGGTGGGGGGGGGGGGGTGGGGGGGGTGTCGGTCCACAGCGCAACCAGTGGAGGAGCAGAGAATGACAGACCGCAACTTCAGGATATCCGCGTTAGGCTGCGCATGCGCTAAATCCTGAAGTTGCCGTCAGTTTCAAAGGCGAAATGACGGCGAACGCTGCCAGTTCGCCATCATCAGGACTGCAATTTCCAGGCCAATGAAATAATTTGGAATGAGGTTTATAAGAGATTTCCCCAGAGACCATGAAATATGCGTTTGTTGACTGACCCCTAGAAAATAAATAGGGATTTCCCTACCCACCTCGGCTAGATAATTAAATAAATGTCGCAGTTAAAAAAATCATCAACCTCACCACACTGCCATCACAACCATCTCTCCAGGTATATTTGTCCAATGGAAGTGAAGACCTGAAGCAACACCATGTGGGAGCAGTCTAGTTCTTAATGCTAACATGATAGATATGGAGAGCTCTGTCTAAATTTTGATACAGTATTAACCAGTAAATATATGTTTGTATATAACATATTTCTGCTGCATTTCCTAAATCTGTCCCAGTATTTATTGAATAGAGATAATTTTATGAATGGGAAATCTGGATAATTGTGGGAGAACTGCCTTTGGCTATAGTCAGATATGGGCTGCGAAAATCTGCACCTTGGCGCCAGGAGTTAAGGTCGGTTTGGAAAAAAGAATGGCTTCCGGCGTGGGCCACGCTGTTCGCCATCTTGGTGAGGGCGATATTGCGGGCGGGACGTGCATGTGCCAACAGTATGCAGAGTAGGTAGACCGTGACGTCAGTCAGCGTGTAACGCTGATTTGACGCACAACCTGCCAT
The DNA here is from genome assembly GCA_030390025.1 of Squalus acanthias. Taxonomy (NCBI): domain Eukaryota; kingdom Metazoa; phylum Chordata; class Chondrichthyes; order Squaliformes; family Squalidae; genus Squalus; species Squalus acanthias. The sequence continues at coordinate 29,040,967 of CM059430.1, read as the reverse complement.
TTTGGATGTCGCCACTCCATTCAACGCCCTCTCCTAAACACGCACAGCTGAACAATTCGTGGTGGTCTGCTGCATCCTCCACAACTTCGCCATCATGAGGGCGCAGCCCTTGCCACCACGGGTTCCGTGACCACCTCAGCAGTAGGAAGAGGAGGAGGAGGAAGGGAGGAGGCAGCCTGCAAATCCCCATTCTGGACGGGCTATCTGTGAGCGTGTCATCAGATTCCGATTCCCCTGAATGAAACCCCAGATTCCCGTTGCTCAACACTTCTCCACCTTACCATCCCTCTGTCACGGAACATTACAGCGTCCTCTTGGCTGCAATGCTAAAACAAACATTCCAAGCATAATTTATAAATGATTAATTCCAAAACTACATAACAAAGTCAACGAATCACCCTTGTGCATTCCCTTAGTGTCTGTCTTTCGTGTGCCTTTGCCTATCCTAGTGCTCCGACGAAGTGCTACCCCAGTGGCTGCAGTACGGCTGGTGATGGCTGCTGACTTTCCGTGGGGGATACTGCAGATGGCCTTGCAGGATGACCTCGAGCATCTCTGGGCCTAGAAGGCTCGGCTGTAGACTTCACCCCCTCGGCATCGGTGGCAGCAGTCTGGGCAGGTAACAGCAAGGAGGATGGCAGTAGTGGAATTACGAATGCTCTCATCCTGAGAGAGGACAGCAGGTTCAGGCTCCACGGAGCCACTGGCACTCCCCCGGGGCGGTGCCTCAGCATTCCTAGCCTTCTGTTGGAGCACTGCGGTGAGACCCTGCAAGCCCCTAACTGCACTTGTAAACGCAGCCACAATGGCATCAGTCTGAGCTTGCGTGGCAGCAAGCTGAGCCTGCATGACAGAAGTCTGCGCTTCCACTGCAGCACTCAGACTTTGGGTCCCTTCCGCTTATGCTGCAGAGGAAGCTGAGACATCGCCCATCAGATCCTGCATCATGATTGGGTCTACAAGTGCTCAAATGGAGTTGCCCATCCCTTCCATCCTGGAAATCATGGGCTCCAATCTCTGCACAAAGCCCTGTGCAATGTTGGAGCCAGACTCCTCCGTGTTCTTTAACAGTGACAACAGGCTCTCTGGCAGGCCTTTCCAATGCACCAAGCATTTCTGTGTCCATGACTATCACCCTTCTTCTGAAGGCCGCCTCATCGAAGTCTCATCTGAGTCCTCTGCAGCAGAACTCGTGTGCGACCTCGCCCTCCAGGGAGCTGGCACCTGCGCTGCCCTTTTCCCCCTGCCCTGGCTGCAGCCCACTCGTGCCCGGTGACTCACCACATGCAGTTCCGCCTGTATACTACCCTCTAAAGTTTGCGCAGTGCCATTTTCTGAGCTGGTCCCTGCGAGTGTCAGATCGAGTGACAGTGTCTCTTTTTCTCTATCACTCTCCTCCTATTATTCTTCCAGCACAGGCTGGGCTGGTTGGAGTTCTTGGGTATCTGAAAGGAGAGAGGCACAAGGGTAGGGTTGTGGGGAGGGGGGAAAACAAGAATGTGCATGCTTACACCATCAGCAGCTTGTAAGTGAGAAGAGATTGTGGGATAATGGGGAAGTGCCCATCTTGGCAGGGGGATGGGATACAGAGTGGAGCGATAGTAGGGGGTGATGCACAGCGAAATATAGAGGAAAAAACAAGTCAGCCTGGAAGGCAGAGCAAATATGTAACGGCACAAGGGAGTATGGCAAGGCTGGATGGCATTTATTTTAATGCAAGGAGTCTTGTGAGTAAGGCAGATGAATTGAAGGTATTGATGAACACATGGGAGTATGATATTGTTGCTATCACAGAGACATGATTGAGGGAGGGGCAGGACTGGCAGCTCAATATTCCGGGGTATAGAATCTTCAGGCGAGACAGAGGGAGGTGTAAAAGAGGAGAGGGTGTCGCAATATTAATCAAGGAGTCAATTACTGCTGTAAGGAGGGATGATATCTTAGCAGGTTCCTCTAATGAGGCCATATGGGTAGAACTTAAAAACAAAAAGGGGGCAAGCACTTTGCTGGGAGTGTGCTATAGGCCCCCAAACAGTCAGGGGGAGATAGAGGAACAGATATGTAGGCAAATCTCAGAGAAGTGTAGAAATAATAGGGTAATAATAGTAGGGAATTTCAACTTCCCCAATATTAACTGGGATAGTCAGAGTGTGAAAGGCTTAGAGGGTGCGGAATTCTTAACATGCATCCAGGAGAGCTTTTTGAGCCAGCATGTAGAAAGTCCTACAAGAGAGGGGGCGGTACTGGACCTAATTCTAGGAAATGTAGCCAGGCAAGTGTCAGTAGGAGAGCATTTTGGTGACAGTGACCATAATTCGGTGAGATTTAAGATAGTCATGGAAAAGGACAAAGATGGACCGGAAATAAAGGTTCTAAATTGGGGGAAGGCCGATTTTAATATGATAAGGCAGGATCTGGCCAAAGTGGACTGGGATCAGCTACTTGTAGGAAAATCCACAGCAGAGCAGTGGGAGTCTTTCAGAAAGGAAATAGAGAGAGTACAATGCCAACATGTTCCCGTAAAGGTCAAGGGTGGGACCAACAAGCCTAGGGAACCCTGGATGTCAAGGGATATACAAGGCTCTTCGGGGGGGTTTAAACTAATTTGTCAGGGGGATGGGAAAAAGGGCTGTAGTCCACGAGCCAGTGGTGAGTATAGGGAGGTACTGAAGAGGGTATCAAGGTCGCAGGAATGTACCGGCAGACAGGAAGATGGCTTGAAGTGTGTCTACTTCAATGCAAGGAGCATCCGGAATAAGGTAGGAGAACTTGGAGCGTGGATTGGTACTTGGGACTACGATGTGGTGGCCATTACGGAGACATGGTTAGAACAGGGACAGGAATGGTTGTTGGAAGTTCCGGGGTATAGATGTTTCAGTAAGAGTAGGGAAGTTGGTAAGAAAGGTGGAGGAGTAGCATTGTTAATCAAGGATAGTTTAACAGCGGCAGAAAGGCAGTTCGAGGGGGATCTGCCGTCTGAGGTAATATGGGCTGAAGTTAGAAATAGGAAAGGAGCGGTCACGTTGTTAGGAGTTTTCTACAGGCCCCCAAATAGTAATAAAGATGTGGAGGAAGAAATTGCAAAGCAGATTATGAATAGGTGTGGAGGTCACAGAGTAGTTGTCATGGGTGACTTCAACTTTCCAAATATTGATTGGAACCTTTATAGGTCAAACAGTTCGGATGGGATAGTTTTTGCACAGTGTGTGCAGGAGGGTTTCCTGACACAATATGTGGATAGGCCGACAAGAGGTGGGGCCACGTTGGATTTGGTACTGGGTAATGAACCGGGCCAAGTGTTTGATTTGTATGTGGGAGAGCACTTTGGAGATAGCGACCACAATTCGGTAACTTTCACTATTGCAATGGAGAGGGATAGGGCCATACGGCAGGGCAGGGTTTATAATTGGGGGAGGGGTAATTATGATGCGATTAGGCAAGAATTAGGGAGTATAAGATGGGAACAGAAACTATCAGGGAAAGGCACAAACGAAAAGTGGAGCTTTTTCATGGAGCAATTACTGCGTGTCCTTGATAGGTATGTCCCTGTCAGGCAGGGAGGAAATGGCCGAGTGAGAGAACCATGGTTCACAAAAGAGGTTGAATGTCTAGTCAAGAGGAAAAAGGAAGCGTATGTAAGGATGAGAAAACAAGGTTCAGTTGGGTCGATTGAGGGGTACAAGGTAGCAAGGGATGAGCTAAAAAAAGAGCTTAGGAGAGCTAGGAGGGGGCATGAGAAGTCCTTGGCGGGTCGGATCAAGAAAAACCCCAAGGCTTTTTACTCTTATGTGAGAAATAAAAGAATGACCAGGGTGAGGGTAGGGCCGGTCAAGGACAGTAGTGGGAACTTGTGCATGGAGTCAGAAGAGATAGGAGAGGTGATGAATGAATACTTTTCGTCAGTGTTCACCGAGGAGAGGGGCCATGTTCTTGAGGATGAGAGTGTGATAAAGGTGGATAGACTGGAGGTGGTAGATGTTCTGAGGGAAGATGTTTTAGCAATTTTGAAGAACCTGAGGGTCGATAAGTCCCCTGGGCCAGATGGGATATATCCTAGGATTCTTTGGGAGGCAAGGGAGGAGATTGCAGAGCCTCTGGCTTTGATCTTTGGGTCCTCACTGTCCACGGGGATGGTGCCAGAGGACTGGAGAGTGGCGAATGTTGTTCCTCTCTTCAAGAAAGGAAATAGGAATGACCCTGGTAATTATAGGCCGGTTAGTCTTACTTCGGTGGTTGGTAAGATAATGGAAAAGGTCCTGAGGGATAGGATTTATGACCATTTGGAAAGGGGCAACTTAATCAGGGATAGTCAACACGGATTCGTGAAGGGTAAGTCTTGCCTAACAAATTTGATTGAATTCTTTGAGGAGGTAACTAAGTGTGTAGATGAAGGTAGAGCAGTTGATGTCGTATACATGGATTTTAGTAAGGCGTTTGATAAGGTTCCCCATGGTCGTCTCATGAAGAAAGTAAGGAGTTGTGGGATAGAGGGAAATTTGGCCGATTGGATAAGTAACTGGCTATCTCATAGAAGGCAGAGGGTGGTGGTGGATGGAACATTTTCGGACTGGAGACCAGTTACCAGCGGTGTGCCACAGGGGTCGGTGCTGGGTCCTCTGCTGTTTGTGATTTTTATCAATGACTTGGAGGAGGGGACTGAAGGGTGGATCAGTAAATTTGCTGATGACACCAAGATTGGTGGAGTAGTGGATGAGGTGGAGGGCAGTTGTAGGCTGCAAAGAGACATTGATAGGATGCAGAGCTGGGCCGAAAAATGGCAGATGGAATTTAACCCTGATAAGTGCGAGGTGATTCATTTTGGTAGGGCAAATTTGAATAAGGATTACAGGGTCAACGGCAGGGTTCTGAGGAACGTGGAGGAGCAGAGGGATCTGGGGGTTCATATCCACAGATCTCTGAAGGTTGCCACTCAAGTGGATAGAGCAGTAAAGAAGGCCTATGGTGTGTTGGCGTTTATTAACAGAGGGTTTGAGTTTAAGAACCGTGAGGTTATGCTGCAACTGTACAGGACCTTGGTGAGACCACATTTGGAATATTGTGTGCAGTTCTGGTCACCTCACTATAGGAAGGACGTGGAAGCATTGGAAAGAGTGCAAAGGAGATTTACCAGGATGCTGCCTGGTTTGGGGGGGAGGTCTTATGAGGAAAGATTGAGGGAGTTGGGGCTTTTCTCTTTAGAGCGGAGGAGGATGAGAGGCGACTTAATAGAGGTTTATAAGATGATGAGGGGTGTCGTAAGAATGAGCCTTACGTGTGGTGAACTTAAAGTAAGCTTTAATCAACTAAAAAGGTGCTACATACAAAAGAGGTCTTACTCTATGCCTCTCCAGGATTCAACTGATCAGCCCAGTATTTATCCTGGACTAATCACAGGAAGTGATGTAATAAAGTTCGAGTCACAGGAAGCTGTATTGTGTTACCACAAGGGGGATAGATAGAGTGGATGTTCAGAGACTATTTCCTCGGGTAGAGGCAGCTGTTACAAGGGGGCATAACTATAAGGTGCATGGGGGGAGATATAGAAGGGATGTCCGAGGTAGATTCTTTACTCGGAGAGTGGTTGGGGTGTGGAATGGACTGCCTGCTGTGATAGTGGAGTCGGACACTTTAGGAACTTTCAAGCGGTTATTGGATAAGCACATGGAGCACACCAGAGTGATAGGGAGTGTGATAGCTTGATCTTGGTCTCGGACAATGCTCGGCACAACATCGAGGGCCGAAGGGCCTGTACTGTGCTGTACTGTTCTATGTTCTAATGGATTCAGAAAAAAAGGGAGGCTTTTGGCAGATACATAGGACTAAAAACAGTGGAAGCCCTAGAGGAGTATAGAAAGTGCAGGGGGGTACTTAAAAAAGAAATTAGGAGAGCGAAAAGGGGGCATGAAAAAACACTGGCGGGCAAAATAAAGGAAAATCCCAAGGTGTTTTATAAGTATATTAAGGGCAAGAGGATAACCAGGGAAAGAGTAGGGCCCATTAGGGACCAAAGTGGCAATCTGTGTGTAGAGCCGGAAGATGTAGGTGAGGTTTTAAATGAATATTTTGCATCTGTGTTCACTATGGAGAAGGACGATGTAGGCATAGAGATCAGGCAGGGGGATTGTGATATACTTGAACAAATTAGTATTGAGAGGGAGGAGATACTAGCGGTTTTAGCGGGCTTAAAAGTGGATAAATCCCCAGGCCCTGACGGGATGTATCCCAGGCTGCTGTGTGAGGCAAGGGAGGAGATTGCAGGGGCTCTGACACAAATTTTCAGAACCTCTCTGGCCACAGGGGAGGTGCCAGAGGACTGGAGAACAGCTAACGTAGTACCATTATTCAAGAAGGGTAGTAGGGATAAACCAGGGAATTACAGGTCAGTGAGCCTAACATCAGTGGTAGGGAAATTATTGGAAAAAATTCTAAGGGACAGAATTAGTCTCCACTTGGAGAGGCAAGGATTAATCAAGGATAGTCAGCATGGCTTTGTCAGGGGGAGATCATGTCTAACCAATTTGATTGAATTTTTCAAGGGGCTGACTAGGTGTGTGGATGAGGGTAGTGCAGTTGATGTAGTCTACATGGACTTCAGTAAGGCTTTTGACAAAGTCCCACATGGGAGACTGGTCAAGAAGGTAAGAGCCCATGGGATCCAGGGCAATTTGGCACATTGGATCCAAAATTGGCTTAGTGGCAGGAGGCAGAGGGTGATGGTCAAAGGTTGTTTTTGTGATTGGAAGCCTGTGTCCAGTGGTGTACCACAGGGATCGGTGCTGGGTCCTTCGCTGTTTGTAGTGTACATTAATGATTTAGATATGAATGTAGGAGGTATGATCAGTAAGTTCGCAGATGAGACGAAAATTGGTGGAGTGGTAAATAGCGAGGAGGGAAGCCTCAGGCTACAGGACGATATAGACGGGTTGGTTAGATGGACAGAACAGTGGCAAATGGAATTTAACCCTGAAAAGTGTGAGGTGATGCATTTTGGGAGGACTAACAAGGCAAGGGAATACACAATGAATGGTAGGACCCTAGGAAGGACAGAGATCAGAGGGACCTTGGTATGCATGTACATAGATCCCCAAAGGTAGCAGGACAGGTAGATAACGTGATTAAAAAGGCATATGGGATACTTGCCTTCATTAGCCGAGGCATAGAATATAAGAGCAGGGAGGTTATGATGGAGCTGTACAAAATGCTAGTTAGGCCACAGCTGGAATATTGTGTGCAGCTCTGGTCGCCACACTACATAGGAAGGATGTGATTGCATTGGAGAGGGTGCAGAGGAGATTCACCAGGATGTTACCTGGGCTGGAGCGCTTCAGCTATGAAGAGAGACTGGACAGGCTGGGGTTGTTTTCCTTAGAGCAGAGAAGGCTGAAGGGAGACCTGATTGAGGTGTACAAAATTATGAGGGGCATAGATAGGGTAGATAGAAAGGAACTTTTCCCCTTAGTAGAGGGGTCAATAACCAGGGGGCATAGTTTCAAGGTAAGGGGCCGGAGGTTTAGAGGGGATTTGAGGAAAAACTTTTTCACCCAGAGGGTGGTTGGAATCTGGAGCTCACTGCCTGAAAGGGTGGTAGAGGCAGGAACCCTCACAACATTCAAGCAGCATTTAGATGAGCACTTGAAACGCCATAGCATACAAGGCTACGGACCAAGTGCTGGAAAATGGGATTAGAATAGACAGGTCTTGATGGCCGGCGCGGACACGATGGGCCGAAGGGCCTCTTTCTGTGCTGTATAACTCTATGGGATATGAGAAGGAGGATCAGGTGTGAGCATACTGTCATCATCAGCAATGCTTTCAGCCTCGCCGATCGCCACAGCCTCAGTGACAGCCCCTCCAATCATATCCAGCACTGTCTCCTCCAGCTGGATGAGGTTCTGCAGCTGTGCCTACCCCCCAGCTGTTAGCTGCTGCTGCGCCGGTTATGCGCCACCTTGATCTGCAAGAGAAAGGGAAGTTTGTCAATGAGTGTGGTGCAATTTGTTTGGGTGATGTGCCTGTCATGGTTGAATAGCACGTTGCGATCCCCACGGCCGTTTTCGGGATTTATCGAATTTAACCCCCATGGTGATTATTTGTGCTGTTTGCCAAATGGTTACAACCAGATTCTACCATCCATAGACAGATATGCAGGATCCCTTTTCTTTCTCATTTAAGAATAATATTATGATCAGATTACTCTGCAACAGAGGAAACTATTCGTAATGATAAACAGTTGGCATGCAACAAGAGAAGTGTAAAATCACAACAGAGATCTGGGGGAAAGATTTCATCTGATCCTTATTTCTACTGAAATTGTAAATGCATTCTAAAATAGTGGCCAGAGGAAATCCACTGGTGTTTAAAATAACTGAATAGCCTTAATGTACTCATGGAAACATGCAAATAATAAGACGATAGGGCCTGATATTACCCGTGCAGTACTAGTAGTTAAATACCTAATGAATCAAAATTCTTTTGTTATTTTGGAAGAGGTGTTAACTTATTTATTTTAAATGGATTAATGTTTCTCTATATTACTGCAGAAAGAAATTTCAAATGAACAGAGTAAGTGTAATTTCAGGACTATCGCTTTGGCAATGAACCCCCATAGATATAAATTTAACTTATAATTTCCCAGTGTTGCTTTTAGTTAACTCTCTATATAATAAAAAGTTATTGTCAGTTTCTGACCTCAGAAATAGTCTGTTTTAAAATGGTAGAAGACAGGTTTTTTTGTTCTGATGTTGTCTACCATATTTGTTTCATGCACTCGCATTCTGGAGTGCAGAACACAATTGTGAAAATTATTTCCTCTTCTGTGGTTTTATTTTATTCATATAATTCAGGATTTATAATAATGTAGGTTACATTTAGATTATTGTATGAGATCATATGATATGGGAAGTTTCATACACTCCAACAATATGTTGAAATTTATTTCACGTTCCATTTTTTTAACAATTGGAAGTACTGCACTAGCCATATTGTACATGGTGCTATTACTTGACCTGATCACATACTGATGTTTGATAATATTGGAATGCAGTTAACTCTTTAAGGATGGTCGTGGAATTTCTCCACCAAACATGTACCAATTGATTTTTTTAATTTTATTTCAAGAATGAAATGAATTATGGTGCTGTATATTTCTGAAATTTTCATACCTTGTATAAAAGAAAAGCTGAGTGGGTTATGTATTTCAAAAACTGAAAGACTGTTTGAATTCCAAAGGGGTTAATTGGTGTGTGCGCTAGTTTTGGCTTTGGGAAGCCTGCACGTCATTCACTGGCCCCAGTACCTGCACTCACTGTTCTTAGTGACTGTTCTGGTCCTGCCTTCTACAATTTAAAATTACCAGCCCTCCTCGTCTTTCTTCCCACTATGAGGTTAGTCCTGAGGGGGGACTCACATTAGGAAGGAGATGAAAGTATTAACTAGAAAGAAGGGAAAATAAAGGCACGAGTCAGATGAATTAAAAGGCAACAAGAAAGAAATGGAAAAATTGAAACAAAACCAAAAAATTAAAGCACAAAACTATAAATATAACAAATTAAATAAATAAACATAAGTATATAAACAAAAGTGGTAATTGAATTAATTAATACAAGATGATAACAAAATCATGAAAGGAATAAGGAAGTAAGAAATGAAAGATGAAAACAATGCAACAAAATGAAACCGCTAACATAGGTGAATTTTAAAAAATTACTTGGTTGGTTGGGTTGGTATCCATCTGATTTCCTTTATGATTATTTTCCATTTGTTTCTCTTGTTTTTATGTATTTATAGCAGACATTACTGTTGGAATGTGACATGTACACTCTCTTTTAATTTACCAGTTGCATTTGCTCACAGCAGCTTATCTATAGACACAGTAGTACGTGGCTAGACCTGTGTTGGCATTTACTGTGCCAGTGAGCTATTGAACCCCATCAGAAGTTAGGGAAACATACTGCTACCATGTGAGGGATATAAAGGTGTAATGTCAGAAGCCGAACAGGAGAGAAGTGAGTCATGTGTGTTGCCCTGCAGTAAAAACGAATGTTGGTCATTCTTAGATTTGTTCTCTGGGGAAACACGAATTCCTGTAAAAGTCAAGGCTTTGCGCATTATAATTCTCTTCATAATACTACTAGTTCTGTATATCGTCCTATTACAAGTTAGTACTGGTTATTTTTATTGTTTTTGGAAATGATACTGCACTGGACCTGTTAAATATGGACAAGAGCTGGGAATGTTACAGGGACTGAAAATGTTCTGTCAGATTTATCTTTTAGAACACAGAAATATTAACTGGCATAAAATATTGACTCAAGTAGCTAAAAACATTATTTTACAGCTTGCACGAGTAATTATACCTCAGAAAAATTTTCTTCAAGTGAGAAGGATAATGAGCTGAAAAAGACTTTAGAGCCTATAAAGAAAAAAAAGGAAGACTTGCATTTATATACAGCACCTTTCACAATCTCAGGACGTCCCAAAGCGCTTTACAGCCAATGAATTACTTTTGAAGTGTAATCACTGTTGTAATGTAGGAAGCCAATTTGCGCATAGTAAGCTCCCACAAACAGCAATGTGATAATGACCTGGTAATCTGTTTTTGTTTGTTGATTGAGGGATAAATATTGGCCCAGGACACCAGGGATAACTCCCCTGCTCTTCTTCGAAATAGTGCCATGGAATTTTTTACATCCACCTGAGAGAGCAGACGGGGCCTCGGTTTAACGTCTCATCCAAAAGACGGCACCTCCGACAGCGCAGCACTCCCTCAGCACTGCACTGGAGTGTCAGCCTAGATTTTTGTGCTCAGTCTCTGGAGTGGGACTTGAATCCACAACCTTCTGACTCAGGTAAGAGTGCTACCCACCGAGCCACAGCTGACACTTTAGAGCACCAGTGTGTGGCAGCACAAAGCCGTGGGATGCAGGTTTGAGCTTCATTCCAGTAAGCTCACCATCTGAGAGACTGCTGAGGGAAGGGGCTGAGTTGAGGTTCAGTGCCTCAGCACAAGGAGAAACAAGCATACTGAACTCAATGAAATCGCAGTTAGTTCAGAGTTATATTACCACAGCTAAACAGTGGGTTTAATTTCCTCACCACAGGAAGCAAAAACTAAACTTGGATTGAGAGTTGTGCGTTAACCTCGCCAGCCTCATCACCACCAACTCTGAGGGGCACTGGCTCAGTCCTCGAAGTAGGCTGTCCCTCTGAGTAGTGGATTGCCCTCAGTGCATGGCCCTGGCAGACCAGGGGACCGGGGAGAAAATAGAAAAGTTCTGCACGATAAAAAATAAATTGTTCGGAATTCCGCAGACTTTTCCGGTTTACGCCATTTCTCCGGGGTATCCGCTTAAAATATGGTGGGAGAGCAGGGAACTCCTGTAGAAATTCTACCCCATTCTCATCTGCCTTGAATGAATTTATAATATTAAATTTTATTGCAGCTGTTGTACTGAATTTGATTTGTACTCTTCTGCAATGTTTGTGATCCGTAAATGGTGTGAACTTACTTGTACAATCCCTGCAGTCCTGACCCTCCCCATCATCCTTCCAAATAAAATGACGGTTTTTTAGAAATTCTCTGGAAATCTAGTGTCTTATATTCTAAAATCTTTCACTGTATGTTTTGATTGCACAGTGCTTATGGGAGGAGTACATTGATATGTTCAGACTGTACTTGCACTGGGTCAATGCGAGTTTAGGGATTGAGGCATTTTGTTTGTTCTTGATCTGAAGGCCAGTTTAGGTCTGGGAACAGGATGGGGAGAGGCCCTGCTTATTATTAGTCATGATCAGTGGGGCCATTGAGTTTCCCTGCCAATGAGTGAGTCACTGCACTAGTGACGGGGGGAGAGGGGGAAGTGAGTTGCACGGTGACCTCCAAGAACGGGTCCCAGACTGCTTGATATTTCTGCAGTCCCAGTCAGAGGCGAAACATCTGATTGGGATAGAAGTACGCTTCAACTACATTTGTTGTGGGGTGGGTTACAAAGAGGGGGCATGCACCTTCTTGCTGCAAGTACAGAGAGCTCTGCTTATCTACTTGTTGCAGGGTGCCCTTGCTCTTCAGTGGGTAGGTGCAACAAGCATGGAGCTGGGTTCTCTGGAAATGAAGTGCTTAACACTTCTCAGGAAAACAACTGAATGATGTCCTTCTCAACCATCCCGAGAAGTCGATACTTCATTTCAATATTAAAAAACTCCAAAGCAATCGGGTTCAGATTAGCCAAGTGGAATCGGAATGCTTTCATTTTACGTTTATCCGCTACCCTGGGCTACGTAATAGTGCATGTAGCAGTCTTAAATTTAATGCTGACTGGTACGTCTGGTTTGGGTCTCTGCTGATGTGCACACCGTAGTAAAATTAATCGAATTTCATTTGGATTATTGATCAGCTGACATTAGAGGTTGATTTTTTGTTGTCAAAAAACTGCAAATTAAATTTTTTTAGCAAACAAAGTATGAGAAAATTGAGTAAAAACATGTTACATTTTTTTCAACTAAAATGAGGGAGGCTTAGGAGGCAACATTGGTCCAGAGTTTGCTTGGAAAAATAAAGGTGCGTTCACAGCGCTCACCATTATTAGTGCGTAAAACACGCAGCAATTTGTGGTGCGGAAGAGATGTGCCGTGAGTTGCAAATTGCCGCAAAGTGTTGCCGCCATTAGCCTTAGAAAAATGGGAGCTCGCCGTCAATCTCCCTGTGAGTGTCAAGAAATTGCTGATTTTGCGCCGTAAATATGAATTAATCTTACCACAGAAAGTTATTTCATGGAATAAGGACCCTGTTAATTGGGCGATTTATTGTCCTAACATGCCACTCAATTTTGGAGGTCCAGAATTGAAACTGTGGAGTTTCACTCCTGCAGGTAGTAAATTGTTCCTAGAGGTTTTTAAGAAAAACGTTTTTCTTTCTTTTCCGTTCTGTCTCTTTTCTACTCTCTCTTAATCCAATCTGTCTTTCCATTTCTTTATTTCTCTTTCTGTATCTAATTTGGCTCAATCACCTTGTTTCCATCTCTGTCGTTCGCTCTGTTTCTTTCTCTATTTTTAAATTTAATTGGTTAAGGAGATAGACTATTGGTCCCATCGTTCACCAAGGTCCCAGATGGTAGTCGACCGCGCCACGCCGTTATCAATTCGCGTTTCCAGTAATTTGTGGTGCAAAAATAATGGGAGCTGAAAAGTGAGGAAAAAAATCCAACACATGCCATGAGATGCCCCACTCCAGTAACTTCTGGGCCATCGAGTGAGGCTAATTCCTTACAAAAATGGACTATTTGAATTTAACTCTTGCATAACTGTTCTCTTAAGTAAAATCAAATTTTCTGTTTTATTATCCATTGTACGGGGCACAGATTGAAAACTGGTTTATTACAAATAATTGAGCATAGTAGGGTATAGATGCAAACAATGTTCCCCCTAAGGTGTGCGGCTGCACACCGATCGCGAGGTCCCGTGTATACTTGCCATAGAGGGAGTGCAACGAAGGTTCACGAGATTGATTCCGTGGGATGGCGGGACTGTCATATGAGAAGAGATTGAGTAAACTAGGCCTGTATTCTCTTGAATTCAGAAGAATGAGAGGGGATCTCATTGAAGCATACAAAATTATTACAGGGCTTGATAGGGTGGATGCTGGGAGAATGTTTCCCTTGGCTGGGGAGTCTAGAACCAGGGGCCACAGCCTCAGGACAAAGGGTAGGCCATTCAGGACTGAGATAGGGCCGGTGAATGGAGTTGAGGCAGAAGATCAGCCATGATCTCATTGAATGGCAGGCTCGAATGGCCGACTCCTGCTCCTATTTCTTATGTTCTTAGGCCGCTCGCCAGCTGTTCTGCTGCAAGAGATACCCAGCAAATTTAAGGGCCCAGGCAGGGGAAAAACAATTAGAAGGAACATTGGATGCAAACTGACTTCCCTCAATCGTTGTTTGCGCTGATACTAATTGATATCTAGCTATATAAATGGGTAAAGCATTGGAAGATGTGTGAGAGCACTTGGATTGTGTTGACCAAGACTAATTAGCTAAGTGCACATACAAGAGAAAATATCTCGGAAGTTTTGTTCTGACCACACTAATAATAGTTGTCTTGAATGACATTCGTAAAATTCTGTGTGACCGGTGTCGCCAGCACAAATTTTGTTGATAAAGTTGCTTTCAGGTATTTCAAAATATAACTTTCAGTATCCAGACCAAATGACCAGAATGGCTCAATGTAGAACAATAGTTTTGTGGCCTTTCATATGCATTTCAAACACCAAATGGAGAGGCATTTCTTAACAGGAAAATCTGCATTTGAACACAACCAGAAACCATTCAATTGGTGTATCTATTACACAGTTTCTTCTTATCAAACTGTGATCTGGAGCCAGGGGGTATGTATACTGAATACATGACCAAAAATATTTGCAGTAAAGCAGTATGTAAAAATATGAACACGCCCATTCGTAACAAGTCTAGAACTGTGACCACTGTCTATACTTACTTGGTGTCACTGACCTCCATTTCACCCCAACCTTTCTTGCCACATTACTAGCTTTTCTCACTGAAACATGAACGGTCATGCGTGGTGCTAACGGTCCTTGCACTGTTATTATCTGTAAGCATTTGGACCTCATAACTCACTGTGCCCTCCTTCTGCATATTTCTGCTGTATTGCATCTGCTCACAGTTAAGTTCAGCATGCTGCACTATATATGCTGCAAATGTGAAATAATTTTAAGAGATAATGTATTTCTGGAAATAACAACCTGGACAAAGGCCTGTTAATGGTAAGGCCTGTCTCGGCAGGTTTCATTTATTCTTTAATCTTCACCCTTCTGTCTCTTACCATGTATTTCTCTCTGCAATGGGAACTAAGTTAATATAAATCATTTGCATTCTAGTTTGTCATTTAATCTCCTCTCTTTTGTCTTGATCTTTTTGTCTGCTTATCCAATTTTCTTTATAATCACAGTTTATTCTTTTATTGATCTGGAGCTCTGAGTAGTTTTGTGGCAGTAATAACTGCATAGATATTGACTACAGAAATATTTCACATAGATTGTAAGCTTTACTTTTTATTTTAACTATGCTTGAAATGACTGAGAGTTTCTAAAATCAATACTGAAATTTAATTTTGGATTATATGAGTTTTTCAAGCTGAATCCAACATAGAGGTTATTTGAAACAACTACAGAGATAGAGATATGTTAGTTACTAGTCCATTCAAATTTGAGGAAAAATGCAAAATTTTAAATTTCTGTGGAGTATTGGAAGTTTCCAAGTACATAAAAATGCTTACTTAAATCTTGCATAAAACATAACCTTGTATAATTAAAAAATTCTCACCCTGAAGCAGAGAGCTCAAAACGTGGCATTTAATCCTTGTAATCTGAGTTACTTTTATCAATATAACGTTCCCTGCATAGAAACAGTTAAATTTTTCCGCAGTTAGGAAAGGCTCAGAAGCCAAAAATTGTATTAAAAAAAACTGTGCGTTGATAAATGCTGATGGTGCAAGAGAATGGGTTAAATTGGCATGACGAGGAATTTGTCCACAAACCTACGAATAAAAGTTATGCAATTAACTGCTAGAGTTTATTTAGAACTGCATCCACCATTTGCTTCCAGTTAAGATATAAAATTAGGCTCTAATTATGTGTAATTCTCATTGTCCTTTCAGAAAACGTAGCACCTGTTAGGCAGATGGATATAGCACTTTTTTTTAAATGAATGGACAATTACATTTCATCGATGATTTAGACACTTTATATAGATCTTCCAGCAGATCTGTCATATACTGAATATGGAAATTGCCCTGTGGGCAGTAAATGGGGTAAGATTGCTGTCTTAACTGAGTTGCCTGTTTTTATTCCCTTGAGTTTGCATGTCTCAAGTTGCTTGTGTGTAATACATGCTGCAGCAAGTGCCCGAAGAAGCCCGAAGGATAAGTAACTAAGCAGGTGTGACTGGAAAAAGTGACCTGTGGAAGATTTTTTTTTGTTAGCTTTTTGTCTCCCTTCTAGCGTAGATGTTGCTGGCTGCCTTGCAATAAGAATTCTGCGGGCTTGTAGCTAGATGTGGTTCGTAGTGAAATAGGAATATAATCAACTGTCGGCCCGTTGACATTTACGAGTATTTTTTTCAAAATTAAAATCATCCATTTATAAAATTGTGCTTTTTGCACAGATCAATGTACTCATTCAGGTTTGTTAACAAAATTGCTTATCTTGAATGCACTAATGACTTTAACAGTTGAGTCTGGTATTTTAACTACAGTATCTGGGAAACTGCATTTAATGTGGCAGTGACAGCATTCATGGGCAATGGAAATTACATCATTAATGGAAAAAGTCTGGCTTTTTTTGAATTTTGTGCTCATCACGGTTAGGAATAGATGTTCATTTTAAAAATGTAATCATAAGAGATTTAACCTCAGTGTGAAATAACGTCACTTTAATGGATGTTTGAAAAATTTAATGTTCCCATTTTCATCGCTCCAAGCTGTATAACCATACATGCAAATAATAATTGATTGCATGAAGTGTAGGTTCACTAAGTGTAACAAGGGCAAATTCATGGTAGATAATTGACAGAAAAGCAGAAATACTATTTCTCACCATAGTTACACAAAATCTGTCGGATAGAGTTTTTAAAACACGAAAGTTCATTTCATGATGGCGCTTAATTCTTTTGTAAGTTCTCAGTCCCACATAATCACATTCCTTTTGGGTCATAATGACCTGAGCTGAATGTAGTCCCTTTGAGTTCAAACCAGTGGCTGCCCTCCAGTTAGTTCATGCGCCGGAAGATATTAAATTACTTCCCCAACACATTGCCTGACAGTTTTCCTGGTCTTCAAGCACTCAGAGAGCCACATAAAGCTGTTTATACTGGCTTTATCTGAGTTTACAACCCATTCTGGATCAAAGGCGAGATGGGAGATGAGCATAGTAATTGTTGGGGAGCGCATCCACCACAAATTCATAACTAAGACAAATTTGTAGCTATAGCATAAAACAAGCTAAATAATAAAACGCTATCGCAGTTATCTCCACAAAATCTTGTGTTCTCTTTGCCATTCCTTTATTAATTCATTATTCACAATGTATCTATGCTTTCCAACTGACTATGCAATCATTGTATGAAGAGTTTTTTTTTAATTGTCACATTAGCCCCCCCTCCACCTCCCCCCCCCCACCCCCCCCCCCCCCCGCCACCTCATCAATTTTCAAATCAAATTATGTTTTCTGCAATTATTCCTTACATGTGTCTACGTTTTCCACTGCGGTCTTTAAATGGAGAGTGCAGCCAGAGTTCCTGCAACAATTGTCTCCTCATCCCCTGGTCCCCCCCCCTGCCCCGCCACCTCCCACACACACACGCAAACATGCGCATTGCTTTAGCTGCAGTTCACTGGACTTATTAACCATGATAGTTTCAAGGATACAAATGGGCAAAAGAATTATGAGCAAAGGTGTTGCTTGTCTTTGTGAGGGTCGTGCAGGTGCTGCCAGCATGTCTGTTCTGAACTAGTAAAAGGGAAAGATGTAACAAGACTTTGTTCAACACTTTGGTGAGAAATAATTACTCAAATGTGAAATCAAGCAAAGAACAGCTGAATGAACCTGACACAGGCTCCTTGATTTACAGAAAAGGTGGGTAATTTTTTTGAACTGAAAATATTGAGAAGTTTTACTCTTTGGCAGCTGATGTTGTGCAGATTATTTAAATGGTGATAGATTGGGAAATGCTGATGTACAAAGGGACCTGGGTGTCCTTGTACACCAGTCACTGAAAGCAAACATGCAGGTGCAGCAAGCAGTTGGGAAGGCAAATTATATGTTGGCCTTCATTGCAAGAGGATTTTAGTACAGGAGCAAGGATGTCTTACTACAGTTGTACAGGCCCTTGGTGAGACCGCACCTGGAGTATTTTGTGCAGTTTTGGTCTCCTTACCTAAGAAAGGATATACTTGCCATAGAGGGAGTGCAGCGAAGGTTCACCAGACTGATTCCTGGGATGGCAGGACTGTCGTATGAGGAGAGATTGGGTCGACTAGACCTGTATTCACTAAAGTTTAGAAGAATGAGAGGGGATCTCATTGAAACGTATAAAATTCTGACAGGGCTAGACAGACTGCATGCAGGGAGGATGTTTCCCCTGGCTGGGGGGGTCTAGAATGAGGAGTCACAGTCTCAGGATACGGGGTAGGACATTTAGGACTGAGATGAGGAGAAATTTCTTCATTCAGAGGGTGGTGAACCTGTGGAATTCTCTACCACAGAAGGCTGTGGAGGCCAAGTCACTGAATATATTTAAGAAGGAGATAGATAGATTTCTAGACGCAAAAGGCATCAAGGGGTATGGGGAGAGAGCGGGAATATGGTTTTGAGATAGAGGATCAGCCATGATCATATTGAATGGCGGAGCAGGCTCGAAGGGCCGAATGGCCTACTCCTGCTCCTATTTTTCTATTTTCTATGTTCAGAGGCTTGATAGTGTGTCAACAGAACTGTCTCAGAGACGTAGGCCGCGATTTCGCCTTCCTCGGGCGGCCGGTGCAGCCGAGGTCGGTGACGGGGTGCAACCCCGCTGCTGGCTCCAGCCCGCTCTGTGAAATTATTTTACGCAGATTGGGCTTGTTAAGCCCGCCCAGCGCGTTTCCTGGCCAATTAAAGGAAGCAGGTCTGATGATGTCACTTGATGACGCGTCATCAGCCAGTTTCCTTAAAGGGACCATGCGCAAATTGACTTTGACAGTTGTGCTGTCAGTGTTCTACAGCATTGAGGTGCTGCAAACACTGACCAGCACTGCACAGAGGTGCACAGCTGCACCCAGGCTCTCCCATGACTCTCTCCATATGCTTATGAGGGAGTCATAGCACGCAGGGGGGTACTCTTCCCTTCCCATGGGCGGAAGAGACCTTCCCAGGAGATCAAAGTAGCCTGATTGCACAGGAGGACACAAGCAGGGATGTCATCAGGAGGACCAGGCTGCAGTGGCGCAAACCTTTCAATGATCTCAGCAGGTCACGAAACGTTACTTAAAATCCACATTCAACCTCATCCTGCTGTGCCACTCATCACATCCCCATCGCTCTGCCTTCCCTACCCTACTCCTGCACATCCATACTCACACCAACTTATCTTGCTCCTCCACCCATCCCTCTTTATCTACATTATCACTTCCCCATCTCATTAGCCACCCCTCACACTCACCCTCATCCTAGTGCAATCATAGCAAGTAACAACACACAAGGATAGGCACTTGGGTGTTTTAGTCTATGTTCATGTGAAGTTTCTGTTAATGTGCTGACAAACATTGAAATCTTTATTTTCAACACTTTCCGTTCTTGGACAGATTTGTGTGCACCTTTGGAAGTGGCTTAGTGAGTTTCAGTGAATGGTGAGACATAATGGTACCCCCTGCAATGGCGATGAGTGTGAAAGTAATGGCTTGGGCATTGTAGGGATGCTTTATGGTGTTGGTGTGGGGTGGTGCCAACCTGGCACATCATGTGGCAGCCAGGGTGTACAGCGTCAAGTGAAGTAAATCTGGCTACCGAAGGTTGCAGTGGCACATTGAAGGCGGTGTTGAAATTCGTCATCGACATCTGCCCTTGTTGACAGTAGACTCCCGAGGTATGGAAAGTGGTCCACGTTGTCCAAGGCCTTGTCGTGGATTTTGATAATCGGGGGGCAGTACTTTGTGGCGGGGGCAGGTTGGTAGAGGACCTTTGTCTTACGGATGTTTAGTGTAAGGCCCATGCTCTCGTACGCTTCGGTGAAGGTGTTGACGATGGTTTGGAGTTCGACCTCCGAGTGTGCACAGACGCAAGCGTCGTCTGCATACTGTAATTCAATGACAGAGGATGGGACGACCTTGGATCTGGACTGGAGGCGATGAAGGTTGAACAGTTTTCCGTTAGTTCTGTAGATTAGCTCCACTCCAGCGGGGAGCTTACTGAGGGTGAGATGGGCCATTGCAGCCAGGAAGATCGAGAAGAGCGTTGGTGCGATGACACAACCTTGCTTGACCCCGGTCCGTACGTGAATTGGGTCTGTGGTGGAACTGTTGGTCAGGATCACGGCTTGCATGTCGTCGTGAAGCAGGCGGAGGATGGTGACAAACTTTTGAGGGCAGCCGAATTTGAGGAGGACACTCCATAATCCCTCACGGTTGACAGTGTCGAAGGCCTTTGTGAGGTCAAAGAAGGCCTTCTACAGCGATTGGTGCTGTTCCTTGCATTTCTCTTGTAATTGACGCGCAGTGAAGATCATGTCCATTGTGCCCCTTAGTGGGCGGAATCCGCATTGCGACTCTGGGAGGAGCTCTTCAGCCACTGGGAGAAGGCGATTGAGGAGGATTCTTGCGATGACTTTCCCTGTGGCAGACAAATGTGGAACTCCTCTGTAATTACCGCAATCGGACTTGTCACCATTCTTGAAGATGGTCACAATTACGGCGTCTCTGAGATCCCCTGGCATGCTCTCCTCCTTCCAGATAAGAGATTAGCAGAAACTTCACCAGTGTAGCCACCACCTTGCTCCTTGAGCTGGCCTTCCCCTGCCCGCTGGGTCTCACTTAGGGCGGCGATGTCAATGTTGAAACGTCTGAGCTCCCGGGCAACGATAGCAGTACGGCGTTCTGGTCTGTCACTGTTGGGGTTGTCCATGAGGGTCCTGACGTTCCAGGTCCCGAACTTCATTTTCAAGGGTGCACACCAGCTACCACACGGGCTTGTTTTTATTTTGACAAGATGGCTCCTGGGCTGGCAGCTCCCGAGGGAGCTCCTTTGCCATCCTTGGCCATCCGTTGCCATCCTTTGCTCTTTCTCCCCCAGTCTCCTCTCTTCTGCTGTTTAAGTTCCCCTGCCTCTAACAGTGGGTGCATTTTATCCCTAACTGCAAGCTCAAGCTGCAAGGTTAAAGTTACCTGAGCCCACTGCCCATCCCCCGACCATGCCTGTTCTATGTTCTCATCAGTGAGCACTGGCTCTTCACTTAAACATAGCTTCCAAATTCCCAGACCTCTCTGCCGTCAAGACTACGCTTCTCCACTAGACTAGTGATCTAGTGGATCGCGAGTGGAGTTCGGGCCAGGGATCGCAAGAATATGTATGCAGTACTCAAGTGTGGTCTAACCAAGGTTTGATACAGGTTTAGCATAACTTCCCTACTTTTCAATTCTATCCCCCTAGCAATAAACCCTAGTGCTTGGTTTGCTTTTTTGTGACCTTGCTAACCTGTGTCGCAACTTTTAGTGATTTGTGTATTTGTACTCCGAAAGCCCTTTGTTCCTCTACCCCACCTAGACTCGCACCCTCCAAGTAATAAGTGACCTCCTTATTCTTCCTACCAAAATGTAATACCTCACATTTATCTGTGTTGAACTTCATTTGCCAATTATATGCCCATTCTGCAAGTTTATTAATGTCCTCCTGTAACTTGTTGCAGTCCTCCTCAGTATTAACTATCCCCTCCAATTTGGTGTCAGCCGCAAATTTAGACATTGTGTTTTTGATTCCAAAATCTAAATCGTTCATGTAAATTGTGAACAACAGTGGTCCCAGCACTGATCCTTGTGGAACACCACTACCCACCTTATGCCACTGTGAATAGCTACCCTTTACCCCTACTCTCTGCTTTCTGTCTTGAAGCCAGCTAGCTATCCATTCTGCTACTTGTCCCCTGACTCTTCATTCTCTGACCTTGTTCATCAGTCTATTATGGGGTACCTTATCAAAGGCCTTTTGAAAATCTAGATAAATTACATCTACTGCAGGTTCCCTACCCGCTGTCAAAAAAGAATTCCCACCCGACCCGCCCACTGACCCCCCGAAAAATTCCCCCGATAATTTTAGCACATTGTGGAAGAGTTCTCCAGGCTTGGGATCATTGGGGTGGGAGTTCTGTGGTCGGGGAGCATTATGGGGAGGTCCTGAGATATCTCAGGATATGACAGCACTGAGGAGGGAACATTGAGGGAGCCCTAAAGTGTGTCAGAACTGGGGAGAAGGATCCTAGGGTCTGATAACACTGGGAAGTGGGTAGTGCCTGTGGTTACACTGGCAGCGGGCAAGGGTTTGGCTGCACTGGGGGTAGGGGTCTCGGGGTTTAGCAGCAATAGTGGGAGGTACTAGGTCTGGTAGCACTGGGAGATAAATCATGCTAAAAACATGTGTATCAAAATGAGCTTAGTACAAAGATCTAAACTATAGTCGTCTTTTTTGAACAGCATATGTACAGACAGACTGGATTTAAAGGGATGCCAGTGTTTAAAACTAGCTGTCACGCTCCCAAAGTCCAGCACCTCCTCCCACGCCACGATATCTCTTTCCCACTGCTCACAAATACCAGGAACCACTCCCACTTCTCTGACATCTCAGGATTGCTTTTCCACTTCTGCTATACCCTGGGATTTCCCTCCATCCAATACTGCTACACTCCAGACTCTACTACCACATCCCACAAAGTCCTCCTCAGTATGTCACTTTGCAAAACCAACTCCACTGCTCCAAAATCCCACAACCCATCCTTGCACCACCCTCCCACCACTGCCATACCCTGTAACTGCTCTCCACCCACACCAGATCTCTGCATACCACTGTCACTACTCCCAGAAGAAGAAAACCTTTGCAACTGTATCCCACAACCTCCCCCACATCCAATTATCTGATAATACAGAAACAGTTTCTTTATGAATGTTTCAGGGATGCATTCCTTGACAAAATCTTTGTGCTCATTTTAAGATGGGAGGGTTAAAAATAAAAAAAATAAGAAACCCGACACCGACCCCAACCCGCCTCCAACGTGGCCACTTCCGGTTTTAACAGAGGCGGGTTGTGGGGCGGGCAACTAACCTGCACTCTGGAGCTGGGCAGGTCATTAAAATATTTTAATGAGGTTGTATGCCTAAGATTTTATCTCTGTTCCAGATTTAATGCTGGCTGGCAGGGTTTCCTGAGGAAACCCGGCAGTTGCAGGGAGGTGAGAGCGGCTGGATTAAAATAAATGTTTTTATTTGTTTATGGGATTTGGGCATCGCTGGCAAGGCCAGCATTTATTGCAAATCCCTAATTGCCCTTGAGAAGCTGGTGGTGAGCTGTCGCCTTGAACTGCTGCAGTCCGTGTGGTGAAGGTACTCCCACAGTGCTGTTAGGGAGGGAGTTCCAGGATTTTGACCCAGCGACGATGAAGGATCGGTGATATATTTCCATGTCAGGATGGTGTGTGACTTGGAGGGGAACTTGGAGGTAGTGGTGTTCCCATGCGCCTGCTGCCCTTGTCCTTCTAGGTGGAAGAGGTCGCGGGTTTGGGAGGTGCTGCCGAAGAAGCCTTGGCGAGTTACTGCAGTGTATCTTGTAGATGGTACACACTGCAGCCACGGTACGCCGGTGGTGGCGGGACTGAATGTTTAAGGTGGTGGATGGGGTGCCAATCAAACGGGCTGCTTTGTCCTGGATGGTGTCGAGCTTCTTGAGTGTTGTTGGAACTGCATTCATCCAGGCAAGTGGAGTGTATTCCATCACACTCCTTACTTGTGCCTTGCAGATGGTGGAAAGGCTTTGGGGAGTCAGGAGGTGAGACACTCGCCACAGAATACCCAGCCTCTGACCTACTCTTGTTGCCACAGTATTTATGTGGCTGGTCCAATTAAGTTTCAGGTCAATGGTGACCCCCCAGGATGTTGATGGTGGGGGATTCGGCGATGATAATGCCGTTGAATGTCAAGGCGCGGTGGTTAGACTCTCGCTTGTTGGCGATAGTCATTGCCTGGCACTTCTGTGTCGCGAATGTTACCTGCCACTTATCAGCCCAAGTCAAGTGCCTTTCCAGCACTGCTTGTGGGTCAAGAGGAGCAGGAGTGCTTCAGAGTGGTCTGCACAGTGTGATCGTAAACGGAGTGCTTCTAAACAGCGTGTTAAAGTTGGGAATTTGGAGAGAGTGTGAATTCGGAGCAGAGGGGGAAGGAGCTGCTGCTTTTTGCCTCCAGTACTTATAGTGCTTTGTATTACAGGTAAATATTTAATTTCATCTACCTCGAACTTAAATTAGATCTAGTAATTCGTTAAAAACTAATCTATAAGCTAAGTTAATTAAATACATAATGGGATAGAAATTCGTTATAGCCAGGAAATGGGCAGTGTTTAGACTAAAAATGGTTAAGTAGTGCCAACTGAAATTTGTCTAGACTGCACACAAAATTCATGCTCACTTCTCATTAAAATGATTGCAGCCATGATTCTAGTCTAAAAACCCAAGCTCACTGCCATTACACTGAAAAGCTGGACCAATATTGGGGGCAGTCTAATTGCAAGTCATGATTGCCACAGGCTTTTTTCACTACTTAAAGGGGAGGTTCATTGATGCTGCAGCACCTCATTCTCATAATTGTTGGGTGTGCAGCTACCCCAACAATCCTAAGAAGAAGTAGAAGGAGAAGGATCAGTTACTAATAAATCATGATGGCAGATCGTCGCCCCAGGGAGAGAGCCCGTAGGTTCTCCGATGAAACTTTAGAGGCTTTGTTCGCGGTCGCAAGAAGGCGGACGGTCCTGTACCCGCTAACTGGCAGGAGGCCCTCGCCACAAGTGTCCTGCACTATGTGGAGGGAGGTTGCACAACACGTGATGGTCAGCACTGTGGGCCCCAGGACCCACAGCTGGTGCAGGAAGAAGTTTAATGACATCACACGGGTGGTCAGGGTGAGTGAAGGCTTCAACAAATGCTGCATACCACCATCTGTACCACAAGCTTCACACACTGCTCAATGCACCACACCCCCAGCACTCACCCACCAATAATCTCTACCTATCAACACCCACATCTCACACCTGGCACACAATGACAGCTATTCAACTATGGCAGGCACATCACCCAAACACATTGCACCACACTCACTCACACACTTTCCTTTCTCTTGCAGGCCAAGGTGGCTCACAACCAGAGGGAGCAGGAGTGGACAGGCAGGGGCCAAGCCCACATTGAACAGCAGAGCCAGCTGGAGAGTAGAGTGCTGGAGATCATTGGGCGCCAGGTCATGGCCACTGGCAACGTTGACCCCCTTGGAGACAACAACGGTTTGTTCATTACTACTCCTCCTTCTCACAGCCCACTTCCCCCTCAGCCCACAGTCTTTTTTCACTTTCCAACTAATCAGGCTGGATGCATGCATTTCTCTCTTCCTCCCGCAGCCCCCCCCCCCTCTCACCTTTACCTGACTCTTGTGCCTTTCTGCTTTCAGTTAATCAGCAAGCACCTGAGCAACCTGTCCCTGAGGGCACAGTAGTGTGTGAGGGGGGAGAAGAGGAGGAGGAAGAAGACACCACGTCACTGCATCTGTTATTCGCAGACACCAGCTCAGATACTAGCACTATGCGTTCTTTAGAGGCTAGTGTAGTAGCAGGATCTGCACAGGGTGAGGCACCGAGTACGAGTTGGCGGTAGCAAGGCCTGGGGGAAAGGGTAGCTTGGGGGCAGGCTCTACTCCACAGGACTCAGATGAGGACCTCGATGGGGAGGCCTTTAGAAGAAGGGTGATGGGCATGCACACGGAAATAGTAGGTGCAATGGCAAGGCTGCCAGAGAGCCGCTTGGCAATGGCAAGGAGCGTGGAGGAGTCCACCTCCAACGTTGCACAAGGCTCTGCGCAGAGCATGGAGCCCATCATTACCAGTCTGCAAATGATGGTACACTCCCAGAGAGACCGTGGCGACCCAGACATGATGGCGCGCATGATGGGTGATATCGCAGCTTCCATTGCAGCACAGGCGGAAGCGACCCAAAGTCTTAGTGCTGCAGTGGAAGCTCAGACTGCTCTCATGCAGTCTCTGCTTGGTGGCATCCAAGCTCTGGCTGCTCTCATGCAGTCTCAGCATGATGCCACCCAAGCTCTGACTGCTGCCATCGTGGCTGGGTCTACCACCGTCGACCGGGGCTTTCACGGTGTTGCAGCAGGCCAGCAATCTTTGCTCCAACAGATTGCTGGGAATGCTGAGGTGCCGCCCCCGGGGAGTGGAAGTGGATCAGTAGCGCAGAAACCTGCTGTCCTCTCTCAGGATGAGAGCATTCCTGTTCCCACCACTGCCACTCCGCCATTGCCCTTGTCACTGCCTGTCATCCAGCCAAACCAGACTGCTGCCGCACATGCCGAGGTGATGCATTCTACAGCCAGGCCTTCTAGGTCCAGAGCTGGTCGAAGTCGTCCTGCAAGGCCATCTGAAGTCTCCCACACGGAAATTCAGCAGCCTTACACCAGCCACGCTGCAGCCACTGCGGGTGCACTACGTAGGAGCACGAGAGCAGGAAAAGGCACACAAACGACAAGCACTAAGGGATTGCACAAGGGTAATTAGTTAATAGTGTTGATGTGATATGTGTATATATACATTTATTAATTGTGTTTGGAATCTTTTGTGGTGTCTCTCATTTCAACTTTGTGCTCAGGAGGATGCTGTGATATGTCCTGCGACAGGGATTGTATGATGGGGATGTGATGAGCAACGGGTTTTCATTCATTCGATACAGAGTCTGATGAGCCAGTCACAGACAGCCCGTCCGGAAGGCCGATCGTCTGGCTGCCTCCTCCTTCCCTCCTGTTCCTCTCCCTCCTCGTCCTCGTCCTCCTCGTCCTCCTCTCCTTTGCCCTCCTCTTGAGGTGGTCCCGCAATCCCTGGTGGCAAGGGCTGCGCCCTCATGATGGCCAAATTGTGGAGCATGCAGCAGACCACCACGAAATGGGTCACTCGCTCTGGCGAGTACTGGTGCGCTCCTCCCAAGCGGTCAAGGCAACGGAACCATTGCTTCAGCAGGCCAATGGTCTGCTCGATGATGTTCCTTGAGACAGCATGGCTCTCATTATATGAGTACTGGCCATGAGTGTTGGGCTTGAGGAGGGGAGTCATGAGCCAGGTGGAGAGCAGATAGCCCTTGTCTCCGAGCAGCCAGCTGTGAGCTTGATGTGGTGGCTGGAAGACTGCTGGCACACCGGTCTAGTGCAGGATGAAGGCATCGTGGCTGCTGCCAGGATAGGGGGGACTGACGGTGAGGATTCACTGTGTGTGGTCGCAAACCAGCTGGACATTAAATGAGTGATTGCCTTTGCGGTTACGGAAGATCTAGGGATTGTTATGCGGTGCCCGCAAAGCCACGTGGGTGCAGTCGATGGCGCCCTGCACCATGGGGAAGCCCGCTATCCTGGCAAAGCTACATGCATGCTCGTTCTGCTTCTCTCTGGTGATCGGGAAGCCTATGTAGTCCCTTCCTTGTGTAGAGAGCCTCAGTGACCTTCCGGATGCAATGATGGACGGCGAACTATGAGATGTTAGCTATGTCTCCTGCTGCAGACTGGAAGGATCTGCTGGCGAAGAAATTGAGGGCCACGGTTACCTTGACTGGCACTGGGAGAGCTGTGGTCACCCTGGTCTGAGGCTGGAGGTCTGGTTGCAGGAGGTGGCAGAGTTTTGTGACCACCTCTTTGGTGACGTGAAGCCTCCTAATACATTGCTCCTCGCTTAATTGAAGGTAGGAGAAATGCTCTTGGAAGACCCTCGAGCATAAGGCCTCCTGTTGAGAGTCCTGATGGCCCTCCTCCTCCCTCTGCTGTAGATCCTGGAGGCCGAGGTCGACTGCCAGTACAGCCCCATGACTTTTAGCAAGTGTTGTAGTTTGAAGTGTTTTAAAAATAACGAGTGAGTTTTGTACTTGCCAGAACACTCCCCGATACCAAATAACCTTCAAATGACTAAAGAAAACTCTTGCAGTAGCAGGAAGTAGCACACAGCCACTCAAACTTCAAAACCCTGTCAGGTGCAAGTGATTGGTGAGGATCCCTTTAAATAGCGTCACTGGAGCCGGCCTCCTGCTGCCGCCGCCACCTCAACCTGTCGTTGCTTTCTCCAGCCAGTAAGTTCAAAGGCCAAAACGAAGCTGGGAGATCGGGCGTCAAGTGAGCATTGCACACTCACTGACGTCATGATCTCCGTGATTGCGATGTTCCTGGCAATCGAGTTTACCGGCAGCACTACCGGCAAGACGGATATGGCGTGCGGCACTGGAACTGCCATCAGCTGGTGGTAGAGCTCTGAACGACGTGTTAGCGCCAAACACACAAATTTCTCCCCCATAAATTTTAATTAACTAAATAAATAAAACAAGGTTATAAAGGGATGGCAGTGTAGGTGGTGTGCCGCAACTGCAGCATGTGGGAGTTTGTGGAGAGCATCGCGATCCCGGACAACCATGTCTGCAGTAAGTGTCTGCATCTCGAATAACTTCAGCTCAGAGTTGTTGAGCTGAGTCTGAGGTACAGACATTGCGGGGCATCAGGGAGAGGGAGAGTTATCTGGACACTTTGATCCAGGAGCCAGTCACACCCCTTAGGGAGTGGTACAGGTCTGTTTAGTGGTCAGGGACAGGAGGGTGTGACTGCGACTCAGGCAGGTAAGGGGACCCCAGGTGCAGTGCTGGAGGAGCCTCGGCCTTTGCCCTTATCCAACAGGTATAAGGTTCTTGCTGCCTTTGTGGATGTGGCTAAGGCCATCCCCACGCCTCCACTACTCGCCTTCAAGCAGCCGCCTAACCTCAAAAGTACCATCGTTCGCAGCAGATTACCCATCTTTCAGGAGAACAGCAACCAAGACACCACACAACCCTGCCACGGCAACCTCTGCAAGACATGCCAAATCATGGACACAGATACCATCATCACACGTGAGGACACTACCCACCAGGTACACGGTACATACTCATGTGACTCGGCCAACGTTGTCTACCTGATACGTTGCAGTAAAGGATGCTCCAGAGCATGGTACATCGGCGAGACCATGCAGACACTGAGACAACGTATGAACGGACACCGCGCAACAATCGCCAGGCAGGAGGGTTGCCTCCCAGTCGGGGAACACTTCAGCAGCCAGGGGCATTCAGCCTCGGATCTGCGGGTAAGCGTCCTCCAAGGCGGCCTTCGGGATACACGACAGTGCAAAATCATAGAGCAGAAACTGATAGCCAAGTTCCGCACTCATGAGGATGGCCTCAATCGCGATATCGGGTTCATGTCACGATACAGAACGTGACTTGACATAGAAACATAGAATCTAGGAGCAGGAGTAGGCCATTCGGCCCGTCGAGCCTGCTCCACCATTCAATACGATCATGGCTGATCATTCAAATCCAGTACCCTGTCCCTGCTTTAATCCCCACAGTACACATATCCCACCCTAGCCCCGTAACCCCACGTATTTAATTCCCCCTAACATATCCCATCCTATCCCCATAACCCCACATATTTAATCCCCCCCCCTAACACTAAGGGTCAATTTATCATAGCCAAATCAACCTAACCCGCACATTTTTGGACTGTGGGAGGAAACCGGAGCACCCGGAGGAAACCCACGCAGACACGGGGAGAATGTGCAAACTCCACACAGACAGTCACCCGAGGTCAGATTCGAACCTGGGTCTCTGGCGCTGTGAGGCACCAGTGCTAACCACTATGCCACCGTGTTGCCCATGGCCGGTCTTCCCAGGTGTTTTTTTTTAAAAAGACTAACACAAGAAACCAACACAAATTGACAGGATATGCAGCCAGCAGGTGGTTTGACACGTTGGACCCCCTGGGACACATCTCATTGTCTTGGCTGTGCTCTTAGTGTGTCTTTGATGTAGGGAAATATTTGAATAGATTTTGTCTGTGTTTAAATTGTGAATTCTGGGAGATTCTCTCACTGCTAACTTACCTGAGGAAGGAGCGACAGCTCCGAAAGCTTGTAAAATTAAATAAATCTGTTGGACTATAACCTGGTGTTGTGCGACTTCTCAATTTTGTGGATGAAGGCAAAGTCTGCAGGATGGATAAGCAAACTGACCGTGGCACCGTGCTACAGGAGGCCAGTCAAGTGTGGGGAGTGAAAAGGAATGTTGTAGTGGTAGGGGACAGTATAGTCAGGGGGATAGATACTATTCTCTGCAACCGCGACCTGGAGTTCTGAAGACCGTGTTGTCTGCCTGGTGCCAGGGTTAAGGATATCTCCTCGTGGATGGAGAAGAATTTGGAGTGGGAGGGGGAGGATCCAGTTGTCGTTGACTACTTAGGAACCAACAACATAAGTAGAACTAAGAATGAGGTTCTGCTGAGAGAGTTTGAGGAGCTAGGGTCCAATTAAAAAGCAGAACCTCAAAGGTAATAATCTCTAGATTGTTACCTGAGCCACGCGCAAATTGGCATAGGAACAAGCAGATCAGAGAGTTAAATGCATGGCTCAAAGAGTGGTGTGGGAAGAAGGGGTTTCGATTCATGGGGCACTGGCACCAGTACTGGGGAAAGAGGGAGCTGTTCTGTTGGGACGGTCTCCACTTAAACCGGGCTGGGACCAGTGCCCTGGCGAATCGAATAACTAAGGGCTGTAGATAGAGCTTTAAACTAAAAAAGGGAGGGAGGGGTCAGGTGAGGGGAAATTTGGAAATCTGAAGAGAAAAGTCAAGGCAATGGAGTGGTGTAGCGATTTGGGTAAAGATGAGCAGAGTGTGACAGGAAGGGACAGAGAGTTTAACGGTAAAAGTGCATCAGCGAATAAGGTGAAAGCAGGAATAATGGTAAAAAGTTAAAATTAAAGGCTCTTTATCTGAATGCATACAAGATAGATGAATTAGTGGCACAAATAGAGATAAATGGCTTTGATCTAATAACCATTGCAGAGACATCATTGCAAGGTGGCCAAGGTTGGGAACTAAATATTCCAGGGTACTTAACGTTTCGAAAAGACAGGCAAAATGGAAAAGTGGTGGGGGGTAGCCCTGATAATAGCCCACCAAGCTTACCTGCTTCCCTTCCCGCAATCAGACCCTACCCTCCCACTCGCCCACAATCGGACTCCCACCCCGCCCCCTCCCCATTCACCCCTGATGTCTGACTTCCGGCTGTGGCCTGGTGCCACAGGCCTACCTGCCCGACAGCCAGCCAACCTCTCAATGCTGCGGCTGGGAAACGGATTTAAAAAAATGTAAAAGAGGTCCTGCTGTCAAATTCGGCAGGACCCCTGGGTAACCCATACTACTAGGTTTCCTGGCCGCTAAACAATAGGGTAGACGGCAGGAGTAGTGGAGCCAATCTCCATTACCAGCACCTGCTGTCCAAGAAAATTGGAGTGGTGATTATGGTCTGAAGTTGTTAAGGCTGGAAGGCTGTAAATTGCCTCGTAGAAAGATGAGCACTGTTCCTTGAGCCTGCGTTGAGCTTCATTGGAACAGTGGAGGAGGCCGAGTTCAGAGTGGGATGGAGAATCAAAGTGGCAAGCGACCGGGTCATGCTTGCGGACTGAATGGAAGTGTTCAGCAAAGTGATCACCCAATCTCTTCCATCACCCCCAACACTTGCTCCCCTCGCCCTGGCACCTTCCCTTGTAAGTGCAGGAGATGCAACACCTGCTCTTTCACCTCCTTCTGTCCCACCGTCCAGTGCCCCAAACTTTCCTTCCAGGTGAAAATAGCAATTTACTTGTACTTCCAACTTAGTTTGTTGCTCGTGATACGGTCTCTTCTACATTGCGAAGACCACACACAGATTTGAACATGAGTGTGTGACTGTTGCGACAGCTTTGTAGAAGTGATGTCCTGTGTGGTCCGTTGAAAATCTGAAAGTCACTTTTTCTTTTGTTTAAAGTAAAAATCTATAAATTGTGCTGTCTATAAAAGTGCTTAGAATTGACCTGGATGCAAAATTGTCTGGAGGAGTATGCCCCTGTACATCCCAGAAATGCACCAGCAATTTTGTGCATTTAATATTTGGATTTTCCCCTTCAGGATTTCCTGCACTTTTTTCTCCCTTTCTGAAGATCAGGTATATATGGTGTACTGAGAGTTTAAGTTACAAAGCCTGTGTAATAGACTTATAAATCTTGGCTGTTCTTGAGTTATCACCATTTGGGGATCATCTGTATCAGCTATTTTGAAAGTGTTGGTCAGCTTTTGCCGGTATACCTAGGTTGACACGTATGTGCACTGGTGTCACTTTTCTGTGTGCCACAATGTACATTCTCATGATATTTGACTGTTCAAATGGTTACCATTTATGCCAGGAGTAACTCTGCATTATGGCTCAAGTCCACTGAGAACTGAATCAAGACTGGTTGAGAGAAAGTTCATATACAGTTAGGGAATTCTCAGTGTATTTTTTTACTTTTATTATTTCAAAACAAAATGTGAATATGTACGTGTGAAACTACTTTTAGGAAGAAAAACGATGATAATTCATTTGAAAAGCTTTAGAATGGTGGTTTGCAATTTCATTAAGCGAGTCCACAATGGGTGAGAATGATATAGGGGGGAACTTTAACATGGGTGAGCGCGTGGGATTGGGTGATATAGGGGGTGAGCGCGTGGGATTGGGTGATTTCGGGGGTGAGCGCGTGGGATTGGGTGATATAGGGGGTGAGCGCGTGGGATTGGGTGATATAGGGGGTGAGCGCGTGGGATTGGGTGATATACGGGGTGAGCGCGTGGGATTGGGTGACATAGGGGGTGAGCGCGTGGGATTGGGTGACATACGGGGTGAGCGCGTGGGATTGGGTGATATAGGGGGTGAGCGCGTGGGATTGGGTGATATAGGGGGTGAGCGCGTGGGATTGGGTGATATAGGGGGTGAGCGCGTGGGATTGGGTGATATAGGGGGTGAGCGCGTGGGATTGGGTGATATAGGGGGTGAGCGCGTGGGATTGGGTGCAGGTGGGGGGTTAAATGGGGAACAATTCTAAGCACTTTGGGAAACTGGCTCCAACCCGCCGACTTCTGGGTTTTATTGAGGCAGGACAAGGGACGGGCAGCCAACCCGCTCCCAGGAGGGCGATTGGCATTTTACATATATTAATGAGGCTGTAAGCCTCTGATTTGACCTGCTTTGCAGGTTTTACTGAGGACAGCTGGGTTTCCCAGGCCTCGGGAGTGCTCCCCACCTGACTGGAAGCTAAGCCTGTCAATCAGACTGACCTCTGGCAGGGAACCTGTCGGCCAAAAGACGCACGCTGTGGAGTTAAAACTCCACAGCACGCAGGGAAACACAGACTTCTGGCTTTCCCGTCCGAAACTCCACGCCCCCACCTATGTAACCCACCCCAACAGATATCCAGGCCAGAGAGTCCGGTCACACTTATGCATTGACAGAGTGCTGTTGATGGCAGAATCGCAATACTCTCTCACTTGCGCATTACAATATAAGCAAGAATTCCATACCTCTGACGAAAGCCAAATTTTCATGGCTTCTGAGAGTGGAGGCATGAAAAACAATCAGCTCCTTCTATTGGCCCTCCAGTGAATGACAGGAAACACAGGCGTAGTGGAAGTGCAGAGAGGTGTGCTCATAGGTCATGGATCTCTTTTCAACAATAACAGCTTGCATTTATATAGCATGTTCAACATAGTAAAATGTCCCACGGCACTTTACAGGAGCGTTATCATTAAAAAAATTAACACCGAACCATATGAGATGTTAGGATAAGCGACCGAAAGCTAGGTCAAAGAGGTATGTTTTAAGGATCATCTTAAAGGAGGAGGGGAGAGAGAGGTAGAGAGGCGGAGTGGTTTAGGGAGAGAATTCCAGAGCTTAGTGCCTAGACAGTTGAGCACCAGTCGCCCAAAGCCTTAGCAACAAATGAAAAGTGCATTAGAAAAAGTCTACAACTGTCTCTCACATTACACCATCTACTAACGAGTTCCATAAACACAGGACTTCAGTCAGTTCAGCAAAATAAATATTTTTGGAACAGTTCAAGATGTTCCTTCTTGGGGTGTGTAAAATAAACAAAACATGCAAGTAAATGGAAAATGTAAAATTAAAACCATCAGAAGTTTCTATGCATCCAACCCTCAGCTTTTATTATCTGTTTTTATTTTAAGTACAAGTTTGTATTGAACCCACAGCTGGGTCTAGCTTTGTGTATCTTTGCACGAGAATGTTGTGCGGTGTGCAATTAAAGTTAAAGTAGTATTTTTTTACTTTTCGTTATTGGCCAGAACCAAAATTAAATGAAGACCTACCGTACAGCAGAATTTTGCCTGCATGAATGGGATCTGAGACTTTGGGAACATAATCCAGTAGCCTTTTCATTTCTACTAAGGAGCAGATCCACAAAAACTGATGACTTGGAGCTTTCAAATAATTTTATTTTTCACGAGTGGAGATCAGTTGATGAGCATCAACGGATACACATGTACCCGAATATCATGTTATTCCGAAATTGATACTGGTTTCTCCGCGGACAGGAACTTGAGCCACAATTTCCTGCAGAGCTCATTTGCCTACGACAGAACACAAAACTGGTGTAAAAAAAACCCCACAAATGAAGCGTGACCAATATGGCTAATCGCGAGTGCGCCATTGTTTTCTGTCATAGCAGAATTGTATTCCACCACAATCTGTAACCTCATGGCCCGGCACATCCCTCACTCTGCCATTACTATCAAGCCAGGGGACCAACCCTGGTGCAATGAAGAGTGAAGAAGAGCATGCCAGGAGCAGCACCAGGCGTACCTAAAAATGAGGTGCCAACCTGAGGAAGCTGTAACACAGGACTACATACATGTTAAACAGCGGAAGCAGCATGCTATAGACAGAGCTAAGCAATCCCACAATCAACGGATCAGATCAAAGCTCTGCAGTCCTACCACATCCAATCATGAATGGTGGTGGACAATTAAACAACTAACGGGAGGAGGAGGAAGCTCCATGAATATCCCAATGATGGCGGAGCCCAGCACGCGAGTGCAAAAGACAAGGCTGAAGCACTTGCAACCATCTTCAACCAGAAGTGCCGAGTGGATGATCCATATCGGCCTCCTCCTGAGGTCCCCACCATCACAGAAGCCAGTCTTCAGCCAATTTGATTCACTCCACGTGGTATCAAGAAACGGCTGAGCGCACTGGATACAGCAAAGGCTATGGGCCCCGACAACATCCCGGCTGTTGTGCTGAAGACTTGTGCTCCAAAACTAGCCACGCCTCTAGCCAAGCTGTTCCAGTACAGCTACAACACTGGCATCTACCCGACAATGTGGAAAACTGCCCAGGTATGTCCTGTCCACAAAAGCAGGACAAATCCAATCTGACCAAATACTGCCCCATCAGCCTACTCTCAATCATCAGCAAAGTGATGGAAGGTTTCGTCGACAGTGCTATCAAGCGGCACTTACTCACCAATAACCTGCTCACCGATGCTCAGTTTGGGTTCCGCCAAGACCACTTGGCTCCAGACCTCATTACAGCCTTGGTCCAGACATTGACAAAGGAGCTGAATTCCAGAGGTGAGGTGAGAGTGACTACCCTTGACATCAAGGCAACATTTGACCAAGTGTGGAATCAAGGAGTCCTAGTAAAACTGAAGTCAATGGGAATCAGGGAGAAAACTCTCTACTGGCTGGAGTCATACCTAGCACAAAAGAAGATGGTTGTGGTGGTTGGAAGTCAATCATCTCAGCCCCAGGACATCACTGCAGGAGTTCCTCAGGGCAGTGTCCTAGGCCCAACCATCTTCAGCTGCTTCATCAATGACCTTCCCTCCATCATAAGGTCAGAAGTGGAGATGTTCGCTGATGATTGCATAGTGTTCATCTCACTCGCAACTCCTCAGATTATGAAGCAATCCATGCTCGCACGCAGCAAGACCTGGACGACATTCAAGCTGGGGCTGATAAGTGGCAAGTAATATTCGCGCCACATAAGTGAAAGGCAATGACTTTCTCCAACAAGCGAGCATCTAACCACTGCCCCTTGACATTCAATGGCATTACCATCACCGAATCCTCTACCATCAACATCCTGGGGTCACCATTGACCGGAAACTTAACTGACCAGCCCCATAAAGACTGTGGCAACAAGAGCAGGTCAGAGGCTGTGTATTCTGCGTCGAGTGTCTCACCTCCTGACTGCCCCAAAGCCTTTCCACCATCTACAAGGCACAAGTCAGGAGTGTGATGGAATACTCTCCACTTGCCTGGATGAGTGCAGCACCAACAACACTCAAGAAGCTCGACACCATCCAGGACAAAACAGCCTGCTTGATTGGCACCCCATCCGCTACCTTAAATATTCTCTCCCGCCATCGCCTACGCACTGTGGCTGCAGTTCGTACCATCTACAAGATGCACTGCAGCAACTCCCCAAGGCAGCATCTCCCAATCCCGCGACCTCTACCATCTGGAAGTACAAGGGCAGCAGTTTTTTTTTGTTCATTCATGGGATGTGGGCGTCGCTGGCAAGGCCAGCATTAATTGCCCCATCCCTAATTGTCCTTGAGAAGATGGTGGTGAACCACCTTCGTGAACGACTGCAGTCCCTGTGGTGAAGGTACTCCCACAGTGCTGTTAGGGAGGGAGTTCCAGTATTTTGACCCAGTGACGATGAAGGAACGGCGATATACTTCCAAGTCAGGATGGTGTGTGACTTGGAGGGGAACTTGGAGGTGGTGGTGTTCCCATGCGCCTGCTGCCCTTGTCCTTCTAGGTGGTAGAGTTCACGGGTTTGG
Organism: Squalus acanthias; assembly: GCA_030390025.1. NCBI lineage: Eukaryota > Metazoa > Chordata > Chondrichthyes > Squaliformes > Squalidae > Squalus > Squalus acanthias. Next base: position 29,004,465 of record CM059430.1, on the reverse strand, counting down.
GAGGTGATGTCGCAGAAGCCTTGGCGAGTTGCTGTAGTGCATCTTGTAGATGGCACACACTGCAGCCACAGTACGCCGGTGGTGGAGGGAATGAATGTTTAAGGTGGTGGATGGGGTGCCAATTAAGTGGGCTGCTTTGTCCTGGATGGTTTCGAGCTTCTTGAGTGTTGTTGGAGCTGCATTCATCCAGGCAAGTGGAGTGTATTCCATCACACTCCTTACTTGTGCCTTGCAGATGGTGGAAAGGCTTTGGGGAGTCAGGAGGTGAGACACTCGCCGCAGAATACCTAGCCTCTGACCTGTTCTTGTTGCCACAGTCTAAGGATAAGGGGTAAGCCATTTAGGACTGAGATGAGGAGGAATTTCTTCACCCAGAGAGTGGTGAACCTGTGGAATTCTCTCACAGAAGGCAGTTGAGGCCAATTCATTAAATATATTCAAGAAGGAGATAGATATATTTCTTCAGGCTAAAGGGATCAAGGGATATGGGGAGAAAGCAGGGACAGGGTACTGAGTTTGGATGATCAGCCATGATCTCATTAAATGGCAGAGCAGGCTCCTATCTTCTATGCTTCTATTTATGTGGCTGGTCCAGTTAAGTTTCTGGTCAATGGTGACCCTCGTGATATTGATGGTGGGGGATTTGGCGATGGTAAGGTCGTTGAATGTCAAGGGGCGGTAGTTAGACTCTCGTTTGTTGGAGATAGTCATTGCCTGGCACTTGTGTGGCGCAGATGTTACCTGCCACTTATCAGTCCAAGCCTGAATGTCGTCCAGGTCTTGTTGCATGCGAGCATGGACTGGTTCATTATCTGAAGAGTTGCAAATGGCACTGAACACTGTGCAGTTGCATGGCATCACCATCATCTGCAAGTTCCCCTCCAAGTTACACACCATCCTGACTTGGAAATATGTCACCATTCCTTTATCGTTGCTGGATCAAAATCCTGGAACTCACTCCCTAACAGCACAATGGGAGTACCTTCACCACACGGACTGCAGCGGTTCAAGAAGGCAGCTCGCCGCCACCTTCTCAAGGGCAATTAGGGATGGGCAATAAATGCTGGCCTTGCCAGTGACGCCCACATCCCAGGAACAAATACCAAAAAAAAATGGTGCTTCACACTGAGGCTTTTACTTCTGTTGTTCCTCTTCAACAACAACAATTTACTCTGTTAAAAATGCTATATAAATGCAAGTTGTTGTTGTAGTTCGGCTGAAACTTTCCAGGAATTTCTGGGCCTTTGAGTTGAGTTGCAACTGCAATTAACTAACCTGAGGCTGTATGTTTTACTGATTACCTGCTCATTTGGGTCATGGACTTGCAAGAAAGAATCCCTCTGAAACCTTGTTAACCAGTGGAGAGAAGTCGTGAATGAAAGGAATGGTGTTCACCACGATAAGTCACTGCAGTGCTGATCCGGCTTGTGTGCGGATCTCTAGTGGCAGATAAGAGAAACTGCAGCAGTAATGTACTGAGCTGGTGATCGTAATTTGCGTCTGGATCTAAATATTTCAGAATCTGATCGTGGAATATCGTAGCTATAAGAAATAAAAATAAAACCAGCCATAGATAGTTACATTCACCTACTTTCTTCTTCTGAATGCACAAAAGAGAAAGAGTGACAAAATATATCTGGGCCTTGAGCAGGGAAAGGGTTAAAATAGTTGTATCAATCAAGCAATAGTTGGAGAAGGAAGTGTAATATTTTGATAATTAGAAATTCTCTTGTGGACTTCAAAGTGTTGCAGTAACTGAGTCCTGACCTACATTCTGTTCTGTTCTGTGTATCTGTTTTGTTAGATACATGGGGTCAAAGAGTAAGTAGTGATGTGTGGATTTGCCAGCAGCTTTTACCAGTGTTGGATCACTATGTCATGTCTGCAACTGATCCAGGTTAATCTGTGAGATTCTGTTACATTTTGAACTTCAGTGAAGAAGGAAAATCTTGGCAGATCAGCCCGTGCCCGTTTCCTTCTGAATCATCTGGATCAGTGCCCGAAAGACTTAATTTCTAGTCTTCATCTAGAATTCCCTGTTTAACAAATCTATCACATCATTAAATTAACTCTAAATAAGTCAGAACTTCATAGAATTACTGCAATAAATGCGGTGATATGCCTGGTGGGGGTTAACTTCATTTTTCTTATTTTGTCTCTCCATTCTCCCATTTAATTTCTTTGCAGATTTTATTTATTTACATATCTATCCGCATCCCTTTTAAAAGCTATTGTGGATTCTCCTGCTGCCATGGTTTCTGTTCGGGCATTCCATGTCTCAACAGCCCTCTGTGTTAAATTATTTTTTCTTAATTCTCCCTTTGTTCTTCTGGTGATGATTTTAAAGTGATGCCCTCTGGTTTTCGATTCACCACCAGATGGAAATAGTTTTGCCTGATTTACCTTAACAAAACTCTTCAAAATTTTGAACACCTCTATCAAATCTCTTCTTAATCTGCTGTGTTCTACTGAAAAGAACCCCAGTTTCTATCACCTTGCCGCTGAAGTAAAGCTTCTCATCCTGAATATCATCTTAGTGAATCTCTTCTGTACCCTCTTTATTTTTTCTGAAGTAAGGCATCCAAAACTGGAGACAATATTGTAACTGTTGCCTAACCAATGATTTGTGTAGGTCTAGCATTACCTCTTCGCTTTTGTATTCTGTACTTCTACTTTTCTGCTTGTCTGCTGTAAATTTGGCGGAAGATCGTGAGACCCCTATTTTTGCGGAAATTTACCGCACCCCCTCCCCAATCCCGAATGCATTTTTACTTTTAAAGGTTTTTCACTTTTTAAAGATTTGTGTATGTGGTTCCCTGAGTCTCTCTACTCCTTTTTAAAGTTTTACCGTTTCGTGTATATACATTCTCCTTATTCATCTTCTCAAAATGTATCACCTCGCATTTCTTCACGTTAAATTTCATCCGACAGTTATCTGTCCAATCACTTGTCTCTATCCTCCTGAAGTCCATTACAGTCTTCTTCACAGTTAACCATATTCTCAATTTTTTGGTCATCTGCAAATTGGATATTGCATCCCATAACCAATTCTGGATCAGTTATAATGTATTGAAAAGAGCTGTGGTCCCAACACTGACCCCTGGGAGACACCACTGTTTACATCTATCCAGTATGAAAAACATGAATTAACTAATCTCTGTTTTATGTCCTTTAACCAATTATTTATTCAAGATTTTTCAATATTTCTGATTTTTTTATTATTAGTATGTGTTTATGAATAATTTTGTCCAGGGACAATTTTTATGTATTCGTATGAGCAGTCTTTTAAATAGCCCATTATTGTTTGCTAATTCACTTGAAAGAGGACTGTAAGAGAAGCATTTACTGGATTTCAGTGGAATAATTTTCAGTTGGAGAAGGATGTGTGGCGGGAACATTCCATCCCATTTGCTCCCAACTTCATGCTGGAGTGTGATGGACAGTGGGTGTGGTCCTAATCTTCCACCTGAGATTTGGAACACTCTACAATCTTCTCCAGTCCCCCGTTGTATGAACATGCACACTGGAGTGATAGTGGGTCCAATCTCTCACTAGAATAGGATGTACAGTCGAGGTCCATTTGTCTCAAGAAGGGACAAGGGGGCATCCCAATCTTCCATTTGAGGAGCACATTTGATTGTGGTAGATCCCAATGTCCTGCCAGAGGATTACTTTAGATGAGTGGTTGTGGAGGGAGTAGGAAACGCAAAAACGTACATAAGTATCAGGAAAAGGCAGGGAAATGGAAAGCCCCTTCAGAGCACAAGTACAGGCACAATGGCCTGCTTCTGTGCTGTAAAATTCTTTGATTCTATACTGAAACGATATTGTAAACATTGCAACAAAAACATACAAAATGTGTTCCTCTTTAAGAACTCCATCACATATGAATCTTCCCCAAGGCTTTGAGGGCATAAAGTGCAATACCAGCACAGAACTTGAGAAATTGAATGAGATATTCATTTAAATATTTTTGCATGTATTCTGGCCCTTTATTGAGGTGATGGTAAGAAATGTACACTAGCACATAAAAGAAGACTGCTGGAAATTCGGAGACAGAAGGAACTAGGAATAAAATATGACTGAATTCTACTTGCCCAATTTTCCAATTTCCTCTGCGCCCGTGCAAATAGTGCGGCTGATCATACAGTCTACCCTACAGTGGGTAGGTACATGATCTTATGTCATTTTCAAAGTTTTAAGTGTTAGTGGTCCTTATTAGTGAAACCATTTTTTAATAAAAAATCCAGTGATCCACATTGTTTATAAGGTACTGTCCATAATAACTAACAATCAAGCCAAATGAAATCAGTGTGTTTAAACAAAGTTTTTCTTCCTAAAATATCTGCGATACAGCCTACTCAAGGATTGTACAGAATTTCAAAGGATCTTTGTAAGTTTTGGAACAAATTGTATAAAGCTGTAAAGGATAAACAATTGTAAATCTCATTTTTTTGGTGGGCCCTGTCAGCAGTTAGCCAGTAATTGCGCTGCTGGCTGCAGCAGCTGATGACTCATCAGTCATAACTTTTCCTGTTTGCAGACTGAAAGGGTTGATTTACTTTGTATAAAGGTTTTTTTTAAACTTAAAATCAATTAATAGACATTTGATTTTGTTTTACTTTTCCTGTTCAAAGATAAAACTAGTTGAAATTGATCCGAATTGTCCAGCTTTGTTTAAACTCCAGTGTTTCTGTGCACAGATCCATTGTATCAATCAAAGGCATTCAGTGTTGTCAGTAAGATGGTAATGAGATGATGTCATCAACAGACGAGAGCCAGGTTCTTCATGCTTCTTTCGCACAATATATTATCCGACCTCGGTAACATCTTCACAGGTGTGCCTGCAGTCAACCCAGGTTTGATTCACTGGGAAACTCTACAAGGACTGACTAGTGAAAAACAAAATCCCTGACAGGAATGTCTGAGCTGCTTTTCCACGGCACTGTTTCTCTCTGGTGCATGACTGGATTCTAATGAATCTAACAGGACTGAGAAGCTGTGTAAAGATTTGCAAGAAGTAGGATGAGGCTAGTAGGACAGCAGTATGCATAAGTGACAGGAAACACAAGGTGAGGGAATCTTTCATAAATACCTTTTTGTTTTGCTGTGGAATGTTGGAAATGTGTCAGAGCTGCTATCAGACATTTTAGTATGACTGAAGTTGTTTTACCAAACCCTCAAAAATTTAAAGCTGTTTTCATTTTTGCTTTCATCATTTTGTTGTGATTATTTTAAATCTGTAGGAGGTGTGACAGGGCTATAATTGTGTGCTCAGAGATAATAACACGTGTGGGAATAAAACAGCATATGTGAAAATGCAAAGCTTCAAGGAAGGTGAGGTGGAACAGTAGCCCAAGTTAATGTGTGTAGATTTAGACTGGATGGTTGCATGGTTTTAGTAGAAATGCAGGAAGTTGCAGGCTGAGCAGTAAAATTCTCTCAATTAGGCAATTGAAATTATGTTCTTTATTACCACATTTACATCCTTGAGACTCACTGGTTGTACTGTATTTTTAATCTTACATGGTTACACTGGGTGGAGAAAAAAATTCACAACTCCAGAAATAAAATGTTATTAGCCAATCATGAAGTGAAAGCTGTCTTCTGAAAAGTATGACTGGATGGTGCATTTAAATTCACAAGCTCAAAGGAAAGGTGCCCTAGGTTTGTATAGTCAGCTGCTTACATTGCAGTCATTTTCTGCTTTGATGGATGACCACAACTCTGTGAGGGCTGTGGTTTGTGTCCTGATATCATGTCTTTTGGGATTCTGCAATAATTTTTGGCCTTGATGCTGTCCTCCAGAATATAAGGATGCGCAGCACGTGCAAGCATACTGGATAATCTTCAAGGAAACAATCCTAGGGATTGAGATCTAGTGAATGGGGAGGTCAGATGCATTCTGCTCAGTAAGAAAGAGATCAATCTGTAGGAAACTTTTTCATGATGCTAGCTAAGGCTGGGAATGCTCATTTGAGGTGAAACCCCATCTTGCACATCTTTACACAGCTTCTCTCAGTCCTGTTAGATTCATTCGAATCCAGTCATACACCAGAGAGAAACAGTGCCGTGGAAAATTTCTGAGGGTTTGGTAAAACAACTGTAAAAATAATTTGAGATTAATAATTAACTTGATTAATGGTATCTCATGTGATTTAGGATGGTGTATTTGTCAATTGGACTCTTTTTTTTATCTATACAATATGCTACAATTTTTCCAAATGTTGCTGTGCCAAAAGATTTTCTTTATATGTGTTCATAATGTCTTGAGATAAAGCAGTCAACTGTGCAGGTGCTTTTGTTGTGTATGAAATTATAATTACTGTTGTGTTGCTTCATATTCTGACACCTACTATTAATGATACTGTTGTGTACTCTGCATGTTGGTCTGAAATGACATTATGCTTGTGTATTGGTAAATGCTCAATCATTCAAAATAAGTCAATAAAACTGAAGTCAATGGGAATCGGGGAAAACTCTCCACTGGCTGGAGTCATACCTAGCACAAAGGAAGATGGTTGTGGTGGTTGGAGGTCAATCATCACAGCCCCAGGACATTGCTGCAGGAGTTCCTCAGGGCAGTGTCCTAGGCCCAATCATCTTCAGCTGCTTCATCAATGACCTTCCCTCCATCATAAGGTCAGAAATGGGGATGTTCGCTGATGATTGCACAGTGTTCAGTGTCATTCGCAACTCCTCAGATAATGAAGCAGTCTGTGCCTGCATGCAGGAAGATGAAAATAAGATTGGCAAAGAGAGAATATGAGAGTAGAATGGCGGTTAACATAAAAGGGAACCCAAATATCTTCTACCGGCATGTAAACAGTAAACGGGTAGTAAGAGGCGGGGTGGGGCCTATTAGAGACAAAGAAGCTGATATATGCTTAGAGGCGCAGGGCAAGGCTAGAATACTCAATGAATACTTTGTATCGGTGTTTACTAAGGAGGTGGATGCTGACAAAATATCGGTAGAAATGGAAGGGGCGAAAATTGATAGACAGGATGTACTAGAAAGGCTGGGTTTGCTTAGCGTGAATAAGTCGCCTGGTCCAGGTGGCTTGCATCCCAGGTTGCTAAGGGAATTGGGGGAGGAGATAGCGGAAGGGCTTGCCATCATTTTCCAATCTTCCCTAGATGTGGAGGATTGGAAAGTGGCAAATGTGACACCATTGTTCAAGAAAGGGTGCAAGGACAATCCTGGTAACTACAGGCCGGTCAGTTTAACATCAGTGGTGGATAAAGTTTTAGAAACAATAATCAAGGAAAAAATTTACAGCACTTGGAGAGGTTTAAGCTAATTAAGAAGAGCCAACACGGATTTGTAAAAGGCAGATCATGTTTGACTAATCTAATAGAATTTAATTTTTTGATGAAGTAACAGGGAGGATCGATGAAGGGAATGCAATGGATGTTGTCTACATGGATTTTCAGAAGGCGTTTGACAAAGTACCACATAGAAGGCTGGTTAACAAAATTGAGGCTCATGGAATAGGTGGGTCAGTGGCAGCTTGGATAAGGAATTGGCTTAAGGACAGAAAACAGTGAGTTGTGATAAATGGCTGTTTTTCAGCCTGGAGGATGGTAGACAGTGGTGTTCCCCAAGGGTCAGTGCTGGGGCCACTGCTTTTTTTGATATAAATAAATGACCTGGATATTGGAATACAGAGTAGAATTTCTAAATTTACCAAAGACACCAAACTTGTGGGTGTGGCAAACAATGAGGATGATACCAATCGACTGCAACAGGACATAGAAAGGCTCGCAGAATGGGCAGACAAGTGGCAGATGGAATTTAATACGGAGAAGTGTGAGTTGAGGCATTTTGGCAGAAGGAACAGGGAGAGGCAATATACACTTAATGGCACAGTTTTAAAGAGTGTGCAGGGACAGAGGGACCTGGGAGTTAACGTGCATAGGTCCCTGAAGGTGGCAGGACAAATTGAGAGAGTGGTTAGCAAAGCATATGGGATCTTGGGCTTCATAAATAGGGCTATTGAGTAGAAAAGTAGAAAAGTTATGCTGAACCTTTATAAAGCGTTGGTTAGGCCACAACTGGAGTGTTGCGCCCAGTTCTGGTCACCACACTTTAGGAAGGATGTGAAGGCCCTTGAGAGGGTGCAAAGGAGATTTACCAGAATGGTTCCGGGGATGGGGGATCTTAGCTACAAGGACAGGTTGGAGAAGCTGGATTTGTTTTCATTAGAGCAAAGGAGGTTGAGGGGTGATTTGATAGAGGTGTACAAGATTGTGACTCGTTTGGATAGGCTAGACGGGGAAAGGCTGTTCCCACTAGTTGATGGTACAAGGACTAGGGAACACAGATTTAAGGTTTTGGGCAAGAGATACAGGGGGGATGTGAAGAAAACTTTTTTACGCAGTGAGTGGTGAGGACCTGGAATTCGCTGCCGACGGAAGTGGTGAAAGCGGAGACACTCAATGTTTTCAAGGGGAGACTGGATAGGCACTTGAAGGAAATAAACTTGCAGGGCTACGGGGATAGAGCGGGGGACTGGGACTGACTGGATTGCTCTACAGAGAGCTGGCACGGACTCGATGGGCCAAATGGCCTCCTTCTGTGCCGTATGACTCTATGACCTGGACGACATTCAGGCTCGGGCTGATAAGTGGCAGGTAACATTCGCGCCACACAAGTGCCAGGCAATGACTATCTCCAACAAGCGAGAGTCTAACCACCGCTCCTTGACATTCAACGGCATTGCAATAGGCAAATCCCCCACCGTCAACATCCTGGGGTCACCATTGACCAGAAACTTAACTGGACCAGCCACATAAAGACTGTGGCAACAAGAGCAGGTCAGAGGCTGGGTATTCTGCGTCGAGTGTCTCACCTCTTGACTCCCCAAAGCCTTTCCACCTTCTCCAAGGCATAAGTCAGGAGTGTGATGGAATACTCTCCACTTGCCTGGATGAGTGCAGCTCCAACAACACTCAAGAAGCTCGACACCATCCAGGACAAAGCAGCCCGCTTGATTGGCGCCCCATCCACCACCTTAAACATTCACTCCCTCCACCACCGGCGTACCATGGCTGCAGTGTGTACCATCTACAAGATGCACTGCAGCTACTCGCCAAGACTTATTCGGCAGCCCGCGACCTCTACCACCTAGAAGGACAAGGGCAGCAGGCGCATGGGAACACCATCATCTGCGAGTTTCCCTCCAAGTTACACAATCCTGACTTGGAAGTATATCACTATTCCTTCATCGTCGCTGGGTCAAAATCCTGGAACTGCCTCCCTAACAGCACTGTGGGAGTACATTCACCACATGGACTGCAGTGGTTCAAGAAGGCAGCTCACCACCACCTTCTCAAGAGCAATAAGGGATGGGCAATAAATGCTGGCCTTGTCAGCGATGCCCACATCCCATGAACGAATAAAAAAAAACAGAATATTGTTATGGCTGTATTTTGGACAGATTCTATGTGAATATGGAGAAGGGAGGTGATAGGTGAGTGTATTCATTATTTCAGGATCCATATTCAAGAGCTGGGACTGTATTATAGCCTCTACTAGATTGATTGGTCATGATACTGTACTACTGCCAGATTTAAATAGTGTTGTTCTGAAACACAACTCTGTCAGAGATTAATACTTGCTAGCCAGTGAATTAGAATGTGTAAATTGCAAAGTCTAATGTAGTAACTTTACTCTGACTTGCATGAATTTCCTTTACTGTAAGTGAATTGGAACGCTGGTATACATACTTTAGTCATTGAGAATTGCGCACATTGGCAAATACATTCTGATCTTTGTATCCGAAGTTCCATTCATTGGGAATTCTTCTCCAGTTTTCTCCAATACAGCTTTAATTTTTCCTTTTGAGCTGCTACACCTGTGTTGAAAAATGTCTTCAGGCACTTTTACTGCAGTTGATTCCAAGGGAGATCAGTATTCATCCTGTTACTGAAACCTCAAAGAAAATATTGTGACCCTGGCATCATATGGAAAGATACATCCAGTCTTAGATTTTTTGTCTAAGCTCATTTTGTTGGTTACTGGTATAAATATTTGTGTACTCTTCTCCTACAAAACAGCACTGCAGTGGGTCAGTTGTGGAAGGAATATAATTGTTGCTCAGTCACAAAAGTGTTCAACAATTAAAATAAGGCTGTGTGGGAGATTTTGAGTGGTTGGGCAGATAAAGTGCCCTGGGTTACTTACCCACCTTAAAGCCACCATTTCACCATTTCACACCATTTCCGATTTTAATGGATGCTTATGAACAGGAGGATAAGCCGGTCGCCCAAAGCCAGCAGGGTCCTAATTCACAAATGCTAATTGGAGTCTGATGCCATCACAGAGCCCTGACAGCGATTTTAACTAAGGCCTGATCTGGCTTTACTAGGATAGTTTAGGTTTCCCCGGTCCTGTCTCCCCCGCTTCCCTATCATGAGACCCCCCCCCCAGAACCCCCTTCCTCATACTTACCTGCTTGCCGGCAGGTGGCCAACAACTGCCTGATCTTACAGAGATTGGCAGCCACTTTCCGCCTACTTGGATCATTGACAGTTAAAATTGGCGTGTCCTCATACTGCCATGGGTGGATGGGAAGCTAACTGAAACCAGTGGTTTCTGACTGGAAACCCGTTGGCAATTAAAATTCCCCCCCACCCTTGTTTTTGATAATGTAGACCTAGGACTACCGGATTGGGGTAGGGGAAATGGCTGGTTTGTATAGTGCATGACTATTTCTCCCTGATGCTGTTGTTGAAATGATCACTTTGGTGCATGAAGGCAGCAGTAGTTATATTTAAGCCAATTTTTCAAGAGGTGCGGTAAGTCAAAATAACAGCTTGCTATAGTAGTATGAAGTGACCCATCCAGTGCTGTTGCAAATAATAGTTCCGAATGGAGCCCAGAATGTAATTAGAAATGTTTCTTATCCATGTTGGTATAGCAGTTTGATCCACGAGGGAAAATGGTTAGTTTCTCAGATTTAAATAATGAGTTTCAAACCATTCAGTAAAAAAACTGGTTTTGTTGCTAAATATACTGAATTATACAAACCAGAAAGGTTCCAGGTTCAATAATGGGTCTGTACTGAGTTAGTTGATTTCAGGTTGGCAGCGGTTGGGCTGCTACTATTTGTCAAGGTGTTTCCCAGCGAAGGAGGGGAATGTCAGTCAAGCTCCCAAATCTTTATTGCTATCCAGTGGCCCTTGCTGGGCAGTACATGTTTGTCATATCTGTGAGCAAGATCAGGCTTGCACTGATGCCTCCCTCAACCAAACGCCAACATTTGCTGACCGTTTTCACACATGAGGAATGTCCATTTGTGTAATGTACTGGAGGACTGAGCAGTCTGTGGAACTGTATGTAGTGCAAGTCAGGGCTTTCGGAAGGGGAGAAAATTGTAAAAATACAAATGGCAATTTAATGTTCTAGTGAAAACATCATTAAAAGTAGTCTGTGACAGAACTGAAGATAAACTATGGGTTTCGTACATTGTTTAAGAATAAAATATAGAGCATTCACTGTCTACATCAGCATGTTTGACAGGGTGTAAATAAACCTGCAGAGTACAGTTTGATGATGCACTAGGATACTCACTCCACCCCTCTCTATATGGCCACACACTGAATTCCAGGTTTAATCTACAGCCATGCAAACAATGATTTTTCTTGGAATTGCAGTATAGTGTGGAGTCATACTAATATATATATATATACCTTTGAGTGCAGAAGTCCCATTTTTTTTAAAAAAGTACACTTTTTTTCCCCTTACCCCATTTCTGCATGTTGCTGCACCATATAGCACAACTGATAGGGCAGACAGCCAACCTGCTCCCTGACCTCTACCAATGGCCACTGAATCTAGCCATTAAGCGGTAAGCAAGTGCAACCAGGAATAACTCTTCCTACCTAGGGTCAAGCACCCACTTCTGCTTGGTGCTTGTCTATAATAGACTGACCAGGACCATGAACTGAAAGTGTGGAATTTCATAGAAGTAATGCTCCACCATCCCATGGTGCTGCCCACAAACTAGTATTACAATGACAACATATTCAGGTACTGTTTGAATGCCCATACAGCAGGTAACAAGTGTCTCCTGGTGAAATTCCAGTGATCTTGTACTCACTTGAATGCCAGGAATGTGTGGAAATGAATGGCAATATTAGCAAGGGTTAAAATTCTAACTGTCCAGTAAGAACTATCAAGCACTTTTTAATTAGTTGACCCGAGTTTGTTTCACTGTTGCAACTGGTCCTGTAATCTGAGAGAATCATGCCAAGAAGAAGCATAGTTGTACAATTAACTGTTTGTCCCCTTGGATGGCTTTATTCACAGAAAGTCCTTCGCTGTAATGGAAGGGTTTCTCCTGGTAAAGGCAAGTGGTCATTTTGTTGAGTTTTGTTTTCTGCAGTTCTTTGCAAAATGCAAAGTATGTCTTCCAAACACTGTAATACTGAACATTATAAAAGTTAATTCTGGTAAAGAACGCAAGAGCCTATTTAATCAGAATTAATTTCAAAGCCATTTGTGACTCACGGCTCAGTTGCAAATTATCCTTATGATACTGTTTTATTGTGGCTAAAGCAGCAAAAAAGTTGCAAGAGGCTTATGATCTGCAATTTGGGCCAGTGGTACACTAAATCTCTTATTAAAACTTTGATATTGGGGGATTGTTGTCCCTGATTAATTTATGAATCGTCATTACCCAAGAATCCAGTGGGTTTAAGTAGTGCATTTTTTAAACTGACTTTTTCCAGTTGACTTTTGCAATTTGCTGATGTGTTTTCTGCTATTCTGTAGATTATGTGTCTGCTTTGTAACTATGACAGTCACATCATTAACATCCACTGCGCGTATTACTTACCGAGATGTAAATGGCTGAATGTCATCACAGTTCTGTTGAAAATAATGGTCTTGCAGAAAGTTGCAACAATTAAGCTGCAGAAATTTTGAAAATGCTGTCATTGTTCTGTGGGTTTCAACATGATGATCTGTGCATTCCATTGATGGGAGTAAATTTAACCCTTATTGCTTTACTGTAGTATTTTGACAACCAAATGAAAGCTGTAATGTGACTTTACAATGTTTGTTTCAAGAACATTTTGATTTTTAAAACTGTACTTCAGTGCTTCAGGCTAATTTTCTGTTCCCCAAAAATGCTGCTTTGTTTCAGTTTTATAAATCATATATGCAAAAAAAGTTATTTTGTAAGAGCTATGAATCAAGCTAAAACTGCTTCTAGTAGTTCAACGGTTAATATAATCAACTTGGACAAATCCCAGACATGTATGGGGCTAATATTTCATGTACTAATAAAGGGCTTATATCAACATCTCAAGTATTGTCAGTACAAATCCTTTTTAAGTTGGTTACTACTGCAACTGAAGTCATGTCCACATTTTTCTTTAAAGAAGCCACTTACTTTGCTTTCAAGTAACAATTTGGGTTCGTCAGTAGTCACGGTAACTGGTATTGAAGCTGTGCTTGCAGAGAGTGGTGCAGCAAAGCTGATGTCGGGCTAGTGAATGTGGCTGAGCACTATATAATGAAAGAGCAGAACATTCTTACAAAGTGTATAGAATCTTTATCGAGTGAATAAAACATGGGAACATATTGCAGAAAGGAAGTATCTCGCCTTCTCTTGCTGTCCAGATGTGAGTACCTACATTACAATGGCTGCAACTGCTCTGGGACATACCCACCTGAGTATACCGAAAGTGTTTTAGCAATGGAATTAAACCAGAATGGTCCCAACGAAGAATGTACCAATGCATTAAAAATAATCACTGGAGTGGATAGTGTAACACAATCTTAGGTTAAGCTGAGTTTGGAAGCCATTTGAGCTTCATTCATGTAGGGCCGTAATTTGTGGCCAAATCGTACGAATCCCCCGGAAATGGACATTCGCTGGCGCAGAGTTGAGTTCTGCCCAGCGAATGCCCGTGAAATTCTTATGGCTGCATTTACCAGTGTAAGTTTTTAAAAAACAGAAAAATAAAATTTTATTAATAATTTATACATTTAAAAACCTGTGAAATAAGTTGTTTATTTTTAGCCCCTTTAAAACATGTAAATTTATTTTTCAAAAATTTACATTTTTGTTTTAAATATTTAATTAAATGCCATTTTAATTCATTTTAAATGTGATTTTTTTTTATTTGAAGTGTAAAGGTATTTTTGGGGGTATTCCCATTCATACTTATGTGGATTCCATACGGAATGGGGATTCCCTTCTTTCATTCGTTGGGCTGGCCCATGTGATCCCAGGGGCGCTCGTGAACCATGTGCGTCCCTGAGATACGTGGGCCTCATCCCACGCATACCCGGAGAGGCCTAGGATCGCGAATCTCCATACCTCCCGGACCACCAGGTACATGGGCATTTTATTTGCGGATCGGAGGCATTTCCGACCGCAAATTCAGGGCCGTAATGTCCTGTGATCATGTCACAGCCTTGTACCGTACTCTAAACTTAATGCTGTTCTGTTTCTAGCAAGTTTTACAACTGTCATAACATTCTTTTTATTTGTTAAACAGTATCTGAGAAAAATACTCTCAATATGTAGAGGCACTGTCCTACTGAATGAGCAGTTTGATCCAACTTGTCCTGTACAATGTAACATCCCCAGTGTTTGTACAGTGCTTCCACTGAGTCCTGTGCAGTGCTTCCAATGTGTCTTGTACATGTATATCCACTCCAGTGTGTCCTGTGCATTATATCTTCTCCATGTGTCCTGTTCGCAACCTTGGTGTCATATTTGACCCTGAAATGAGCTTCTGACCAAATATCTGTGCATAACTAAGACTGCCTATTTCCACCTCCGTAACATCGCCCATCTCCGCCCTTGCCTCAGCTCATCCGCTGCTGAAACCCTCATCCATGCCTTTGTTACCTCTAGACTTGACTATTCCAACGCAATCCTGGCTGGCCTCCCACATTCTACCCTACGTAAACTTGAGGTCATCCAAAACTCGGCTGCCTGTGTCCTAACTCGCACCAAGTCCTGTTCACCCATCACCCCTGTGCTTGCTATGACCTACATTGACTCCTGGTTAAGCAACGCCTCGATCTCAAAATTCTCATCCTTGTTTTCAAATTCCTCCATGGCCTTGCCCCTCCCTATCTCTGTAATCTCCTCCAGCCCCACAACCCCCCCCGAGATATCTGCGCTCCTCTAATTCTGCCCTCTTGAGCATCCCTGATTATAATCGCTCAACCTTTGGTGGCCGTGCCTTCTGTTGCTCGTGTGTGCTCTCCAGCCTGTCTTGTACATTGTTTCCTCTCCAGCATATCCTGTGCAGTGTATAAATATGTTGCATCTTGGAATGGTGGGACACAAATTGATTGTATGATCTAGCACATTGAGTTTCTGCATTCCGCTATCTAACATGGCAAGGCGCCAAGTGGAGGCGTGTGCTTCACAGGAAAGGAGGGTTATCCATTGGCTTCTTTGGCATACCTTTTCCTGTGCATGTGCTGCATAGTTTGAAGTGCTATTGCAACTGTTTTTGCCATTAAAACAGTTTGGACTGCAGTCAGTGGAGATTGTCTTTTTCAAAATCAATATTGTGGTCAACAAAAATGGCTGCCCTTTTTTAAAAAAAAACATTTTGCCAAAGACATCTTAATGGATAGATCGAAAGTTTGTGAACTGCAGAATCTTGGAGGTTATAGGTACAATATTTATCCATAGTTCCATGAATATGTATTGTGAAAAATTGCTGCTCCTCAGGTGCTGCATCGTCTTACACCCTACGTAGCTGATCTTGCACCAAAGTGCAAGGTCACTTCATTAAGAGATTTAGAGAACACTCCCAACGCACAGTGCGTGATGGGCTGTGACAGGTGCCAGGAATGGGTTATCGAGTGGAGCAGCTGTCCTGCCCTTGAAGTAGTGCCTAATTTTTTTGTTAAAAAAATAGCCTCCACAAAAAAAGGCCCACTTTGCTGATCAGGTATCAGAGACAGGCCATGGTGCAGAAGATCCTGCAATAAGATGTGGCTCTATGTGGAGGAAAGCACTAGGTCAATTTTGCTGCAGGCCTCCCTTTGAAGACCCGTTGCAAATGCGCACGGAGTACTGAATTGTGGGGCTTTTCCCTAATTTGCATGCATATCAGGGCCTTAATCAGCCTTGTGCACACTGATACTGTGCTTCACATTTGGATTACAGTATTTTGTAAACTCCCAATAGTGCAAGGAGTAGGCATCCGATATACTATGGTTCAGGCACCAACGATCACATTGGACCAACATTTGCAATCAGAGACTTCCTGCGGGCGGATGCCTCCAACCTGCAAGAATTCCACGAATGTACCTGATGGCCCGGGAGATATGGAGGCTTGCGATCCTGAGCTTCTCCGGATCCGCGCGGGTAGAGGTCCCCGTATCCCAGGGACGCAAGCGGTTTGTAGGCGCCCCTGGGATCATGTGGGCTGGCCCAACCAATAAAGAAGGGAATTCCCATTCATACTGATGTAAGAAAACTACTAGGCACTTGGTCTAAGCATTAAACAAAGCTTTAATCAACTGTTTTACAACATGGAGGTCTAGTTGTCCTTCACTAGTTCCTGTTAAAGAATGTCCTGAGCAAGCTGGGCCCATGCCTGAGTATTTATACTCTCCCTGGACAGCGCCACCAGCAGGCCGCCCAGTATTATGTTATAAGTCATTTCCCATGAATGACAAGATTCATGTCACATACTTATTGGCGTTTCGTACGTACGGAACTCCAATAAGTATGAATGGGGATCACTTAAAAAATACACCATATACATGAAATAAATTTTAAAAAAGCATTACATATTTTTTTTAAATTACATATTTAAAATTAATTAAAATGCCATTTAATTAAATATTTTAAACAAAAATTAAATTTTTGGGGAAAAATTTGTTTTTACGGTGCTAAAAATAAACTTACCTTATTGAAAAGTATTTTTAATTTATAAATGAGTGATAACATTTTATTTTTCTATTTTTTAAAACTCTAATGCTGGTAAAAGCAGGCCTTAAGTCTGCTTTTACCAGGCGTAAGAATTTCACAGACATTCACCGGGCGGAAGTTGGGCAAATCGCGCAACTCTCCACCCGCAGAGGCCCATCTCCCGGGGGTGTGGAGGATCTGTCAAGAGAATTCTTGACAGATCGCAAGTGCTGGGTTTTACCGCATGCACTTCGCATGCCTAAACCCAGAACTTGCGCGGCCCCGATGGGCGCATACACATCTCGTACACACCCGTGGGGGTTGCAAAATACAGCCCAATATCGACCCCATAATGTGTTTAAAAGAAATGTATTTAATATTAAATTTGGAATCTGTCTAAAGCAATGTAACTTTTCTACTACTGCAAGGAACGGTGACTGTGAAGAAAACTTTGAAAATTTACACAGTCCAATAATAAAAACAGCACAGCTCACATTTGGGATAGTTTGGTGTGTAATGCCCCCATCTGTTTGCCACATGCAATTCCATAGAATAGCATAAATCACACATTTATTCAACCATTAAGACCTGATTTCAAGAAAAGAAGTAAAACCAGATGTTCGGTTTCTTATTAATAATACTGTAGTCTCGAGCACAGACATACTAATTGTTTTGCAGACGAAAGAAAGAAATTGCCCGCTGCTGGAGACAGTTCACCATTAATACCTGAACAGGAGCATCTGCACAATGTACAAATTTACCGTACTGTGTATCGACAGGTAATAATACAACTTATACATGTTCATCTGTAATATTTGTCATCATTGAATCAAGGTCAATAAAAAGCAGTAAAATACTATGAATATTTATAAAGCATCTGTATCTATGTTATGATCTATTCATTTTTAAACTACTTGCATTTTCAGCATCAAAGATTTATAATACGGTGCTGTCTAGTCTGTTTATTTCGAAACCTCTGCACGGCTCGAAGTGAGGAGGGACTATATTTTATAGTCTGATCTGTTTTTATACACCTCCTGTGCTAGAACTGAGAATGGTGGTGGTAGGGCGGGGGATATATTGCACTGCTGTCTGGTCTGTTTTACGCCTCTGATGTGTTGGAACTTGGGGATTATATTATACTGCTGTCCGATCGGCTCACTTTAAATCCCTGCTGTCCTGGAACTGTAGAGGAGTTATATTACATTGTTGTCTGATTTGTTTTAAATCTCTGCTGTGCTAGAACTTAGGGAAGTGGGTTATATTACACAGCTGTCTGATCGGTTTTAAATTCCCGTTCTGCTAGAACCCTGAGTTGTAACAGAACAGGGGAATTATAAAATAGTACTTGTCTGTAAGTTATTGTCTGTTTAGAAATACTAAATTGGCACGTCAATAATTTAAAGATGGTTTATTGCATTTTCATGAAACTTCATGAGGAGCCACCTCCCTTTGGACTGTTTGGGGCTGGATTTCCCTCTTTCTGCAGTTTCTGTAGACCTCAGCCAAGACTGAGGACTACAAAGATAAGTTCCAGACTCCATTTGAAGGGAGAGGAGGCCTCTATGAGGCTTTCTCTCTCTTGATCAGGAGACTTTAAGGCCATTACCGGCGTTATCTCGGGCCTACAGCCACCATTCACGTAGTGATAAAAGGGACAGGTGGGAGGAAAATCCTCCGGGAACTTGGACCTGTCTCCCCACTGGGATTTGCATGAGCCTGGGTCGGGGTGCAGAAAATCCAAGTAGGACAGGGTGGAAGCGGTATGCCCCACTGCCTATTTTTCTGCCACTATCCCACTCAATTTGGGGTAGTATAGCAGATTGAAATCCAGCCCCAGGTCGCTGATGTTCCTATTTCTGACTAAAGCAATAATAACACCCAGTTTGAAAATGTGTGATTCTTATGAAATAATATTAGTGACAGTGAAAAAGTTGACAGCCCATCCTGGTACTCCTAGAAAAATAGTTCAATAATGCTTTTAAGGCCAACTGAGCACTGGTATAACCTTACAAAAGTTTGTTAATCCAGCTGTGGAGTATACAACATTGATGAAAATATCTGAATGCCAAAAGACAAAAAGCCAATTCAGTAATGAAAACCTGCAAGTGCTGGAAGACATAATAGTAGCTGTGAGCATATTTTTTTGATGTGAGCATATTTTTTGTAGGAAAAACAGTCGCCTAGCATGCAAAGTAGGCAGGAAGCATAGCAATAAGTAACAGAGGGGACAAACATGCTCTCTACGACTGGAGGCTCTGGCTGGAATGAGGAGCACATAGGTCATCCTCTTCTCTGCAGTAGACACACCTAGGTCCACTACCCCATGCTCTCTGACAGAAAACTCCTTTGCACTACTCACTTCTCTCACTACAGTGGTGACATTTTGAAAGCTTCCCCATTAAGTCCTAACTTCGAGCGAAATACTCACTTTTTGATGTGGAATGTCGCTTAAGTTTAACATCAATGACATTTAATTCCAAACAAGTTAATTTTGGCCTTTTTCAGCCTTCATTTATGCCTTTGTTGGTGGATGAAAATGCTCAGAACAGTGCTAACCATGGATAAATGGTTCATTGGCACCTTTTCCCAACATTCCACCACTCCTCACATGTCCAAAGTTTTGCTAAGATTGGTGAATGCAGGAGGATCAACCCTTGGATGAGCTGCAAACCATACTGTACATAAATATTGACTTGTGACTAAGAATGAATGTTGCTTTCAGGTTTGGCTTGTGGATGCTAAAAAGTCATTTATTTATATAGCTGAAAATTGTTTAAGATTCTAGTGACTGGTATTCAGACCTTTCTGGACCATCAGGAAATCATCCCCCCCCCACCCCACCCCCCACCCCCAGTAGACTGATACAATGAGACAGCTATCCGATGTATAAAGCACACAACATGTGTCATTGTTAAAACAGCTTCTGTCACAGGCACGATCTGCTCATTGGCAGTCAAGGCAGGAAACTAACAGCAGGTTGGAAAATGGTACTACAGAGGCGCACACATATTTTGCAACCCAAACCTGAAACGGTCCAAATTTGGCCACTGCACAATGACCTGAAATGACATCTGTTCTTGTCACTTTGGGCTCCAAACAAAGTATCAGTACTCATCCATATTTGTGTGCTTAGAAAAGTAAAGACCAGACTTTAGTCAAACTTAGTAATTTTCTTTAATAGGACACTCAATTGGTTTAAAAATGAGCATGGTGCAAACTTTTTTCTGCACATTTTGTTCGAATTACATCCTATGGTTAGATCTAAGCTTCTAAAATTAGAAGTTTGGAAAGTGTTACACATCTAACATTTAGAGACCAATATTGCAGCTTTTGAATGACCCAGAGGACAAATGCATGGCCTGCTGGGCCATACAGAACAGCAAGGTCCCCAGTCTGTGCAATTTGCCTGATGTCCGCTGGGTGGCAGTGCGGGCAATACAATTGGCCTCAGTTTCTTCAGTGTAAGGAGGGGGAAAATTACCAGGGTTGATTTCCCTGACTGCTATTCAGCAATTCCTACTGGAACTCCATATGTGTGGACAGGGTGAAAACCGGATTCAGCCCAGCTGTGTTGGCTCTGTGTTCAATTAATCTGCTGACACCTTGTTCAGGCTGATGTCTGAATGGGTGGTTTCATAGGCTATTGGAGGTCTGTTGAACTATACTCCTGCACGACTCACTGGCTTCAGAAGAGACAGGGAGATACCAGAACCAAAATTGAGGGGGTGGAACAGTCCAATGATGTATTGGATTTGAGGAGTACAGAGCAGCCATATTGTCCTGCTGTGAAATATCTTTAGCATACTTTGTAAATAGTATCTGCTAGTCACATCTGGTGGCAGATCATCAGTACTACGCTAACTCAGTAAAAACATTGCCATTACTACAAAAACACACTATCTGATTCGGATGACTTGGATTCCTTCTATTTCACCTAATTAGAATTTAACTGGTACTTGGACCTTGGGCATATGGTTAGATTTAACACTTATCTGCGCCTTGCCAAAAATATCCAAACATTTAATGCTGATGTAGACCACACTTTAAAAATAACATATAAATGCTAAAATAGCAAAAATGTATTTCAAGCTAAAATGTGTTTACACTAACACTAGTATTTCGCCAATTAGTTTCCTTTTACTTTACAATGATTTTTGTGTATGTTTCCTTCTGCTTTCCAAATGACTTCTACAACTTGTGAAGACTTATGGGTGGGGAGACAGTGGGAGAAGATATTTTGGTCATATCTCATCAATAAGAGGAAATCCTACTGAATAAAGCTGTTACTGTTCAATGCTAGATATCCATTGAGGAAGGTGAAATCCTTAAACAACACTGATGGATTATATTTATTTCCCTGTCTCCCTCCCAAATGAAACCAAGCAAAGCTCCAGATTATCCGTCTATCATCAGAGTTTGGTAAATTCAAGTTACGGTGATGTATAATTTTGCTAACTCACTTCAAAAACTAGATAAACTGTTTTACTAATAACTAGCTAAATGGAAATGACGGTTGAACTGAAATATTTTTTAAATTGTTACCAGTATTTTAAAGAGATTTTAGCAACACAAATAGTAAACATGGTTAAGTTAATGCTGCTTCTTGTGTGAGGAAGAAATAGCAGATCATTGTTGAGACACAGAAAACATGATCAAAGCTGAGTTACCCAGAGCTGAGAATGACGCATTAATCTGAAGCACAACAAATCTGTTTCTTTGGGAGCAGAGGGGTTTAGTGTGAAAAACCGCGAAACCCTGGAGTGACAAAGCCACAAACTTTTTTTTGTCAGGAGCAAAAACTTGTTGAATAAATGAAGTATCAGATTTTGTGTGTGTGTATGCAATAGGTTCTGCAAGAATTCTGTGTTTTCTGCTGTTTTAAAAGGTAAAGATTAATGGAATTTTTTTGAGTTTACCAGCTGGTTTAAATGTCAGCACAGCTGGAAAACATGTGCAGTTTCAGTCATTTTTCAACTGATTTGATTTCATAATTATGATTGGTTTGTGTGATTCGGTAGCTGAAGTGGTTGAATCCACCTTGTAGTGGGCTAAAAAGGCACTAATGCCAGGTAAGTCATTGGTCTCGATTGCTTCCTTGCATCAACTGTTTATTGATGTATCTATATCATTCCACCAAGGAATAAATTGAAGTTTAAAAACACATTCTGTCATCTCCATTTGTAAAACAAGTGCAAAATAAATGTAAAAATGCTTATCGTACCATAATGGAATCAATCTCCGCATTTATTTTGAAAAGTATTCATTAGTCGTATATTATTCAGATTTACAGTATGTCAGGAGTTCCCCTGCAGTCTGTAATCAATTGACATACATTACTATGTAAAAATCTTGTGTCTGTAGGAATGTGATTGTGGGATGCATATGATGGTAAACTTCTTGCAGGATTGTTGATTGGTCCATGCGAAACACACAATATTATGGGTTAAGTGGTCGGCGTGAACCAATCACATCCTGCCCTGCCTCAAGCCCATCAGCTTCCACTCCTCAGCACATGAGTGTGATTGTGGGAGCTGTATTAATATTAAAAAGTGATCTAACTGTACTCGCAATTCATCCTACCTTCCTAAAATAAAATTACAAAATGTAATTTGAGTTCTCTGATCTTTGCAAATGTAAAATTAATGTCAAGAAACAAGATTACATTTTTTTAAATTTGCTGTCATCTTATAATGCTTTATTATGGTGGAATTCTGGTTTTCGATTATTTTTCAAAATAAATTTTCACATGTATGGCATTACAGCTTAACAAGTATCCTTAATTCCAAACTAGAACAGGATCCAAGTTTTAAAAAATTGAAAACAAATTTATAATCCTAAAAGTGAAAATACGTGTAACAGCTGAAAATGACACAAGCACAAATTGATAGTGAATAAACAGTGAGGAAGGGAGAGAAAATAACAACCAAGGAAGAGTTAAATACTGGTTGTAAAAATTGTGTTGTCCAATCTCCATGGTGACACAGGCCCAATTATAGTTGACTAATTCACTCTTTCCTACCTCAAGCAGCCAAAAATGCCTCTGCATTCCTGCAAAGGAATATTGAAAAAGGTTTACTCCCTGCTTTAAGTGACTGAAACAGAGATTGATGTTAATGCACAAAACATTTTAACATACAGACATTGCTCACATCTTGGCCTCAAAGCCAGTGATGTCTGTCTGTGTTTTGGAGTTTTTTTTCCTGCTGTGAGAGGTACAACACATTGGATATATATTTATTAAGAGTCTGCCATCAGGTCTTTAGGTTGAGTACTCTGAC
Organism: Squalus acanthias; assembly: GCA_030390025.1. Classification (NCBI taxonomy): domain Eukaryota; kingdom Metazoa; phylum Chordata; class Chondrichthyes; order Squaliformes; family Squalidae; genus Squalus; species Squalus acanthias. Next base: position 28,981,283 of record CM059430.1, on the reverse strand, counting down.
AACAGCTTTTAAAAACATATACAAACAAGACAAAAGTCAATTTTTTTTGTCATACTCTGTAATTTAAAAAAAATCTTTTCAACCTTTATCCTAAAAACTCCAGTTTAAAAGAATTACTGTTGCACATTTTGATTGAGTGATATGGATTCTTACTATTTAAAGAATATCAAAGGTATGACTAATTTGTACTAAAAAGCTCTTTGACTTGAAGGGAAAAAGTTGTGATTCTTCCACATTTTCTTATATGGAAAATAATGGGTAGGTACTTTAATTGACAGGATGTCCCTCAGGATCTGTGTTGGGGCCTCAACTATTCACCGTATTTATTATCAACTTAGATGATGGGATAGAAAGCCATATATCCAAGTTTGCCAATGACACAAAGATAGGCGACATTGTAAGCAGTGTAGATGGAAGCATAAAATTGTTAAGAGATATTAATAGCTTAAGCAAATGGGCAAAACTGTGGCAAATGGATTTCAATGTAGGCAAATGTGAGGTCATCCACTTTGGACCTAAAAAGGATAGAACAGGGTACTTTCTAAATGGTGAAAATCTAGAAACAGTGGAGGACCAAAGAGACTTCGGGGTGCATGTACATAGATCATTAAAATGTCATGGATTGGTACAGAAAATAATCAAAATGGCTAATGGAATACTGGCCTTTATATCTAGAGAACTAGAATACAAGGGGGTAGAAGTTATGCTGCAGCGATACAAAGCCCTGGTTAGACCACACCTGGAGTACTGTAAGCAGTTCTGGGCACCACACCTTAGGAAGGATATATTGGCCTTGGAGGGAGTGCCAGGTACCAGAATGATACCTGGACTCCAAGGGTTAAATTACGAGGAGAGATGACACAAACTAGGGTTGTATTCCCTGGAACTTAAAAGGTTAAGGGTTGATTTGTTCGAAGTTTTAAAGATATTAAGGGGAACTGATAGGGTAGACCACGAGAAAATATTTCCACTGGTTGGGGAGTCTCGGACTAGGGGGCATAGTCTAAAAATTAGAGCCAGGCCTTTCAGGAGTGAAGTTGGAAAACACTTCTACACACAAAGGATGGCAGAAATTTGGAACTCTCTTCCGCAAATGGCAATTGATACTAGGTCAATTGTTCATTTTAAATCGAAGATTGATAGATTTTTGTTAACCAAAAGTATTAAAGGCTACGGAGCATAGGTGGGTATATGGAGTTTGGTCACAGATAAGCCATGATCTCATTGAATGGCGGAACAGGCTCAAGGGGCTAAATGGCCTACTCCTGTTCCTATTAGGCTTCTTAAAATAAATTTTCATCTGCCAACTGCTCTGTTTTTCCGTGTGAATGGCATGGTAGGCAAAATAAAATTGTCCCTATTGTAAATTAGTCTGTAGCATATCTAAATCTTTGTGTTCTTTATAAGGGAGAAAGATGGAAACAACCAGAGGCAAAGGACTGCCAAGGTTAGAGGAATGGCAAGCATCATAAGAACATAAGAAATAGGAGCTGGAGTAGGCCATTTGGCCCTTCGCGCCTGCTCCGCCATTCAACAAGATCATGGCTGATCCTTTACCTCAACTCCACCTTCCCGCACTATCCCCATATCCCTTAATTCCCTTCGTTCCCAAAAATGTATCGACCTCTGTCTTGAATATACTCAACGACTGAGCACTTACAGCCCTCTGGGGTAGAGAATTCCAAAGATTCACAACCCTTTGAGTGAAGAAATTGCTCATCATCTTGGTCCTAAATGGCCTAGCCCTTATTCTGTGACTGTGACCCCGTGTTCGAGATTCCCCAGCCAGGGGAAACATTTTCCCAGCATTAACCCTGTCAAGCCCCTTAAGAATTTTATATGTTTCAATGAGATCACCTCTCATTCTTCTAAACTCTAGAGAATATAGGCCTAGTCTACTCAATCTCTCCTTGTAAGACAATCCCCTCATCCCAGGAACCAGTCTAGTGAACCTTTGTTGCACTCCCTCTCAGTAAAGTATGTCTTTCCTTAGGTAAGGAGACCAGAACTGTACACAGTACTCCAGGAGTGGTCTCACCAATGCCCTGCATAATTGTAGTAAGACTTCTTTACTCTTATACTCTAATCCCTTTAGTAACTAAAGCTAACATACCATTTGCTTTCTTAATTGCTTGCTGTACCTGCATGTTAACTTTCTGTGATTCGTGTACAAGAACACCCAGGTCCCTCTGAATGCAAACATTTCCCAGTCTCTCACCATTCAAAAATATTCTGCTTTTTTGTTTTTCCTACCAAAGTGGATAACTTCACAATTGCCCACATTGTATTCCCATTTGCCATGTTCTTGCCCATTCAGTCAACCTGTCTATATCTCTCTGCAGCCTCTTTGCGTCCTCCTCACAGCTTACTTTCCCACCTAACTTTGTAGCATCAGCAAACATGGATATGTTGCACTCAGTCTCTTCATCTAAGTCATTAATATAGATTGTAAATAGCTGAGGCCCAAGCACTTATCCTTGCGGTACCCGGCTAGTAACAGCCTGCCAAGCCAAAAAAGTCCTGTTTATTCCTACTCTGTTTTCTGTCCATTAACCAATCCTCAATCCATGCTAATATATTACCCCCAATCCCATGAGTCCTAATTTTGTGCAATAACCTCTTGTGTGGCACCTTATTGAATGCTTTTTGAAAATCCAAATAAACTTCATCCACTGGTTCCCCCTTATCCATCCGACTAGTTGCAGCTTCAAAAAACCCCAACAGATTTGTCACACACAATTTCCCTTTCATGAAACCATGTTGACTCTGCGTAATCATATTATGATTTTCTAAGTGGCCTGTTACGACGTCCCTAATAATAGATTCTAGCATTTTGCCTACTACTGATGTTAGGCTAACTGGCCTATAGTTTTCTGTTTTTCTCTTCCTCCTTTCTTAAATAGCGGGGCTATGTTTGCTACCTTCCAATCCTTGCGGACTATTCTAGAATCTAGGGAATTCTGGAAGATGAATACCAGTGCATCCACTATCTCTGCAGCTACCTCTTTTAAAACCCTAGGATGCAGGTCGTCAGGTCCAGGGGATTTATCGCCACTTAGTCCCATTAATTTCTCCAGTACTTGATACTGATTTCTTTAAGTTCCTCATTCTCTCTAGACCCTTGGTTCCCCATTATTTCCGGAATGTTTTCTGTGTCGGTAGGCATGAGGAATAAGCTCTGCAACTCCGAGACATCAGGGAGGCTGTGAGCAATGGAGAGGTTGGGGGAGAGCTTTCAGGTTCAGGTTGGTAATGGGATGGGGAGTTTATGGAACTGAGTGTCTCTGCTGTCTACAGACATTCTGAAGATTTGAGAGGCTTCCTGCTGTTGCTGCGTTACACCGTCTGATCTACAAGTCAGAGAACGCTCTTCTAAGATAAATATTCTTTCTAGCCCTCACAGGTGCTGAATTCTTATAGAAAGAAGCATCTGTTGAGCAGCCTAGCACCTTCAGAGGGATCATTCTTCCCCCGATTTATCCACTCCATCATGACATCTGACCTATTCAAGCACCAGCCCAGATATACCCATTCAGGAAAACGGCATTATTGAGACAGATGAATCACAGAGCACCAAGAAGCAAGGGGAGCTAGGAGGGAATAATGAGGAAATAGCTGCCTCTTCATGCAAGGGACAGAAATGGAGAGGAGCCCAAGGACTAAGATCTCTGTGGTCCAGACTCTCAAAGATCCATGATTAGAGATCATATATCTCATGTGCAGGCAGTGGAGATGATCTTTTCTCATGTGGTGCAGTTGATGGAATGTTTGGTGGAGTCCACTTTTACACATAAGGAGTGGTCATGGTGATAAGTAGCATTAGTAATAGGACATAATGAAGGGACAAGATGGCAGTAAGCATGTCCATTTCTGCCAATTTTGTGTGCTTGTGTATTTTTTCCTGGGAAACTTTCTGTTATTTTTCAATGGTGATTAATGTTTGTAACTGTCCTTTTCCCAAGAGGATATTAGAGGGATTACAGATTAGCTGAATGGTTATCTGAGAGCAAAGCAAAGGATCATGAAGGGCTTTATTGTGTCTCGCAGATGGAGGGCACACTTTTGATTGGAAAAGGTTAGTCATGATCTTTTGCCTGATGACATGTGCTGCTGGTGGCAGAGTTTCTGGGCCCACCTCCTCTCTCTACCCTGGGACTCTGTCGTGAGCAGGTGATTGGTCTCTAAAACTTTCTTCCTCTTCACATTCTGGGCTTGGGCCAATCCCTTTTTTAATGGTTGAATTATGAAGAATGCAGCAAGCCACAATAATTCTGGAAATCCTTGCTGGACTATACTGCAGGGCTCCCCCGATCAGTCCATGTACTGGAAACAGAACTTGAAAATTTCAATGGTCTGTTCTACCATGATCCAGATATGCTCAAGAAGACCTCAATGAACCTGTTTTAAATCTCTGTCATTGGATGTCGAAAATGAATTCCCCTGGTCTTCTGTAAGCCACTGCATTGCCCTGGTTGAGTAGTGTAGGTGTCTTGGATTGCCTGAGAATAAACAAATCATGACTACTCCCCGGGTTGCATAAAATAAGGTGCTTGCAGCCCTCATTATCTAGACATTCAGGGAACAAATTCCCTTTCTGTTGATGGGTCTTTCAAGTGGAGTCTTCATGGCATCAATGACACCCTGCACTTGTGAAACTAAATGAACTCAGAGTCAGAGGGCATCTATGACTTGTTTGATGTAACGATGAACTGCTGAATTTCTCATGTGACTAATGTCACCAGAGACCACTTGGAAGCATGAAGACAGTTTCCTTTGTTAAATCCTAAAAGAAAGATATGTGCCGTAGAAAGAACACAGCAGTAAACTGGGCAGAGTTGGAACCTGAGGAGCTGTAATTGTGCCTTAGTATTCATATAATCTCTGGAAAGTGGTTACAACTTTGTTAAACGCATATGACTGAATGGAGTCAGTAGCCATAAAAAGACTCTATATACAGGAGGCGCATTTTGGAGTTTGTACCTGGTTGGTTAAATGCGCAAGTTGTATTTATCTGGGATCAGTTCTAGTTCCCAATTCCTTTTTTTAAATGTGGCAGTTTTTTCCAACAATTTTCCTGAAGGTGTTGATTCCTTGCTGGGTTCTGTTTCTGCAGATAGTGTGCACTCTGCAGTACCCCCTGCAGTACCTCTCCCAATGTACTGCTTGAAAATGCCTGGAGCACTGGGGAAACTTCAGAATTACAAAACACACAATTCACCATTTATGAATTCTGCATTCTAATATTTTATACTTACATTGTGAGACAAATTGAAATATGACTTAGGAGAGCCCTCAATACCAAGTGACTTTGGGGAGTCGACAATTCTTTGGGGAATGAATAGAATAAGTACAGTATTTTGTAAATAATTCAAATCATTAAGATTGTACCCTGAGAGTAAGATAGCGTATGTGCTAGGTTTGTAGTCAGTGCTGTCTTGAGTATTTCCATTTCCCATTAGGGTTTAATGACTGTCATAATTCTCTCATAAATCATTGTTTGTTCACTGGTGTCTCAACTAGTCATGCTGGATTGCACATTAGATGATCGGTGAATAGCAATTATGTGTAGTGACAACTTCAAATTGATCAAGTAGCTACAGCGTTTTAAAGATGGGCTTTGACAGCACTCTTAGATCAGAGTCAAGGAGAAAGACTAATTGATTTTTGTACCAGAATAGAAATCCAATACAAACAGACAACAGTGCAGCCTGCAAGATTGATCCACCTGAAAATGAGGAAAATTGACCTCTTCAAAACCCAGATACATTATTACGATGGCAGTATGATTATCTACAGATATGATTCCCTACAAATGCTTACAGATCTGCCTTCTAATACAAATGACTGTTTCCAGAGATCAGGAAAATTAAACTTTACAGTTCAAAGGAAATCTTCAGATAAGTAGCATTTTCCACTCCCATGCAGCAGATATTTATGTAGTTTGGGGGAAGGGAATTGTTAACATCAGGAGCTGATCAAACTGACTTGCAGAGCTTGTCTGATGAAATTAAGCTGACCATCGACAGACCATGTTCACTTGACCATAATGCTTCTTCCAATAATTATTTGAAAATAGCTGCAGCCAGTATATAGACACTGGAATGTAAAGTATGATGTGAAGTTTGTCATATTAGTGAATGAAAGCTTAACAACCCAGGAGAGGGGATCTTATTGAAACATATAAGATTCTGAAGGGGCTTGACAGGGTAGATGCAGAGAGGATGTTTCCCCTTGTGGGGGAATCTAGAACTAGGGGGCATAATTTCAGAATAAGGGGAAACACTTTTAAATCGGAACTGAGGAGGAATTTCTTCTCTCAGAGGGTCATGAATCTTTGGAATTCTCTTCCCCACAGAGCTGTGGAGGCTGGGTCATTGAATATATTTAAGGTGGAGTTACACAGATTTTTGAATGATAAGGGAGTCGAGGGTTATGGGGAGCGGGCAGGGAAGTGGAGTTGAGGCCAAGATCAGATCAGCCATGATCTTATTGAATGGCGGAGCAGGCTCGAGGGGCCAAATGACCTACTCCTGCTCCTACGTCTTATGTTCTTATGAGAGACCGTCACTCTGTATCCTATTAATATCTGTCCTAGATCCTGTATGCAGTGTGAAGTATCAAAATACTATTCCTGCAAAACACACCTTTCGACTGGATTTGCATAGAGATTCATAAAAGCATTCCAAGAAATTCACATGACCCAAGCAAGGCTTGCACTTTCAGCTGTTGGGGACACAGCAGGCGTATGAACCGCCATAATTTTGTGATAAACAGTATACAGGATTTGAACGACTCTGAAGATGTCACTATTTCCTAAAGCAACCCTCCCAGATTTTGTCTAAAAGGGCCATATCTGATCTTCAAAGCTTTGCTCGTACTCAGTCCAGTTAAAATGACCCCGTTTGGATTTGCCCCGTTCCTTGTCCTGATCTGTCTACTTTTCTGAAGAAACTCCCCCTGTAGTTGTGGCTGCAGTCCATCACAAAGCTGTTCTCGCTTCTGCGATCACAGTATTTTTTTAGTTAATTTAATACTGGTTATCAGCCAAAAGAAAGCCAAAGATGTTGTGTGTCTAGTACTAGGAGTTGATGCCAATGGCACTATACTTGCACAGATGCCAGAAACACAGTGCTAAATCATCAGGTGACAGTAATGTTTATTTAAATTCACGTTTGGAACGCACAGACACTGAAGCAGCCATTTTGTGACCTGATCCAGGGAGGAAACATCATTTTGATTTAGTCGACTCTGAACAAAATGAAATAAACCTCACTGAGGTCTAATGAAGAGAACAGGCCAGTACATCTATTTGGAGCAGTCAAAGTAGTGGAAAATGTTGCCTGGTCAGTATTGAGCAAGTAATACTGTATATGAAGACTGAAAAAGAAATGTCTAAAGCTGTGGAACTGCAAAACTTACTTATTTCAGAGCTGGGCTTTAAAATTGATAGTTCTTGAAACAAAAATTCAATCCCCTACTTAATTTTGATGATCTAAAATTTTAATATAACACAGGGCCCATTTTATTTATGACATTAACAACTCTGTCCAAAAACAAGAAAGCCTAACCTGACGTTAGTATCTAGATTATGAGCAGGTGCAACACAAAGAGCCGATTAAGAAGAGACAGTGTTATGCTGGTGAATAATTCTTCAACAATAAGACATTTCTTCTGTAAAGGCGGTTAGTTCTGGCGTTAATGTGATGCCTAAATTGGTTCTGCAATCTGAAAGTGAAGTTCTTGATCCTTTTGCATATCTTCATAAGATAGCATTTCATATCATGTCGCTGTGCACCTTTTTCAGCGTTATAATATCAGTGACATTGTGTCACAATATAGTACTGGTAAATCTACGGATCTTTTTATGTGCATGGGATTTGTTCAAATACTTCAGTTGCAAAGATCTTTTACTGTGACAGATTTGGTGATGGCATGCAGCTCTTTGTACCTTTTTTGTGATATTCAACTGACCTAATTCCATTGACATAGCAGTACAGCAGAAATGTTTTCTGAAGTAAATATTGCAGCCGATTGTGGTGGGAGCGGATGGCAATCACGCTCAGGAAGGCCAGCATTCTTCTGATGCTGGCGGGCGGCTTTCAATCTTCATCCACACACCACCCCCCCCCCCCCCCCCCCAGGCAGCTGACACTCTCTGCCAGAAATGGCCAAGTTGCTGACCGGTGGGATTCAACTGAGGTTCAGCAGTTAAAATATGCCGGGCCTCCGAATAACATTCCCATGCGTGATTGCCATGTACTGTACATAGATTAAGTCAAAAATGAAGATTAGTATTTGAAGATAATGCAAACTGTGATTTAACATGCTGGAAAAGATTTCTAACACCTCTAAATAATTGCAATTAAATATACTTTTTAAAGGTATTTGATACTCTGCTGCTTGAATTTGTTATATTAAAAAAGCAATTCCTCTTGGTGTTGTACCAAATATTACTACTTTGGGAGTCTGTGGCCGCAATTTTGCCAGCGCTCAGAGGGCAGGTTTGGAGGCGGGTCCGCTGTCTAAATTGCAATGGTTGACAGCAGGTTGGGAACCTGCTGTGAACCCGCCTCCATGTAAGTTTCCAAAGTGTTGGGTCTGCGATTTCAGAACAGACCCAACACCAAGCAGCGGGGGAGGCGTTTAGGATTGTAAACTGATTATTAACTGCTTGTTAAAGACTATTTTGGAAAGCCTTTTTGGATTTTCCCACATTTTTAACGGGGTTCACGTCGTTCAGAGATCACGTCAGGTAAGTATGTCGGGAGTTCAATCGAGCTGAATAGTTCACAGCTGCAACTGCAGTATAAAATCTAACCTTTCACATCTGTTCACTTTCCAATGTCAGAAGTTACTGATTTCAGGATTGGGAAAACACATTTGATCTGTATTGAGGCACCTCCTTGGAATAACCTCTCTCCCTATTGACAGATTGCTTCTAACATCTCATCCTCAACTGCCATATCTAACAGCAGAATGGGAACGATTTATAGTCTCTCACCCTGGTCCTCAGAATCGGAGGATGATCAGCCGCAGCAGCAGCAGAACCAGGCACACCAGCAGAACCGGGCACACCAGCAGAACCAGGCACACCAGCAGTACCAACAACAAGAGCGCCAACCTTCTCCTCAACCACCTGATGCTGCACAGGGCAGAGGCCATCAGTGCAGGGCTGCACCGCGCCGCAGGAGATACCCCCAACACAGGGTTTACAGGCAGAGGATGAGCTTCCCCAACATGACAGAGCAGCAGTGCCAAAGGAGGCTGAGACTTTCGCGACAGGTAGTCGCAGACATTTGCACAATGCTCGATCAAGACCTGCAGCCCAGAGGAGCAGGTGGACATTTCTTACCAGTGGCTGTCAAAGTCACCACCGCCCTCAACTTCTTTGCGTCAGGCTCCTTCCAGGGATCAGCTGCAGACATTAGCGGCATCTCCCAGTCGGCCGCCCACAGATACATCACACAGGTCACCGATGTCCTCTTTGACAAGTCCGCCAATTACATCCACTTTTCCACTGACGAAGCCAGTGTTACCAAGTGGGCGCTCAGCTTTGTCAATGTGGCTAGCTTCCCACGGGTGCAGGGCGTCATTGACTGCACACATGTGGCCATCAGGGCACCCCATCAGAACTCATCAGTATTTGTCAGCCGCAAGGGCTTCCACTCCCTTAACGTGCAGCTGGTGTGCAACCATAGGAAGAGCATCATGCATGTGTGTGCCAAGTTCCCTGGCAGCTGCCATGACACTTGCATCCTGCACCAGTCCACTGTTCCTCAGCTCTTCGCACCGCCAAACGAACTTTCCGGCTGGCTCCTTGGAGACAAGGGCTATCCCCTGAAGACGTGGCTAATGACACCGTTGAGGAGGCCATCAAACGAGTCTGAGGAGCGCTACAATCAAAGCCACACTTCCACCAGAAGTCTCATAGAGCAAACAATAGGGTTGCTCAAAATGCGCTTCAGATGCCTGGACAGATCTGGTGGAGCCCTTCAGTACGCACCAGCCAGGGTCTCGAGAATCATTGTTGTCTGCTGTGCCCCCCTCAAGATTGCACTGCAGCGAGGATTAGCGCTGCATGAGGAGCAAGGTGCAGAGCGCACAGCCTCTTCAGAGGAGGAGGAGCAGAATGAGGTTCAGCGTGAGGAAAACCTGGAGGAGGCGCCTGACCCAGTGTGACCAGCACGCGAGCACATTGCTGCCAGGAATGGCCTAATCAATGCCAGATTCAACTAACTTAATGCAGCACAGACATGTGGCTGCCACATGCACATGAAGGTTGGCATGACCACACTTCAACACCATAGAGCAACTCTACAATGAACTGTGCATTCCTTGCACTGTCACCACCATTGCTGGACATAAAAGGTACCCTTACCCTTTACTGTGCCACTTCAAATTGTGACCACACATATGGCAACGAATTCAAACATTCACAAAACATTACTTTATTACAACAAAATAAAAGAACAGAAACTTAACATTCATTTATAGCAGATCACCCAAGTGACTACCCTTGTGACTATTTATGTGGGAGCTTTCTTTTACGCGTACTTCTACGCGGTGCTACCCCTGTGGCTTCACCAGATGTAGAGGCAGCCTGCTCACTTCCCTGCTGTGCCTGCTTCGACGCCTTTGGCGGTCGTACTCTGGGTTTTGGAGCCTTTGAGGGCCCCGCAAAAGTCTGCTCCTCCTGCGGCTGTGCAGGGGCAGATTCAGCCATCACTGTTCGGGGAAGCACCTGAGGCTCTGACCGAGGGGTTGGCAAGGCGGGGGGCAGTTTGAGCGCTTGGAGAGGAGCCCCCACTTTCATGTCCCCTCCCACCATCATCTCTTTCATGGGCCACTCGCACTTCTCTACTCGCAAGTGGCTGGAGAGCACCTTGCTGCACATCAGTGGGGCCATGAGGACCTGTGTCTGTACTAAGATTCCTCATAACAAGGACGTCCATGAACCTTTGGTTTCTCTCCTCGATAGATGTCCATCTATCCTCCATAGATTACCATCTATTTAGAAGTGTTACCATGTTCTCCTGAGTCTGACGATTTATGTCTTCCACGGAGGTTGCCATCCTTTCCATGGCGGTACCTACAGTTTCTAGCGCGTTCGCCATGGCGTTGCTCATATTTGAGGTGGACTCCTCCATTCTCTGCACACTTGCAGTCACCGTGGTTGCTAACCCAGTTAGAGCCTCCTGCACTTGTTCCTGAAGCTCCAGGACCGCTCTCTTCCTGATGGCCCCCGAGGCTCAGCGTCTGCATGCAGCTAGGAGCATCCTGCGGCCTCCGATGAGGAGTCTCCACTGCTGTCCCTGTCTCCACCATATGATCTTGCTCGCTTGTGACTTGTGATACCCCAGGTGACAACACCACTCTACCTCGCATAGGACCCACCGAGGTGTGCGTCTCTGTGCTGGTGCTGGGTGTGCTAATTTCTGCTGACGCTGCTCCCTGAGAGGCTGGAGGATCCTCTGAGGAGTGCTCCTGCTCTTCCTCCTGGACAGTGGGGGGGTGGGGGGGCTCTTGATGGTCCTGGTCCTGTGGGAGAGTAAAGACATGAGTTAGACATGTGATATGTGGATTGCAGACGCATCCCATTATGCACATGATGAGCACTCAATTTCTATTGACATCAGATCCCAAGTGATTCACTCATGAATGCCAAACCAGGTTGTTCAAATGAGCCCCTCTCTCCGTCCCCCACTTCAGGCTGGTCAACTTCTCCTGCAATTTCCGGAACTGCATCCTCTGCATTGGTGAGCTCAGCCAACGACGGTGGTCCTCCTCCTGTTCTCTCCCTCTCCCTCTTATTGTGGGCTCTCTTTTCCTGCAATGAGGGAAAGAAGTATAGTTTTAGTGAGAGTGATGAAATGAGTGTAAAGAATGGATAGGATAGATGTTTAGAGGGAGACGATGATGGAGTGGGGTGCCAATACCAAGTTGCCTCCTTTTGAGTTGTTGTTGTTGACATTGCATAACATTGAGGGTGAGTGTGAGGGGTGCATAGTCAGATGGGGATGTGATTCTGTACATAGGGAGAGAGGGATGGGTGATGGTGCAAGGGATTTTGGGTTAGGATGTGCAGGAGTAGGGATGGCAATGCAGAGTGATGGGGATGTGAAAACAGGCACAGCAGAATTAAGGTAAGTGTGCTTTTATACTCACTTTTCCTGAACTCAGGAGATCATTAAACCTCTTCCGACATTGCACCCAGGTGCGAGCAACCACAGACCTTGCATTCACCTCCTCAGCTATTTGCAGCCAGGCTGCCTTTGTCTGGTGAGGTGGTCTCCTCCTTCCATCTCCAGGGAATAGAACCTCCCTGCGTCCTCTGACTCCCTCCACAAGAACATGGAGGGAGTCATTGTTGAATCGTGGCGCAGCCCGTTGTCTCTCTGCAGTCATTTTTCAAACAAGCAGCACTCAGGAGTATGAAATCTGAAGTGAGAGCAAATGGGGATATGACCCCTTTAAATAGACCGGCAGCCAACGTGTAATCAGAGGACCTCGACAGACCCGCACCTTGTAATTGGGCCGGGTAACACGCAAGGCGGGCTTAACAAACCCAATCAGTGCAAAATTGTTTGCACAGAGCGGCTGGAGCTGGGAGCGGGACCGGAACCCGCCAACTACCTCTCCCGCTGCGAACCCGCCTCCACTGGCAAAATCCAGCCCTTTGTTATTGTTTTTGTAAACCTAAAATTTTAATTAAAAAAATATACATTTGTTTTGAAAGGTTTTTATTTTACTCACTGATTTTTTTCAAAGAATAACACTTTATTAATTTATGATTTGCTGGTAAGCGAATCTATTTTTGTTTGCTTACAAACACGCTGTGGTGACATAAATCATGCCAAACCGCATCATTACATTTTGTGACTGTTGTGCATAACATTGCCAGGACAAAAGTGATGTGTAGCTTTTCTGGCTATTCTCCCTCCCAAAACAAAGGGAAAAGTTTGTCAAGTACTTTGTTTTAATGACAGTGCCCCTTATGTTTCTTGTGGATCGTTATAAACTTTATAGCAGAAACGATTAGCCTTTGTACGTGAAGTGATCATATATTAAAACTGGATTACAAGGAAATTAGATACTTTCACTGAAGAAAGAGCTTCATGGTTATATCATTGATTTCTGTAAGTATCGTTTCCTTGGAAATTGACAAAAAATTTGTTTTGCAGATGCTAAGTAAATTTATTTTAACTAACATTTTGAAAACTTTAAGGGACTCAAAAAGGTGCACAGATCAAATGCCATATGTTAGGGTGTTATTACAAGGAGGTTGCAAGTTAATATATTTTTGGCATGACATTCTTGATCTGCATGTGAAGTACAAAGATGCTGTTTGACAAGCATGAGGTGCTCGAGGAGAAATTAAGAACAGTGAATGCAACTTAAGTAATTTTTGACTAACAAACTCTTTGCTTACTGACATGTATTAAGGACTCTTTGTACTGAAAGTCTTTATGCTTCCTGTAGGAACTGTGCCAAAGGAAAATGCCCTGTGTCAACTGTTTGAAAAATACTGTATGTAAAAATGCTGGCACTGTTACCCAAATGGCACGTGTAATTAACGAGTGCTGTTTATTCAGGGCAGTGGCTACACTTTAATTATGATCTGTCAGTTTGGGCTTTCTTTGACTGAAGCATAGCCAGTGTTTAGCAGTTCACATACAGAGCTGATTCATGCACAATGGCACACATTTTCATGCAGGAATCAACCATATTCAACTGTCATCACAATGTTACCATACTCATAGGGCAAAACAGATATATGGTCATAACACAGACCCGTTTTGAGTAAATGTTGGGTGTCATTTCACAATTAGTTTGTAAATTTATAAGTAATAATGTAAACACATCCTGAAAATGTTGAGGGGAAAACCTTTATTGTTAAAATATGAGCTGCTAAGCTGTCAGCTAAAAGCTCAAGTTTTCTTTTACCTTTTAAAACAGTGGCTCAAAGCATTCTGTTGAAGCCTAAAATAAAGGGGCTCTGAAATTCCATGCGGTATTTGGTGGATTCTTCAGCGTAAAATTGGGACAGCTTGTTTTTCGGGACAGCTTGTTTTTCTGGCCAGCAAATTGTGGTGGAAGCTGGTTTCACCAGTTCTCTGCGGCAAAATCAATCCCCCCCAATTTCCAAATGTGGTTTGGCTGCTTATATTATATTTAAATGAGGCCTAGTGGAGCTGCAAGCCCAAATTACTTGTATTTACATTTGCAATGGAATAAGGATGAGTTAGAATGAGAAATATAAGGTGCAGCTGTTGCCAGGATCGGCAGAGACTGGCGTAAGTGAGGAGCTTTTGAGTCTGAAGACTGCTGAAAGGTTGAGTAGCAATTACTGCAGCTGGAAGGGAATTTTTTGGCGCAATTTTTTTTTTTTGCATTAAGCATAGACAATCTTGTACTTGCTTTTGATAGCCTGTGGGATTTTGACCCCCTCTTCTTTCCCCCTGCCCCCCCCAATGCATATTGAGCTTCTCGGAAGCAGCAATGGGATTCCCATAGGGCGTATCTTTGTACGTCATTATCATGGAGGGGGAGGATGAGAGGATGGGGGAAAGCAAAGTGAGGCAGCATTTAAGGAAGCTGTGACCTCCACCCTCAAAGCATATACAGGCAACACAGTTCCTATAGAGACCTTAGTTAAGAGATGTATATTAGAAGAGTCCACCACCAAAGCAAAAGGGGAGCTCTGTCACCTAATGGAAGAGGACCTACAGCCAAGCTCATCAGCCCTCATTGTGGCTATGAAGGTAATGACTGCACTCAACTCTTATGGCAAGGGTAATTTCAGTCGACCATTGTAGATCTGTGCCACGGCCCCCTATGGGCATGTATTCATCAGTTGACTGGCACACTTGTCAGGACAGCTGGGGAATTCATCCAGTTTGGCATCAGGGCAAGGCAGCAGTGAGATTGGGCCATTCAGTTTTATAGGGTTGCTGGCTTTCCCAATGTCCTGGCTACAGTAGATGGCATCCATGTTGCTTTGCAAGTTTCTACAATTAACTATTTCACGTTCCTCAACACAAATGGCCTCCACTCCCTGAATGTACAGATTGTAGAGTGTGACAACAAGCAAAGGATCCGGCATGTCTACATGAGATTTGCTGTAAGTTGTAATGATACATTCCTTGGAATTCAGCGCTCCTTGAAATGTTTAAGAGAAAATCATGTCACCAGATGGCTTGTGGGTGGTGAGGCATAACCTCCCCCGCCCAACATAATTATCCCAATAACAGCTACCAGAACAACAGCAGACGAGTGTGACATTGAAGCTCACACTTCTACGCCTGGTCATCGAGAGGAACAAAGGGATATTAATGGGCATTTTTGCTGTTTTGACAGTTCGGGAGGCGCTCTGTGGTATGCTCGTCTGTCCCACATCGGTGAAGCCTGCTATTCCCTCCATAGCTTTGCCATCCATAAAGGCCTGGATATAGACCTTCCTGGGGAGCTGGCCCTAAATTGCTTTGAATGCAGATGTAAATGGAGGAGAGCATTAAGATGACGGTCACTCAGAGGACTTCTCTGTGATTGCTGATCACTTAAGTCTTCTCATCTGTTTAGCAGTCTACCTTTGTGACCACTGCCTTAACTTCTTCTCCCCAGCCTTCAAATAACAGGCCACTCCTTCAATCTAGTGCCCATCTAAGAACATGACAACACATCAGACTTCTTTGCCCCTACGTGACCATGCCAATAATAATCACCTGCTTGAATAAATCAGCACAAAATAAGTGCAGCCTTTCCTTTATGATTCTAATCTCTCTCAATTACAAGACATGACATAAGTGCACATTCTCTATTAATATAACTAACTCCAAAGTAAACAGGAATTATTCTACCCTTTCCTAATAATGTGCTTGCCCATATGTCTAAACATGCCATTATTTCTCCTATTCTAGTGCTTCTCCGGATTGTAATCTGAGAGCTAGTATTGCAAGAGATGGTTGGCTGCTCCTATGCTACAAAAGGATCATGGGACTGAGATGGCCCTACTCTTATAGTGTCTTGCTCCTCGGAGACTGCATCTCCGGAGTTTGTGCTTGGGCAGTCACCTCCTGTGCGCTACCAGCATGACACTCTGAAGGGGAAGGCTGGATGCCTGGCATATGCTGCTGTTCTGAGAGACATTACCATTCAATTGGCCCTGGAACTGTGCCCTCTCTGATCAGTGGGATGGCTGGTCCAATGGCAGCTATCAGATCCTGAAAGCCCTGAAAGATAGCAGCCTGCATCGTAGCCACCAGATCTGGAAGTCAGCATGCAGGGTGATGTCTAATCTGACCCTTACTGCCACCAGAGCTGCAGTCTGTGCTTTTTTGGAGGAGGAGGCACCAACTGGCCCCTAGCCTCCTCTTGGGTGGGGGACTGTCACAGATTCCAGTAAAAATGCTACACACTCTATTGATGCCTGCAATGAAGAAAAGGTACCCTGATGCTAAGGCAAATGAGGACTGTAGACCCTAAAGTCACACCTTTCTGTTGTAAAACATCTCTGGAGACTATGATGTTCCTTGACCATCTTTCTTTTCAGGAATGTATGTGTGAGTTCTCTATCGCATAACTCCAAAGCTTTGGCAGCTTTCTGCTTGGCCACCACTGCCCCTCCTCCAGCTCCCTCATGCTTTGTGCATCTTTTGCTGACACTAATTCCTCCCTGGCTGAAAGTATATGAGCTAGTGTGTGGAAATGAAAAAGCAAGTGACATGGGGTGAGATCGTGAGGGTTGGAACAGAAGAATATGGGGTAGGATTCATGGATGAGCTTGACCTTCCCTCTCCCTCTTCATCATCCTCCTTGGTATTATCATGCCCGTAGCCGGTGAGGAAGAACTTCCTTCTCTATTGCTCCTCTTCTTCCTCAGGATTAAGGAGACAAAGGGTGTGGTAGCTTGTGGCTGCTTCACAGGGATGCTATAGTGACAGTGGGTATGCACCCATTAACCTGGTGTCGGTGCTGTGCCACCAACTTTTCCATCTCCCACAGCTAGATAAGGGTGCTTTCCCAGCAGCTCCATGGTCTATTCTTCATAGGGATGTGAGTTTCTTAATATCTCAGGGACACTGTGGTTGTGTTTTTCCTGTAACAAGAAAAGTGAATTAGGTAAAGGTTAGCAATTTAGGGATGTCTACCAGGTGACATTCAACAACTGGTGTAAGAGATCTGATGATATCACCCTGTTAAATTGATGGAAGGGTTAGGGTTAAGTTAAGTGCTGTTCAATTCTGCAGAGCATCAGCGAATACAAATCTGGTGCATTTCGCTGTTTATTTTTCAGGGCCAATGATATTCAGTGTAATTGCTTTTCTTAAACCAGTTTGAGTAGTTTCACTGGGAATTTCCTTGGGGCTTTTCCCGTTCCGCCACTGTAACTTTGATGGAAGTTCGGGAGAAACCCTCATTTTCACGTGTAAACGATGTTATGGCAGCAGAGCAAGAGAGGCCTCTTGGAAATTCTTAGCATTTGTATGCAAGTTTTTCCAGGATTTTTCAATTCAGTGCCTCAAGTTTTTTTTTCAGCCACTGCTGGCTTTCATTGAATCAGTTAGATTCATTCATTTAGTATTCTGCCAGTTTGCATCATTATTCATTTCTGATGAATGACCTAGATAACTGATTTCACTATAGATATGTTGGTAATTAATCATTGGTTCTTGATAAGTTAATGAGTTTTATGATGGCAATAATTTCAAGTTGGTATTCATATAGTTGCATTGTTTCCTGTAATTTTTCTACAATAAAATGGCTAATGTTAAAGTCAAGGCTTGTTTAAGTAGTTGTTAAGCTGTAAGATGTCTGCACTGCTCTGTGGTTAACCTTACAGCAACATTTTCTGTTTTCGAATAATGTCACAAAGGAGGTAAACCCTTAAATCTCTTGACTTTTACGAAAAGATTATGAATGTATGAACAGATGAAAAGACCATCAAGTCTGTCAAGGCCCACTCCATCCAGTCAACAGTGGAACCTTTCACCCAGCCCGAGCTAACCAATTTTCTGGGAGAAGCAAAAATCAGAGAAAATAAACCTGCAACCAATTCAGGCAGAACTCTGGGATATTCCTCTGCAAATCCCTAAGGTAAACAAGCAAACTCCAGGAGACTATGGGTATCCATAATGTACCACAATCCCAATTAGCGAAGAACTTGGCCCCTATTGTTGGAAATATCCTCCTCTCTCTGGAATATGTCAGGTTCCCTCTTAAATGACTGTAGCAACTCTGCACTCATTTGTCTTGGCTGTTTGTGGCAGAGGACAGTGCCTCTCTGTGAAAAGAAGTACTTCCTGGCATCTAACCACACTCTTTGCCATATTTCATAGGTATCTCTCGTCCTACCTTCCCTATCTATTTCAAATAGCCTATCGAACTGGGGTGTATCCAATCCCTTCATCATTGTAAAAACTTAAATCATAGCCCCATGTTGCAAATTCAGCTCCTAGTTATGTTGCGAGTCAGCTGGCCGATTCATTTTTGTGCCACATGTGGTGACCAGTTAACAATTCAAAATTATTAATATCATCGCCCTCTTTAAAATTTGTAATAAGATTTGATTTAATAAAATGAGGGACCACAAGTTTGCGACAAAACATAGCAGACTTGCTGCTGATTCGTGTCACTCTGCCAGTTCAAGAGCATACCTATACCTTTTCTCCTTCTCATTGACATCATTCTGCTACTTTTTCTCCTTCCCATTAACCTTAATTCATGTCATGCCTCTCATGTCGCTATTATTCCTGCTCTTCCTGTGGCCTGCATTGCTCCTCCTACTGCTTTTGACACTTTCACTCCTTCTTAGCCTACAGTTTTAACTGGAACACCCTTTCCTTGTTTTTGGTAGCTCAGCATGCAACACTAAAACTAGCACATAGATTACTGTAAGTGGGGTAATTATTAATGCCACAGGTGCACAATTTTTTAAAAGAACACATTATGGAAGAAGTACAGCTTCTGGATCAGAGGGGATGAGATCTGAACATGACAACTGCTATAGGGCTGTACGGTGGTAAAGAGATGGTTCTTTAAAAACCGATCATTGTAAAACCATTCTAGCGTGGGTTAGAAGGGAACTCGGCTTTTGGAGGTCCTAATCCAATTTAATGTGGAATTCTAATATTCATGTGAATAAATTTGAAGGTCTATGGAACAAGTGCACAATAATTTGCATAAATCATCATGACAATGCCATCACTGTAAATAAGAAAATCTGTCTGTTGTGGTTGGTGTCATTTTAAAAGGTTTTTTACTATTATATTACTTTTGGCCAAATGATTATTTCAAATATATTTATTTAGGCTAACATAACATGAAAAAGTGCTCACAGCGTTTTGGGTGCTTTAAGGCCTCTTCATCTGCTGCAAGTCCAGTCACAGCTTATCCAAGGACTTCTTTTGAGTGTACAAGCTGTAGCCTGTTAAATATCATGGAAAGAAAGCTGTATGTTAATGAAACAGAGGCTCTGTATGAGACACAGTACTATTTTCTGTTATCAGATGCTATTTGGAACATAATGAGAGGATTTCCTCTGTATTATAGGCAACTAAATTTTAAACATGTTCCACTGTGAGTTAATTGAATTGATTTATTTATATTTCCTCCCCACAGATGCTATTCGTCTCAATGAGGTTGGGTCAGTCAGTGCTACAGGCTTCTCCCTGGCCATTGCTTCATGATTGGCTGAAAGAAGGATGTACAGTTCAAACGGGGGTGAATTGGTTTCTTCTAGTTCTTCCCACCCCTTAAGATGAAATGCCTTGTGGCATTCAGAAGAGATAAACACCAAACATAATTGATAACCCTGAATTAACTCCGTGGCTGTCTGGGGTTTATGTTCGAAAATATTGGCCCAGAAATTGATCTCGCTCTGTTCCCGCGGGGGTAAGCCTTCCCCGCGATGTCTCACCTCGCTTATGCTTTTTCAGATCCAGCTCGCACGAACTTGATGTTCCAGACATCAGCTGTGCTGGGCTTGCGTATCCCAGCGGCGTAGTGAATTCGTGCGAGCTGTGGGATCACGTGACTCAGTTAGAGCCAATGGCAGCACACCATCTTCCATTCATAAGTCTCACAGCACGGCTGTGAAATCTATGAATCTTACACCCCCCCAAAATAACAGCTAAACCTCAATTAAATTTTAAAAAAAAACCATCACATTAATAAAATAAGTATAGTTAATTAAATTAACCATTTTAAATAAAAAATTAAATTTTTGAAAAAATTTAAAATCTTTTAAAAAGTTATAAAAATAAACTTACCTGTCTTTAAAGTCTCTAAAAAAGATATACCTGTAAAAAAAAAAATTCAAAAAAATGCTTAATTCACTACTTACCTTCTTAAAAGCGGGTCTTACTCCTCCTTTTTACATTTCCAAAATCTTCCCTACTTACCTGCGCGTCCAAAGCATGAAGTGCACAGCGTGCGCGCAGCCTGTAGCGCGCACGCGATGCACCCAGGCCCCGCCCCCTTTTCAGAAGAGCAATTGCCGGTTTTCAGCGCATGCGCAGGGCATGCAGAAAACCGGCAATTGGAGTGGGAATACGCGAGAGTACGCAGTGCGTACTCTCGCGTCCCGGGATCAATTTTCGGCCCAATAGCTTTAAATTCAGATCTGTCCTTTTTTGAAAATAATGCAGCACCTCACTTGTCTACTGGTGACTGAACAAGATTTACCTCAGCATATGTGTGGCTTTATTGTTGCAGCCTTCCATAGCACTACCCAAGTACTGAAATAAAATGTATCTTTGACTATATTTGTTAGCCTTAGTTTGTGTGGTTGGAGGGTATAATTACAGTATGAGAACTTTAAAGAGGCAGATTCCATTATAACTAGGGCTTAGGAATTTATAATGGAAAAGTTGACAGGAGGTGCATGCAGCAGCAAGATTTTTTTATATAGATGCGTGATATGTATTTCAACATGTGTTTCTCCCCTCTCTTTTGCTCATCAGGTGTCGAGCACCATTTGTTGGAGAAGAGATGATAGGTTGTCTACTCTCCCAAGCTTTTTACAATGTTGCTTGGAGTTGTGGGGGAGAAAACCTTAGTGATGTGCTCTGCGGTTTGCATCTCACTCTCCATGAGATGGTGTTCAACACCACCACACAATGGTTTGGCTGAGATTGAAATTCTGTTTGGGTAATCCTAGGTGCATACCTATAAATCACCATTCCATGGAACAGTGCACAGGAGCATCAGTGCACTGCAGAATCAGACTGCCGCTTTGTGTTGACATTTTCTTTGTTCTACCATTAGTTTTCTTATCTCATAGCTGTTTGCAAGTATAGGGGTCATATTTTTATTTCTTAAATTGTTAAAGTATGTTCTGTGGGGAAGCATCCAACTCCCGGTAATCTATTGGCAGAGAATATTACCAGTTCCCAACAATCTAAATCTGTGCACATTCTGCTCAGTCTGATCTTGATTGTGGTCTAATCCCTGACAATCTAGCGGAGGGAGTATACTTGTATTCTGTTGCTGATTGCACATTTGATTCTTGGTTGTCCAGTGACAATATGATCTTTTACTTTGAACAATGAATTGCAAACTTTCCAAAGCTATTCTTGTGCACTCAATCCATTGCGCAAGTTAAAATGTTATGTGTTTTGGCACATTCCAGTTGCTTTTAACAAGGTTTGTATGGAGAGACCAATTTCATTTTTATTACACTATAATGTATACAGCAGTGGTAAGTGCTTGTTGATATGGTGTGACAATAACATGAGTTTGTTTACTTGATCACAGATACAAATAAAGTAGGACAGTGGCACAATGTCAAAATAGCAGTTGTGCACAAACAGGTAGGAATATGGAACTGCAGTGCTATGAAGTTTCAGAAAGAATGTAGAGGGGTAATTTTATTGGATTGGTGACAACAATTTTGATTTACTTATTGTTGCTAAGTATTGGATTTTGACATTATTATTAACCACTTACTGTAAATCAACTTCTAGTATGGTTTGTGTTGGTATACCAGCATTTCAAGGCATACCAGTAAAGAAATGAGCTCAAGCACTGCCATGAATGCAATGCCAGTTCTCTGTGGCTGTGAGCCCTGAAAACAAAAATCAATTAAGTCATTAGGAACCTCTGAAGTGATGAACACTGGACTTTCGGTCTTTAATTTATATGATCTTAGATAAAGTAAATCTGAATTTAAAATGGCCCTGGGATGTCTATGCAAGTTATCCTTTGTTTTGTGGCAAAGTCAACATGTAGGTTGTCAACACATACCCCAGAGGGCTGTGGATGCTCATTCGATGAGTATATTCAAGACTGAAATCGATAGATTTTTGGGCACTAAGAGAATCAAGGGTTATGGAGATAGGGTGGGAAAGTGGAGTTGATGTAAAAGTTCAGCCATAATCTTATTGAATGGTGGAACAGGCTTGATGGGCCATTTGGCCTACTCCTGCTCCTATTTTCTATGTTCTTATGTGACTGGCTGCATGCAAATAACTTGCATCAAAATTTTAATGTGAATATCTGCTCTAAATGTACTTTTAGTTGGATCTTGTCTCTTTTGGACTCCGAAAAAAGTTTGTTTCCATCGGGACCCTGGCAGGGCCATTTCATATTGATTCTTCTTGATAGCTTCCAAAACTGTAATTCTTCAGTAAACGATTTGCCCAAATTCAGGGTGATTTATTCGATTTGGGCTACACTACGCCTGTTGATAGCACAGAATAAAATCCAATTCCAGCTCCTTTGTGTATTTTTCTCCTCTTCCCATCCATTTCCACCTTGGGTGCAGGAACGGGAGGGCAAATTATTATTTAAATGGCAATAAATTGGGAGAGGGGGAAGTACAGAGAGACCTGGGTGTTCTTGTACACCAGTCACTGAAGGCGAGCATGCAGGTGCAACAGGCGATCAAGAAGGCAAACGGTATGCTGGCCTTCATAGCAAAAGGGTTGGAATACAGGAACAGGGATACCTTGCTGCAGCTGTACAGGGCACTGGTGAGACCACACCTCGAGTACTGTGTACAGTTTTGGTCGCCTCATCTGAGGAAAGATGTTCTTGCCATGGAGGGGGTGCAGCGGCGATTCACCAGGCTGATACCAGGAATGGCGGGATTGACCTATGAGGAGAGACTATGTAGTTTAGGGATGTACACACTGGAGTTTAGAAGATTGAGAGGGGACCTCATAGAAGTGTATAAAATTCTGACAGGTCTAGACAGACTAGATGCAGAAGGAATGTTTCCCTTGGCGGGTGAGAACAGAACTAGAGGACATAATTTAAGGATAAGGGCTAAACCATTTAGGACAGAAATGAGGGGGAATTTCTTCACTCAGAGGGTGGTGAACCTGTGGAACTCATTGCCACAGAGGGCAGTGTACGCCAGCTCATTAAATATATTTAAGAGGGAATTAGATGTATTTCTACAGGCAAAAGGGGTTAAGGGTTACGGAGAGAAGGCGGGGACGGGATACTGAATTGGAGGATCAGCCATGATCTCATTAAATGGCGGAGCAGGCTCGAAGGGCCGGATGGCCTACTCCTGCTCCTATCTTCTATGTATCTATGTATCTATGTATTACTTTCACTTTAGACTCCTTGCATCATTGATGACCTGACCAACATCAGAAACTCACCATGTGAGAAATTGGCGCAAAGCCATATCCTACTACCATGTAGTGCACTAAATTGATGCACCAGTGTGCCAATTTATATACTAGCTCATCCAGCTGTCTAGCATTAACAAACTTTTAAGCTTTATAGTTCATCGGTTTTGGTCCATTAGATACAGTGTCAAAGATGATAGTGGAGCACTGCCTGTGTGTAATCATGTAAATGGGATCATACTGTGGGAGAGAAGTGGTGGACTGGGCTAGGATAGGAATGTACAGCAACAGTGCCCTTGTGTTGCTGCAAATTCAAAAGAGTGGGCCTAATGAAAGAAATTTTATTTATTTATTTCTATTATTTTCAACCTCAATTTTTCAATTTGTATATTTAAGTGGACTTGTGCCTGTTTCAGGGAGGTGGGCTGCTTGCCCGTGTATGGGCCTGCCTGAATATTGCATGGTGGGCCTTGGGCGTCAAAGCAGCTTCCGCGGTGCTCCCACCACCTATTTCAACAACAGCTTGCATTTATATAACGCCTTTAATGTAGTAAAACGCCCCAAGGCGCTTCACAAGAGTGTTATCAACAAAATCTGACACTGAGCCACATAAGGAGCTATTAGGACAGATGACCAAAAGCTTGGTCGAAGAGGAAGGTTTTAAGGAGCATCTTAAAGGAGGAGAGAGAGGCGGAGAGGTTTAGGGCGGGAATTTCAAAGCTTAGGGTCCAGGCAACTGAAAGCACGGCCGCCAATGGTGGTGCGATTAAAATCAGGGATGCACAAGAGGCCAGAATTGGAGGAGTGCAGAGATCTCAGAGGGTTGTAGTGCTGGAGGAGGTTACAGAGATAGAGAGGGGATTTTAAAATTGAGGCGTTGCTGGACCGGGAGCCAGTGTAAATCAATGAGCACAGGGGTGATGGGTGAACAGGACTTGTGCAAGTTAGAATACAGGCAGCAGAGTTTTGGATGAGCTCAATTTTATGGAGGGTGGAAGATGGGAGGCTGGCCATGAGAGCATTGGAATAGTCAAGTCTAGAGGTAACAAAGGCATGGATGAGGATTTCAGCAACAGATGCGCTGAGGTAGGGGCAGAATTGAGCAATGTTACGGAGGTGGAAGTAGACGGTCTTGGTGATGGAGCGAATATGTGGTCGGAAGCTCAACTCGGGGTCAAACACCAAGGTTGCGAATGGCCTGTTCCAGCCTAAGGCAGTTGCCAGGGAGAGGGATGGAGTCAGTCCTAAGGAATGGAGTTTGTGGCAGGGACCGAAGACAATGGATTCGGTCTTCCCAATATTTAGTTGGAGGAAATCCACTCTCTGTTCATCCACTACTGGATGTTGGACAATCAATGTGACAAGTTAGATACAGTGGTGGTGAGGAAGAGCTGAGTGTCGTCAGCGTAATGTGGAACCTGACATGTTTTTGGATGATGTCGGCGAGGGGCAACATGTAGATGAGAAATTGGAGAGGGCCGAGGATAGATCCTTGGAGGTAACGGTCTGGGAGCGGGAAGAGAAGCCGTTGAGGTGAGTCTCTGGCTACAACTGGATAGATAAGAATGGAATCAGGCAAGTGCAGTCCCACCCAGCTGGACGACGAAGGAGAAGCGTTGGAGGAGGATGGTATGGTCAAACGTGTGAAAGGCTGCAGACCGGTCGAGAAGGACGAAGAGGGATAGTTTACCAGAGTCACAGTCACACAGGATGTCATTTGTGACTTTGATAAGGGCCGTTTCAGTACTGTGGCAGGGGTTGAAACCTGATTGGAGGGATTCAAATGTGCAGTTTGGGGAAAGATGTTTGCAGCTGCTACCCGCCCATTTTTCAGGTGCAAAACAGGTGGCTGTGAGTTGAATTTCTCTCCCTACATATTTCTGGTTTTGTTTTAGTTAGTAGCATCACTATATTGTCATTTCTACCTGCTTCAACTGATTCAAGCCGGATAACTCCTTTAAATCAAAAACAGAAAATGCTGGAAAATCTCAACAGGTCAGTCAACATCAGTAGAGAAAACTGACAAGTTAACATTACAGGTGGAAAACCTTCATCAGAACTGGACCAATTAACAAAAAGTAGCAGAAGGACAGTATTTAGAAAGGAATAGAGTAAAGGGAAGGGGGAGAGAAAAATACACACGGACGTACACACACACACCCCGAAGTAGAATGGCCTGTAAAGTGCTTAAGTGGAAGACAGAAAATGGCTGAAGTGCAATTAACATGAAGCAATAGGAAGCATAATGAGAGAAGTTACAGACATATAAGAGACACCGAGAATGTGTGAATAGCGAGGTGTAAGGCAGGTAGAAACGGGAAAAGCTGGCAAAGTGGAACCACCTCCCGTGGCCCAGACACCTGGGAGAGGGTAAAAGCAGGCTTACACCAGGGCTGCAGAGTGCCCTGCCAGCACCATGTTCTGATGGAGAGTCACCACCTCAAACACCAACCCATCTCTTTCCTTTCCCCCCCCCCCCGCCCCGTGCAGTGCTGATGCACCCATCCCACATCGCCAGCATCTCCTGCCATAGAGAAAATGGGAGCTAAAGTTAATGTCTGAAGATATTAAAATTAATATTAAGGCAAGTGGGCTGCAAAGTGCCTAATAGAAAGATAATGCGCTGTTCCTCAAGTGTTGCTGAGTGTTTCCAGCCCTTTGTTTTTGTTTTAGATTTCCAGTATCTTACGTTATTCTCTTTTAAACTACTGTGAGACTTGTATTTTTGTATAGATGCATTATTATCTTCAAATAGGTGATATAAAAAGTGGCCTCAGTTCAATGGTAGTAGCATATATAGGTTCTATTTAATGAACTCTACCTGTAAATTCAGGAAAGTTGGCCTTCAGGTCTCACTTAATCTGTCCTACTGCTTGTCCCAGAGGGTAGACCATGAATTCCATAGGCATGTGTGCCACTGCCTTTACTGGACTGCACTGAAAGACTTTATTCATTGCCCAAAGCTTTGACTTCTTGAATTACCACACCCCAGGATTATGCTCGCAAGTTCTTCTGTTTTCCTTTCATTACCAGGATTCCCTGAGTGAGCAGTTCAGTAATTCGGAGGCCATTTCGGCTGTTGAAGCCCACAGCAGTCTGCAGACAGTGTTTCCAGTGGGACACACAAGTTCCTTGCAGGCTACTTTCACTATTAGACAATTATGTCACAAGTGTTTGGTTTAGCAGAAGGCAGACCATATTTCCAGATCATTTTTTTTTAAGAAAGTATATTTTCTTGAGCTTTCTTAAAATGTTGTTTTCAGTATGCATTAAATATTTGTTTATACATTGCAGTTTGTTTGGAAGTCTTTCTGTTTGGCAGGATAGGATTTACACTGGCTACCTGAGGGTTTAAAAAGTAGAACAGTTCATTCAGTTTTTTTTGAGACTTCAGGAGTGAAACAGCACCATTGTATACCAGACTTCAGTACCTCTGAGAGAATTCAATAAATGACCTACGCATTAAAATCGATTTGGAAATAGATTTGGAAACTGATTCTGTTCCTTCACCATAGATTGGCCGTGTCCCTCTTGGCAATTACCTCCCTCTTAATCTCACACAAAGTGGTGAGTAAACATCAGAGAGCTGCTAAATCAATGCTGGCTCAGGAGCCTATATTTACCTTTATATGGGCATCTGTTTACATTGATTATCCAAGAGGGAGCACACAACGGAAGAGTCACGAGCAAATTAATATTTTCTCTACCGAATATATGACCAATATACTGCCAGCTAAGACATCTCAGTCGCATATTGCATTTTAAAGAATCCTGTTTCAAGATACTGCATTAATGACATCTGCCTGCGGCTGGAATATGCTGAATTTCATATGTGTTGCGTGCATGTTGACACTCAGATAGTTTACCTGTAAACTTGGAAGGAGCATAGTGATTATTTAATCTGAAGAACTTGAAAAAAAATGATTAATCGGATCTGGATCAGAACAGCTTTAAACAAACCACTGCCTAACTCCTAGGCCAGCTAAACGTGATTCTGGTTTCTAATTAGCATTCTAGCAGGCAGTAATACAGAAGTGTGTAAAATGTAACAGTGCCAGTTTATTAATCGGTTAACAAAGGTGGCTGTACGCATTGGTGACTCTTACCAGCGAGCATTTTTAAAC
Organism: Squalus acanthias; assembly: GCA_030390025.1. Classification (NCBI taxonomy): domain Eukaryota; kingdom Metazoa; phylum Chordata; class Chondrichthyes; order Squaliformes; family Squalidae; genus Squalus; species Squalus acanthias. The sequence goes on along the minus strand of CM059430.1, from coordinate 28,953,580 downwards.
TTAAGTACATTTGAGACCTGCCACTAATAGTCCAAGGGGTAGAAATTAGGTCGCGCCCCATTTGGGGCGCAAATATCGTCTGGACGCAAATATTAGCGCCTGGCGCTAATTATCGGCACTGACTGGAAACTTCACTTTTACCGCCCCGGGAGGTGAGTGGAGCGCTAAAGCAGGCGCTGCACACCTGTCTTAAGGCGCAAAGGCCAAGGAGTGAGGCACTACCTCAGAGCGCTGGCGAAGCTCATGTAATGTCAGTCAGCAATGGAACACACACACAATGGCACGGGCCAGTTCTTAAAGGGGATGGTTAATCTTGCTTTCCATCCACATCCTGTTCATTGCAGCCTTGAATCTCGGCCTGGAGAGACTTGCATATCAAATGTGCTGGAAAGAACAATGGAGAGTACCAGGCAAAGAGCTCAGAGTGCAGCTCCCACAGTCTCTGCTAAATCGATACAAGGAATGGCAAATCAAAATGAACCTGCAAAGTGCTGCTCAGTACCCAAAACTCCTTCACACAACGTTGAATCTCTCCAGAAGTCTCTCCCTCTCGCTCTCAGAATGCGTAGTTCAAAAATGCCACCAACAATAAAAGACAGGAAGAGGCCCCCTTTAAATAGCGCCCCCCCCCCAGCCCCACAGCGATTGATAGCGTTCCAGTCTTCTGGTCGTTGGATGCGCCAGGCGGTAAGGCAGGGGGCGCCACTCAATTTCCGCTCTGGGGCGCCACAAGGGCGTTGCATCATGGAATGACGTCACAATCTGCGCGCGCAGGTGGTCACAGCGGTAAGTTTTAGCGCCGCCGCACAATGTCAAGTTAAGTTCCCGAGCGGCGCAAACATCGCTGCGCCCGGGCGTTAGCGGCTTTGCGCCCCATTAGCGCCCTCTTAAGGCGCTAACGGGAGGCGCAACCAACTGAATTTTTACCCCCAAGTGTCTTTAAGTTTTGTTGCTGTTACTCCAGACAGACATTTGGAAAAATTATTCTAAAAAACATTATTATTGTTTTAAGCGTAGTAAGTGAGCCAAATTCAAAGTCTGCTGGGCATGCCAGCATATTTTGAAGAGCTCTGGAATAATGACTAACTGAGATGGCCCAGAATGACTTTTTACTGTATGACAATTCGCATTTAATTTTTCTTTTCCATGTCACTTCTAAATGACAGTTTTAATTTGAAACAACATTGACAGAATGCTACTTATTACACGGATGGCATTGTCATTTTAGAGAGGAGCATGCTGTTCTCACACTGCCAACTGGCATGAATAAAATAAATGTAAACAACTTGTTTGATGCTGAATTAAACACGATGCTGAGATATCATCAAATCTGATGTGTTTCCTCTTTCAGTCAGAAATCTAGGACCTTGTCATTTCATATCCTCTTTTAATTCACACATTATTTGACATTTTGTAATAGTTTTTTAATTTAAAACCTTCCCTAGAGAGTTGATTAAAGCAGTACTGCCAGGACATGGCAAGACTGTTCCTTTACCCTGGGCAGCAAGTCTTTTGTCAGTTTGTTGCCAAGATTTGGGCTGGATTTCAGGCAGATAAATCAAGTTGTCTTTGCTTGGCTTCCACTTCCATGCAAAATCCTGTGCTACTGGCTGCAGAGGCTGGGGGGCGTGAGCTTCATTCTTGTGGTTGTGGTCACTAATGTAGACTTCTTTTTCACAGACTGCTGAAAGGCTGTGGAGGGCAGGAGTCCTGCTAGTTCATTACATTCCCAACACAGAAATGCATCTCTCACATCCAGCCGGGTAACTGTGAGGTAAGTGCATTGCTTTTTAAGTTTTTAACTACTGATTGCACTGAACAGGAAACATCTTAAAACTGCTATGGTATGGTCTATAAATCCTGAGAGTTTGTTCGGCTGAAAACAGTTCAGTTAGGCTTGGCAGTTCTTTCTGCTTTTGGGAGAAAAAAAAATCACTTAATGGAAAAGGTTTGAAATATTTCTGGTTTTTACATTTGTGATGTCATGCCGCATTATGGTGTCTTTGTGGTAATGTTTAGTTATTAGTATCAGCTATATCCTTCCTGCAGGTTTATGCTAGCACTGTTTTATTCAGCTGCTGCACAGTTACTCTTCGATATGACTGCTGTCATTTTTTTATTCAGCTGAGGGTGCTTTCCAGCACTGCAGCAGAGAGCTTTCAGTGTATTTCATTCCATATGCTGGCAAAAATGGACTTGAGGTCAAATATTAAACTCCTGATTGGCAAGGCTCTTGTAGCGCACTGGTGTGCAATAAGTACATCAAGATGGCATGATCACGGCATTCCAGGTTGTAAATATCTGCAGTGCTCCAGTTTTGTTTGTTCGTCTGGTCAGTAGAATGATGACTCTGCAATGCTTTATTTGTTTCTGGGCTTTTATTTCTCTTGGTACTCTGGCTATGCAAGAGGAGGCAATAAAGGTCTAAGTCCAAAAGGCATTATTGCCCCTTTAATAATGATCAGAAATTAATATTCTGGACTAATGAGTTGGTTCTTAATCTCCATTTAAAAATAAACATAGTGTTCCTCCAAGGTGGTCTCTGTTGAAATGTGAAGCTATTCTTTGTGTTTCTCGCTGACACTTCTTATTGATTGGTAAATATCACTGTTTATTTTGCTGTGCCAATACAAGCATGTGCTTAATTTCTCTTTGACTTTTTGAGTGCCTGAGTTTAAATTCCCAGCCCTTCCAGGACTGGCTGGTGACAGCTCCAGTTCGGTTGAATGACCTTGACTTACCTGTTTTTTAAAGGTAGTGTTGGTTTTGTGAAACGGTACAGTGCCAGGTCAGATTATGGGGTTTTTGTGCCAGGGCGTTAACTGAGGTACAATTTAAAAATCTTCAGGCTCTAGATTAAAAACCTGGAATGCAGACTACACCTAGAGCTATCCTTGCACTTCCTCCAGAGTCAAAATGTTTAATTAGCTGAATTGTGAATCTGTCACCTGTAATTATTGCCTCTTCAGCAGCCTTCAAGATTCACTGTGTGCTGCAATAATATAGTGAGCCTTCACATTTTATAACACTTTGCGTTTTTTTTTATGACTGTCCCCATGAAATGTATGGTTTCTTTCTAACTAGCAAACTGTATTGAAAAAAAATGTCTATTATGTACCACTTGCCAACACTTGCTTTTTCGATGGGTGTCAAGAGGGTCTGGAGGTGTATGGCAATCAGATTAAGAAAATGTACCAATCTCGTAGCACTTCTCCAACACTTCATTGTTGTGACTGCTGTAAATTTATGTATTTATTGAACTTACAGCTCAAGGTTGAAATGTACCGTGTCTGGACTTGAATATTCCAACGCTCTCCTGGCCACCCTCCCATCTTTCACCCTCCATAAACTTGAGCTCATCCAACACTCTGCAGCCTGTATCCTAACTCGCATCAAGTCCCGTTCACCCATCACCCCTGTGCTCGCTGACCTACATTAGCTCCCAGTTAAGCAACGCCTCAATTTTAAAATTCTCATCCTTGTTTTCAAATCCCTCCATAGCCTCGCCCCATCCTCACTCTGTAACTTTCTCCAGCCCTACAACCCTCCGAGATCTCTGCGCTCCTCCAATTCTGGCCTCTTGCGCATCTCCTATTTTAATCACTCCACCATTGGCGGCCGTGCTTTTAGCTGCCTAGGCACTAAACTCTGGAATTCCCTCCCTAAACCTCTCCACCTCTCTACCTCTCTCTCCTCCTTTAAGACGCTCCTTAAAACCTACCTCTTTGACCAAGCTTTTGTCCTAATATCTCCTTATGTGGCTCGGTGTTAAATTTTGTTTGATAACGCTCCTTTGAAGCATCTTGGGATGTTTTACTACATTAAAGACGCTATATAAATGCAAGTTGTTGTTGTTGTCTCAACAGTACAAATGTGCTACCTCTGATGAATAGAGTCTAAGTTACAAATTATGTCTGTTTAGAATCAACCGCAAAAAATGAATGAGAAAATACTGGAGCGAAGAATCCACATTTGCCCCAGTGTACTGGTCAGTCTATGTGCTGCGCTATGCTTTGCTACTGTCAGTGCAGGTCCTGGTTTGTAGAAAAGCTGTCATATAAAAAATTAACAGATTAAATTTACCTTGGGCAATGCAATCCAGACTGTGCAGTGTTCATGTAAAATGATGAAAGTGAAGGTATTAGTTCAGAAATTAGAGTGAACGTTGTTCTTGTACAAACGCTGAATGCTCTACTTCACAATAGTAGCATCACAGTTTTAGAAAATGTATGACTATATAGAAACTTCTAGGGGGCTATTTTGCCTGGATACATTAGACGCTAAAGAGTCTCCAAGGTGGCCAAGATGGGGTCTTGAGCTGGAACACCTGGTTAGCCTGCCTTTAGTGCAGGACACCATCTTGGTAAGGAGTTGAAGCGAGCTCCAGGAACGGCCACCCCGAGGATGATTAAGGCTCTTAAAGTGGCTCCTAAACACTCATTAATGAAGTTTCACACGATTTTTCTGGCTAGCACTGCAATTAACAACCCATTCTAGCAGCGCCGAATTGAACAGGAGTAAAGAAGTCGTTGGTGAGGAATGCTAGCGTTACTTTAAGCCATGTTCAGCTTTCACTGTTCACTTGCTGCTGGAGATCAACAGACTACACTGCGTTTGAAGAGGCGTTTTGATACACATTGGGAGACTTTCTGGAGCACTTTGTCAAGACTTCACCAACACTCTATCAGCATTTATTTTGTAAATTCTCTGAGAACTTCACCTAAAGAGAGTGATTTTGTGCTACTGTATCTTATTGGTGACCTAATAGGAGTCACCAGGAGAAAGGGAGTGTTTGGTCATGGGGATCTTGCTTGGGTTCCCCTTTGGTCTGGAGGAGGAATGGGAGGAGGAGATGAGGCCAGGCAGAGCAGCACCATCTGCTGGAGGAGAGAAGGTGAGTAGGGTGAGGAGGGCTCCAGATTCATGGTGACTTGTTGAATGCTCCACAATCTGGCGATCATGAGAGTGGTCATGATGCGGAGATGCCGGTGTTGGACTGGGGTGGACAAAATTGAGAGGTCGCACAACACCAGGTTATAGTCCAACAGTTTTATTTGAAATCACAAGCTTTCGGAGCTATCGATTGCTCCTTCCTCAGGTGAAGTAAATTAGATACAGAATCGCCAAAGCATATATAGATAGAAAACAAAGCATGTGTACCTTACAATTGCAGACCACTAAATTAAATCATCCTGACTATCTGCCGAGGTGTGATAAAGTTAATTAAGTCAGCCAGGAAGGTACCACATCAAAGACATAGCAAGATACAACTGAGACAATGAGGTGTAGTCGCAGGGGTTCTAATGTGTCAAAAGCTGCCGTCTGTATGTAAAACGAAAAGCTTTAAAATTTTTACTTTTTTACTGGGAAAATTTTTACTTTTTTACTGGGAATCACATCTGTGAACAAGCTAACGACGACTCGAGTCCGGATCACGTCATGTATCGTGACATAAACCCAAGATCCCGATTGAGACCGTCTTCATGAGTGCAGAACTTGGCTATCAGTTTCTGCTCGATGATTTTGCGTTGTCGTGTGTTTCTAAGGTTGCCTTGGAGAACGCTTACCCGCAGATCCGAGGCTGAATGTCCTTGACTGCTGAAGTGTTCCCCGACTGGGAGGTAACAATCCTGCCTGGCGATTGTTGCGCGGTGCTCGTTCATACGTTGTCTCAGTGTCTGCATGGTCTCGCCGATGTACCATGCCGCGGTGCATTCTTTCCTGCAACGTATGAGGTAGACAACGTTGGCCGAGTCACATGAGTATGTACCATGTACTTGGTGGGTAGTGTCCTCACGTGTGATGGTGGTATCTGTGTTGATGATCTGGCATGTCTTGCAGAGTTTGCCATGGCAGGGTTGTGTGGTGTCGTGGTCGCTGTTATCCTGAAAGCTGGGTAATTTGCTGCGAACGATGGTACTTCTGAGGTTAGGCGGCTGTTTGAAGGCAAGTAGTGGAGGTGTGGGGATGGCCTTAGCGAGGTGTTTGTCGTCATCGATGACATGTTGAAGGCTGCGAAGAACATGGCGTAGTTTCTCCGCTCCGGGGAAGTACTGGACGACGTAGGGTACCCTGTTGGTTGTGTCCTGTGTTTGCCTTCTGAGGAGGTCTATGCGATTTTCCGACGGGCCACAGCGAAAAATCGCATAGACCTCCTCAGAAGGCAAACACGGGACACAACCAACAGGGTACCCTACGTCGTCCAGTACTTCCCCGGAGCGGAGAAACTACGCCATGTTCTTCGCAGCCTTCAACATGTCATTGATGATGACAAACACCTCGCTAAGGCCATCCCCACGCCTCCACTACTTGCCTTCAAACAGCCGCCTAACCTCAGAAGTACCATCGTTCGCAGCAAATTACCCAGCTTTCAGGATAACAGCGACCACGACACCACACAACCCTGCCATGGCAAATTCTGCAAGACATGCCAGATCATCAACACAGATACCACCATCACACGTGAGGACACTACCCACCAGGTACATGGTACATACTCATGTGACTCGGCCAACGTTGTCTACCTCATACGTTGCAGGAAAGAATGCACCGCGGCATGGTACATCGGCGAGACCATGCAGACACTGAGACAACGTATGAACGAGCACCGCGCAACAATCGCCAGGCAGGATTGTTACCTCCCAGTCGGGGAACACTTCAGCAGTCAAGGACATTCAGCCTCGGATCTGCGGGTAAGCGTTCTCCAAGGCAACCTTAGAAACACACGACAACGCAAAATCATCGAGCAGAAACTGATAGCCAAGTGCCGCACTCATGAAGACGGTCTCAATCGGGATCTTGGGTTTATGTCACGATACATGACGTGATCCGGACTCGAGTCGTCGTTAGCTTGTTCACAGATGTGATTCCCAGTAAAAAAGTAAAAATTTTCCCAGTAAAAAAGTAAAAATTTTAAAGCTTTTCGTTTTACATACAGACGGCAGCTTTTGACACGTTAGAACCCCTGCGACTACACCTCATTGTCTCAGTTGTATCTTGCTATGTCTTTGATGTGGTACCTTCCTGGCTGACTTAATTAACTTTATCACACCTCGGCAGATAGTCAGGATGATTTAATTTAGTGGTCTGCAATTGTAAGGTACACATGCTTTGTTTTCTATCTATATATGCTTTGGCGATTCTGTATCTAATTTACTTCACCTGAGGAAGGAGCAATCGATAGCTCCGAAAGCTTGTGATTTCAAATAAAACTGTTGGACTATAACCTGGTGTTGTGCGACCTCTCAATTTTGATCATGAGAGACCAGCCGTTATGACCTGCAGTTGTGCCAGAGGGTCAAGCTCAGGAGCCACAAAAGGAGAAGGACAAGGGGGAGCATGAGAGGGTTCCAGGTAGATGGCCCGCACCTGGGAGGGATGCTTGCCGCCATCTAATTGAAGACCGCTTTTGAGAGACTTCCTCCACCGTCAGACTTTGGAGCACTGTTGCCACATGCCTTACCTTCTACGATTGAGGATCCATCAAGAAGTCCACCATCGCACTCAATCCTTTCAACCCCTTCCCCATGAAGAACACAATAAAAAAAAGACCAACAATTCCAGCACTACGCAATTACCATAATCACTCTTTATCTAGAGCAAAAACAATGAAACCATGATAACTAACAGCACTTACAAATATTTAATTATTCACGCTTAGTGGCTATCCTATAAGTGCTCTTGCCTACACTGGTGCTTCTACAAAGTGCAGCTCAAGTGGCAGCAGCACGCGAGGTGGATGGCTGCTGAGATTCTGAAGAGGGCAGTTCGGATGTCCTCCTGGGACACCCTCAAGAGGCTGTGGGCTGTGATGGCCCCACCTCAGACTGCACCATCTCAGCATGGGCTTGAGCAGTCTGGGCCGCCTGGCTGACAGGCAACTGCACGGGCAATGGTGGAGTGGCGGGAGAGGGAGCAAGAATGCTACCATCTAGAGAGAGGCCAGTAGGTTCCGGCTCCATGATTCCCACGCCACTACCTCAGGGCGTCTGTTCAGCCAGCCCACTGATCTGGAGGACAGTACTCTGAGCAACTGGGACAATCTACAAGCCCCTTTCAACCAAGGAGCCCAGAGCCACCATGGCAGCTGCCTGAGCTTCCATTGCAGCACTTTACTGTTCCATGGAATATGCTAGTAGTGCAATGGAAGCTGTTTGGGCTTCCATTGCAGCACTTTGATGTTCCATGGAAGCTGCTGTGACTTCAGTGGAAGTGCGTGCATATACTGCTTCACAAAAATTGCTCCTAATCAGCTCTTGAGGACTAGATGTGCAAGTCTCCAGTTTAGCACCTCTAGGCACGTTTAAATCAATTAGCCCCAAAATTGCGGGCTAAAACCAGACTTTTAAACAGGCGTGTCTTATTAGCACAGTACCCATTTAGCGCCTGTTTTTACCCTTTCCCTAAAATAACCCTCTTAATGTTATAAATGTAACTGTAAATCACCAGGAGTAGGACATGAATTTTTGTACTTCACAAATGAAAATGGCTAATATAATTCACTTTTCACGTAAAACATACTCTGTTAATGACTGCGACCCTACCACAGCTATATCTATGATCTGTGCACACTTTTGTAACATTTATTTCAAGGACCAGCCTGCCTGACCAGTAATCACTCCAGTGCTGCTTGCTTGAGAATAAGCCCACTAAGCTAAAGTTAAACGGCTGTTTTGCCCCAGCTTTAATCTGGACCAGCAGCAACAAAAAAAACGAAAGTTTAATTTAAATTAGGTTAAAGTGCAATTCCCATTATTAAATTAACCTCCAATGCTTAAATTTGTTCTTGCAGCAATCTCTTGTTTGCAGAAAGAAATGATGAATGTGGTATTGGTTTTCTCAGACCAATTTGAAAGAGCAAATGTGCTCCCTCTATTCTCTCAGCTTATTTCTGCAGTGTTTCCTTGCTCCTTCATCTGTCTTGGACTGTTTCTATAAAGCTAACTTGCTCCTCAGAATATATACACAGTGCTTACTTGCTCCTCCAGACTGTCTGGTTCCTGCAGTGTCTCATTGCTCCTTTAATCTATCACCAGCCATTTCTACAATGTTTCTCGTTCCACTATTCAACACTGGGCAAATTTGAGATGTGAGAATTTTCAGTCATAGATTAACCACCTACCTAGGACATTGCCTCAGGCCAAAAAAAACAAATGGTGAAAAGCAGCAAGCAATACCCCTTGCATGGGTTGTGCAGGATGGCTTGTCTGTACTTTAGTGCAAATAATTTAGCCTATTCGTGCTGACGTAGCTGATCCAAAGTATTTTACTTCAGTTATTGTTGGAGCAATTTTTTCAGCCAATCACCTATCAGAAATATCCTAGACGAGGAGCTCCCACGCCAAACAGGAAGAGGGGCATTGACTGCAGTACAAAGGAAACCATTACCAAACTCCATCAAAGCAGGTAAACTTTTAAAATTAAAGCAAATTCTGGTGCGCCACTGTAATACAATCAGATTTAGTTATTAAAAAGAACTGACCACATTATCAGCCATTTGAAATCATTCAAAATCACAGGGCTAATGGTAGGTTGGCAAGCTGTGCTCCACGTTGGAGGATGATGCATGGAGCCTTCCCCAAAATACGCCAGGAATCCCCTTGGGGGTGCTCCCAAAAGGTTGCCAGAACTTTAGCGGGTGATTGGTGTAAATCCCGGATAGATGTCTAAACAGGGTTTCTGCTGAAGATATGGCAGCCAGTCAGGAGAAACCTGGAGGAAATTCCTGACGATAGAGTCCACACCGCATCCTTCAGTGCCTGCAAAAGCAACATTAATATATTTTCTCTCCAGCCTTTCAACCTCGCCTTTCTTTCTCCTTTCCTTTTTCACTCTCTTTCTAACTTCTCCTTTTTCCTTTTTCACTTTTGATCTCTTTGCTCCTATTTCTGTTTCTCTTTTTCTCTTTTTACAGCCAGCCTGGTTTTGAGCATTGGTTCTTTTGCTCTCCAGTAAGAGAAAGCAAGAGAATGTCAGATTGAAAGCAGGAATTACTAGCGAAAACCCTGAAGGTATGAGATTACACTCCTGAGCAGGAGGGTGGAAGACGACAATCTCATGAGTGAGATTTCAGTCAACTACAGAAGCATTGGTGGGCCTATCAGTTTCCTTGTTCCTCCCAAGTTAGTCTCAACTCTTTCTGCAGTATTTCCTTGCTCTTTCTGTTTCAGACTATTTCTGCAGTGCTTTTGTCTCTGCCTCTTCATTTTCTGCCTCAGATTTTGTGAGGTGTTTTTTTGCTACCTGCATTCCCTTCATGAGCATTTTGCCTGAGTTTCTGTGCTCTTATGTTCACTTAGCAAAGTTTTTGTAGTCCCTTTGGTCTCCATTCTGATTTCAAATATTCATTTATCTCCTTTATCATGTTCCATTTGAATGCCATTACAACAGGCTTTTACAGTGCTAGTTCCTGAGGTCAGAAAAGAGCTCCGAAAGATACAGTAGCCCCGATTTTAACTCAAGCAGGAATCAGACAAGCGGGGGCTGAGGTGAGCAGCAAGCCCCCGCGACCTTGACAGCGTAAGGCCCCGGTGATTTTAACTCCTGGGCCTCATCTGCATGCCCCCGGTCAGTTGCCCACCTGAAACTGGCAAGAGGTGGTGGGTGGGAGTGGAATGTGGGGCAGCAGGAGGCTGCTAACCGGGACCGAAGGAACAGTTCCCACCACTCAAGTAAATCGTGGGGAGGGGTTTCATGATCGGGAAGGGGGTGGTGGTGCGGGGGGCGCGGGGGGAGCTCGAGGCACTGGAGGCCTAAACTTTCCTTTTAGGGCCCAGAGGAGCACTCCTGCCCAGGCCACTAGTTAAAACAGTAGTTGGGCTCCGATGATGTCATCAGAGTCTGATATGCATATTTAAAGAAGGACCTTGTCGGTTTTTGCTGGGTGTTCTTGCCTGCTGGGAAGAGCAGCTTAAAATTGAAGACTGAGGAAAGGGAACGGGAGGTCAATGGGTAAATGTCCCAGCCGATTTTAACTGCCTGATTTCTGCCAGGTGAGCAGGGTTAAAATTGCCCCTACTGTTTCTGGGAGCCCCTGTGAGAATCGCTGTGACATCATCACGCTGTATTTGGCTTCCCTATTTGTCATTTGGCAGCAACCTTAATAACAACAAGTGGGACCTGTAGTTTTAATAGGGAAAGACAGAAGAAATTGGCTGCACACATCTCTTGCAGAAATCCATACTGTGCCTGAATTGAATATTGGCACGTCCTTGAACTGTCATGGTGGTTTCCAGACATCAGATCAGAACATTAATAGATGGACAGTGTTTTAGAAAGTGGGATGATTGTGCCAAACTTCTCTCTTATTGTCTATAGTTTTCAAACCCAGATAGCAGCAATTTGCCTGAAGTCATTGGTTCACTTAGGAACTATACTAGTGCAATTGGCTGCCACAGTGCGAAGTGGATGAATGCATGAACTCTCCATATTGCTCCGCATCTGTGGTACTGAGCCGTATCATCAAGAAAGGATCCAGGCTTGATCCACAGTCTGTGCTGAGTTGGCTGATCTCGGCTAAAGCAGCATTGGAGGTACTCCAGTTGGCCTGCGGGCACTGCAGTTGGCTACGGCAAGCTCTGAGTGGAGGAGGGGAAGAAACCGGCTAAGGTTCCTGCTCTTGATGGCTATCAATTGACCCCTGGTGGGGGGGGAGCATTAATGTACCTTTTGGAAGATTCAAATATTATGTGATCGATGCATAGGAACAGAAGTAGGCCATTCAGCCCCTTCCAGCCTGTTCCGTCTGGAGTACAGTGGAATACCTGCAGTATTTTACTTCGCAAGTAAGGCAGTTATGCCTTTCTTCTGATGTAGTAATTGACATTTACATTGGAGGCTGAGCTCGCACTGTTGTTGGAGACTGAGCTCGCACTGTTGTTGGAGACTGAGCTGAGAATCACCTGCTTTGGTCATACACTCTGCCTCCAATGACAGAAGTCCCACTACACTCACATCATGTGTTTACTACTGACAACAGGAGACCCCAAATACAAATGGATGAATGTGTAATTGGCCTCTTTACATGGCATTGAATTGCTCCTTGACTTTTTTTCTTGCAAGATTTATACAACATTTGCGAATAATTCTGTGAATAATGTCTAATTTGGGAATTTTGTTACTTCAAGGGATATTCGTGATCCAGGAATCTGTAAAAAATAAAAATAAAAATGCCTGTCTCAGAGAAAGTTGCTTAGTAACCTCTTTCCAGAATTAGTCAACATTGCATTGATGCAAACAGCAATTATTTGTCATGACATTTTTAACTAGTACTTTAGCTACTTGTTTTCAGAATGTATCAATCCTTTGATCTGGATGACTGTCGGAGATTTTATTGACAGAAAAACTCATAATAAAAAAAAGAATCAGTACATTAATTGTATCTTGTAAATACCTCTTTATGTATATTTTACATACTTGGAAATGAGATGACTGAAGTTTGGGATATAAAGATCATTAACTTGTCTTTTGGAATCCAAACTATCTCAGTATCTGGAGAAAATCTATTGCATTGCCTCGGCAGTATGTAAAATTTTCTAAAGCTGTTTTCACTCTTCTATAAAACCACGTCACATTCATCCAAAACATCAGCTTATTGGAAAGAAACTGCTTTGTATGAATTACTGATTACTTTTGAAAAGGCTTTTTGGTTTCCTTGTGAACTAAAGGATGAAATAAACACTATCCTTTATATCTGGACAAGGATTTTGATAATGTAAAACTTCAAAAATACAAAACAACTTCTGCCACTAAATTCATTCAACATTTCTCTAAATGCAGTGTATGATTTTTTTTAAAAGGAAATGCCATTTAAAGCAGACTGCAGAATAGAACACTTCATGAATAGAGGTATAGAGTACAAAAGTGTGGAAATTATGATGAACCTGTATAAAACACTGGTTTGGCCTCAAGTGGAGTATTGTGTCCAATTCTGGGCACTGCACTTTAGGAAGGATGTGAAGGCCTTAGAGAGGGTGCAGAAAAGATTTACAAGAATGATTCCAGGGATGAGGGACTTCAGTTACGTGGATAGACTAGAGAAGCTGGGGTTGTTCTCCTTAGAGCAGAGAAGATTGAGAGGAGATTTGATAGAGATATTCAAAATCATGAGGGGTCTGGACAGAGTAGATAGAGAGAAACTGTTCCCATTGGCAGAAGGGTCGAGAACCAGAGGACACAGATTTAAGGTAATTGGCAAAAGAACCAAAGGCGACATAAGAAAAAACTTTTTTACTTAGCGAGTGGTTAGGATCGGGAATGCACTACCTGAAAGGGTGGTGGAGGCAGACTCAATCACGACGTTCAAAAGGGAGTTGGATAAGTACCTGAAAGAAAAACATTTGCAGGGCTACAGGGAAAGGGCGGAGGAGTGGGACGAGCTGAGGTGCTCTTGCAGAGAGCCGGCACGGGCTCGACAGGCCGAATAGCCTTCTTCCGTGCTGTAACCATTCTATGATTCTGTTTGATACTTTCTTCATGCTTAAGTTCTCACAGACCCAATGTCCTAACATTGAAGCTTTCAAGTCACTGGGCATTGAGTCGGTCAGGTTGCTGTGTGGTATGCAGTGCTGTATCCTGCAGTACTGTCCCTGCTGTTAGTCCAGTCATGAACTGCCATTGATATTTGCTTTGGAAGTCACAGACATGTATGTGGCTGGTTTATCAGCTTTCCAGCGGAAGGAAAGATGCTTAGAGATGAACAGCTGTGGAAGGAAATGAAGAAAAGCTGGATGGAAATATGCCACAGAATAGAAATCTTACCTTAAATAGACCGTGTATTGTTCTTTTCCCATTTTATGTTATTTTGAAAAATGACTTTAACGCAGACTCTGTTCATACACTGCACAATAGTGCTTGAAACTGTAGCTGGCAATTTGTTTCCAGTGAGGCGTGTGATGTCCTTTAATGAAATTCTGTTACATTGTCGCAGTTTTAATTTAGAATAAAGATATAAAGGAATAGCCCATTTTCTGGAAACTGCTAGTGATGAGCATTTTTTGAGGCTAGTTTTGTATAAATCTGATACTCTGATTTCAAAGAGTTGCGAGACATGATTTTATAAAACCATATGGAACTAAGTGCTTTTTGGTGTGGTTCTTTGCAAATAATGCCTATCCCCTGTGTGGTACTTTAAGTTCATTGTATCTGCTAGGCTGTTGTGCTGTCTCAAAGCCAAATGGGCAAGCAACCACAAGAATGAAATGTGTCGCGTATTTTAAATTCATTTTTTTTGACCCGTGGTGTGGCTCAGTTTTTATTACATGATCGTGTTCCACAGCAAAGTAGTCTTCTATTTTTCCTTACTTAAATCCTTTGGATATGAAGTAAACATTATTTGAATATGAATGACCTTATGACAGTTCCTTTTTCCAGATTTCCACAAAAATGGTAGTTAACACTTTACACACACAACGTGAACCTTACATGTACGACAGAGATGCAGAATGTTTACACACAAAAGCACAGAATGTATCACTGGATGGTTGTGGACAGTAGGAGTGCAGAGCTTGTGTGGGCTGCAAACCTGTGAGAAGTCTTCATTGTTAGCCACCTCTTTCTCGGTTACGAGCATAGACAGTATTTCAGATCTGTCACAAATCAGATTGTTGAATCTGCTACCTTAAAATGATTTGAAAATGTGGTTCAGATCTTCAAAATAAAATTGACCCATGATGTCTGTATGGCAGGGCTGCCACTCTCTGCTTCATCCATACTTACAATACATTGGTCCTTATGTTCAACTCAAATGTGTTCAAGGAGCTTTTGACGAATAGACAGTGTCAAATGTCGGCTTATTTCTGTAAATGATTCCAGCTGTGAATAAATCTGTTAGTTTAGTCGGTTATCTAACTCTGACGTGACTGGTATTAATCATTGCCTGAAGTGGTGAAGTTCATAATGAAAATCCTATTTGTAATCTAGTAAACAAGAAACTGGTATGTTGTTTGCTGAGGACGTACCATCCCAGATTACTGTAAACACAAGGGGCTGGATTTTGTCAGCCCCGAGGAGGCGGGTATGGAGGCGGGACTGCCGGTAAAGTTGCAGAAAGTGGGGGCGGATGGCAAAGCCATGCCCTTTTGCCAGGAGGCGGGAAGATGTGCTGCTTCTGGTCCCGTCTCCTCGAGGCGGGAAAGGGATTAAATCCTTTTAACTGTCTGTTAACATGTAGTTAACAGGCAGAAAAAAGGATTAGTCCCATTTTACCTTTTCAGGTGAAGGCTTCCCGACCTCGGAGAACCCCGCCGGGTTGGAGGAGTCGAGTTGGAGGTCTGCGGGGGTCGGAGGCACCTGAAAGTAAGATGTAGAGGTGAGTGATGGGTGCAAGTGTAGAGTGGTAACTATGTAAGGTGAGTGTTAAGTGTTAAAAAATGTTCACTTACCTTGGTTTCTGCCTACAGCCTTCATCCGCTCTGGATCGGGAGTCCCGACATCTTCCTTGTAGATTTCACAGACTGGCTGTTGGATCCTCCGAACCAATAGTCATCTGAAATCTACAAAGTAGAAAGGTTTGATGAGTCCTGAACACAAGGGCTCATCAAACTACACAGAATGTCAGTATGACAGCTTCACAGAGCTGTCAAACGCTGACATTTCTTCTTTCAAGAAGTCTTGACAGATGGCATGTCAGACATTGACGTGCTTTGTCAGTGGCTTCCCCCTAATTGGCCTGCTGAGCCCACAGGGCGGGCTTAACAAGGTCAATCAGGGGAAAATCCCGCTGGTTGGCCAGAAGATGATGGAGGCGGGACTGAGACCCGACAAGCAGCAGTCCCGCCTCCAACTCGTCTCCATTCACAAAATCCAGCCCAAGGTCTTGCTTCAGTACGTAGAAAGCAGAGGCCTGCCTATGGGAGCTGTGTGTTTTGTGTTGGACACAAAAAAATGTCTGGAGAAACCCAAATTGTAACAAAGAGCTTGTGACCTTAAAGGAATATATTGTGGACAGCTGCTTCTTAACAGCACAATAACATATTGTTATATTTTTCTGCAGTCCCAATAAATTTTCAAATTAATTTTCAATTTTCAGCGAATTCCTATTATGGGAACCTTTTGAAGTGGACGCAGACACTCATACCCATACACACACATGCATACTTTAATAAATATGTACTAGAATGTGGGACGGGACATTGCTTTTCAAATGGCTGAGCTGATTTTTTTGTGATCCAAACTTTGAATTAATTCAAATGCTCTTATTATGTGGTGATTGAATTCTTTTCATTTTGCTATTTTATTGGCTTTGAGATTTTTTAACGATGGCTTGTCTTGTTGAGGCAGTTTGCAGCTCTATGCAGTGACTGGAGAAAAGATAGAAAATGCACTGATTTAGATGCTTGATGAGATCATGTTACGTGATTTACTGTATTGTTTTCTTATTTACAAACCAATTTGGTGCCACCAGGAGTTTTAAGTGTAGGCCATTAACTGTTTACATTTCTTGGGGTATTCTAAAGCAATAGCGTTGAATTTTACTGAATATGATTTGTACCATGTATACACTTTTGCTTGAGGGTGTGAATCCTTCTATTTCCTCCCCAGTCTACCTGGTCTAAACATAGAGAGCGGATGAGCAATTAAACTGCGACCAGCCCTCCACCATTACCACCCTGAGCTTGCTGCTAGACTGTGGGTCCTGGAATACACACATCTGCTGATTTTCCACTGCCCATGGGACATTGCTGAACCTTTAGTCAGTGTCTTTCCACAGAATTGTGGAATTGGACTGAAGTTTCCCCAGAGGTACTGTTGGTGGTGCAACTTCTTGCATTGTACTCAAAATAAATATTTTTAAAAGAAGCACAGTCAGTTTCTGAGTAGAGGCAAGGTGTTTGCCAACAAGGAGATAAAGAAATTGGGGAGCAAATTAAACTATGTCGGCTAGATTTTTCAATCAACACTTTAATGCTGGTGTTAAAATAACGTCAATTGGAAAATCTAGGCTTGTGTGTTTTCATGTTGGATCATCAGTTAAAGTCTGGCAGCAGGTTGATAACCGGTTCTTCAAACAAAGGTGGTGCGGAATGAAGGAAGCACAAAGGAGGAGCATTAAAAATAGTTTACCAAAAATCATTGTAACTGGAAAACTGACCGAGGTTTTTGCTACGGTTGTGTATAGAGATAGAGGTTTCTACACTGTTAAAGCACAAAATAATTGCTGCACTAGAACGTTATAACCTTCAGCATTAACCCATTCAGAACTGCAGCAGCATTTCACCAAATTCAGAACATTTTCTTGCTGTTTTAGCCTTTCATAAATCAAGACATCTGAATTTGCTGTGTACATTTATCAAATTGAGTTTTGTAGCTAATTATGAGAAACTGACTGGGAATCGGTTTTGTAGGTGTGATACAAAAGAAAAGCTGAGAAGATGTTTTAGACTGTGAAAGGTTAAGTACTTTGGCACT
This sequence comes from Squalus acanthias, assembly GCA_030390025.1. NCBI lineage: Eukaryota > Metazoa > Chordata > Chondrichthyes > Squaliformes > Squalidae > Squalus > Squalus acanthias. Next base: position 28,936,174 of record CM059430.1, on the reverse strand, counting down.
GAGAGCAACACAATCAGACACAATTGTTTATAATAAAAACACTAACAGTTGAAGTATTTGAAGTATAAAGTGACAGCTGATCTGGAAACTATTTGCAACAATTTTTTATAAAGCCATCTGGTTAAAATGTTTTACCACAAACATTCTTAAAGTCTGTGGGAAAATCTATTCACTTATCCTTTGGAAAAATCCAGCAATAGGTACACTGTACTGAATGAAAAATAGCTACCCCACAGGAGGCTAAAGTCCTGAAGTCCTCTGCAACCATATTTTTTCGGTGGAGTTACATAAGAACATAAGAAACAGGAGCAGGAGTCGGCCATTCGGCCCCTCGGGCCTGCTCCGCCATTCAATAAGATCATGGCTGATCCGATTTTGGCCTCAACTCCACTTTCCTGCCCGCACCCCATAACCCTTGACTCCCCTGTTGCTCAAAAATCTGTCTATCTCAGCCTTGAATATATTCAATGACTCGGCTTCCACAGCTCTCTGGGGTAAAGAATTCCAAAGATTCACGACCCTCTGAGAGAGGAAATTCCTCCTCAGCTCCGTCTTAAATGGGCGACCCCTTATTCTGAAATTATGCCCCCTAGTTCTAGATTCCCCCACGAGGGGAAACATCCTCTCAGCATCCACCCTGTCCAACCCCCTCGGAATCTTATATGTTTCAATAAGAGCACCTCTCATGCTTCTAAACTCCAATGAGTATAGGCTCAACATTTCCTCAGAAGACAACCCTTCCATCCCAGGAATCAACCGAGAGAACCTTCTCTGAACTGCCTCCAATGCAAGTTAGCACATGTTGCACCTTCTCCTTTCAAAGCATATAAGGGCCAATTTTCATTATTGATGGGCATCGGGCAGGAAGTGGGCAGAGCAATCATACCACCCACCCGATGTCTTCAGCGAGAGGCCCAAATCATTTTGATGCTCAGGCCTCCTTTCCATCTGATTGGCGAGCAGCAAGCATTGAACCAGCACTCTCAGGCAGCTCGTCGGTCATGGGGAGCCTCTGGAAAGACTATGGTTCTCCTGCAGAGCCAAACCAGAAGTTGGAACTTAAAGGAGGCGGACGGCAATCACGGGATCGGGGCACAGGGAGACTGGCAGTGGGTGCGAAGATTTTTGTGGGGCCAGGGGGAGCAGTCATGCTTCTCTTGACCCCACAGATACAATTTTTTTTAATTGAAGCGTAACATTTTTACGAGCAGCCTGCACCAATCTTTTAAGGACCGCTAGTTAGGCCACTCTGTGCCTACTACCAGAGCATGTGCAGTACACACTTTGCCCATTAGTACCTGAAAATTGCATTGCGGTACTTGGTATGTCGTAGGACCCCAATTTGCATATCTTAATGAAGTGCCCAACTGAAACAGGCAGTTTCTCCGGCCACCCATTTCTAGGACTAGTTGAAAATAGTGCCGGGTGGAGCGGGAATTATTTTTTTTATTCGATTATGAGATGTGGGCATCGCTGGCAAGGCCAGCAGTTATTGCCCATCCCTAATTGCCCTTGAGAAGGTGGTGGTGAGCCGCCTTCTTGAACCGCTGCAGTCCGTGTGGTGAAGGTACTCCCACAGTGCTGTTAGGGAGGGAGTTCCAGGATTTTGACCCAGCGACGATGAAGGATCGGCGATATACTTCTAAGTCAGGATGGTGTGTGACTTGGAGGGGAACTTGGAGGTGGTGGTGTTCCCATGCGCCTGCTGCCCTTGTCCTTCTAGGTGGAAGAGGTCACGGGTTTGGGAGGTGCTGCCGAAGAAGCCTTGGCGAGTTGCTGCAGTGCATCTTGTAGATGGTACACACTGCAGCCACGGTACGCCGGTGGTGGAGGGAGTGAATGTTTAAGGTGGTGGATGGGGTGCCAATCAAACAGGCTGCTTTGTCCTGGATGGTGTCGAGCTTCTTGAGTGGGGGAGTAAGTCAAGTTGCACAATTTTCGGAGCACTTCCATTCCTTTCCCAACCAGCAGAGGCAATGAAGATCGGCTCCATACTCTTGTACTGCATGTATCTACAGCTGCTTTTGTTCTGTATTAATTTTGTTTCGCATGCTTTCACATATTTTTCTTCTACACTGAAATGAAAGATTTCCTATGAATGGAGTACTGTTTTTTTAATTGCTCCACTTGTGTATAAAGTAACAATCTGCAAAAGATGCTGTTTAGTCAGAAACAGCTTTCGTTTTTATTTTCATTAAATGTATAAAACCTTCATGTCTATCCCGCGAGCTGATTTATGGTCTTCAAATAAATATGTCTTAGTCTTTTGAAATCACTTTTGTATCCATTAGCTCAATAATATTTTGGCTCACATAGAAGTGATGGCAGACAAATCTGTCATTTAAAAAGGGTGGAGTTTTTTAGTTAATGTGAAAGTAACTTGAAAACTTTCCTTGGGATGGTGGGGCTATTCTCCAGGGAGTGGCCTATAAATTTCAGTTCCAAGACCAGTTTAAACTTGACCTCAGTTACCTCTGTCAGGTCTGACGAAAGGTCATCGACCTGAAACGTCAACTCTGTTTCTCTCTCCACAGATGCTGCCTGACCTGCTGAGTGTTTCCAGCATTTTCTGTTTTTATTTCTGTCAGCTATGTTGCTTTAGCTAGTCTGCTGGCTGGGAGCTCCTTTCATAACTGGGTATCCTTGTACATGAATCAGAGAGTTAACATGCAGGTACAGCAAGCAATTAGGAAAGCAAATAGTATGTTAGCCTTTATTACAAATGGATTAGTGTATAAGAGTAAAGAAGTCTTGCTGCAATTATATAGTGCTCATGATGCGGAGATGCCGGTGTTGGACTGGGGTGGACAAAAATGAGAAGTCGCACAACACCAGGTTATAGTCCAACAGTTTTATTTGAAATGCTTTGGCGATTCTGTATCTCTTTACTTCACCTGAGGAAGGGGCCACGTAAGCTCCGAAAGCTTGTGATTTCAAATAAAACTGTTGGACTATAACCTGGTGTTGTGCGTCTTCTCGCAATTATATAGGACCTTGGTGAGACCACACCTGGAGTATTATGTACAGTTTTGCTCTCCTTACCTAAGGAAGGATATACTTGCCTTAGAGGGAGTGCAACATATGTTTACTAGACACATTCCAGGAATGAGGGGATTGTCCTATGAGGAGAGAATGAGTAGACTAGGCCTATATTCTCTCGAGTTTAGAAGAATGAGAGATGATCTCATTGAAACATATAAAATTCTTAAGGGGCTTGACCGGGTAGATGCTGGGAGGATGTATCCCCTGGCTGGGGAGTTTAGAACTCGGGGTTACAGTCTCAGAATAAGGGGTTGGCCATTTAGGACTGAGATGAGGAGAAATTTCTTCACTCAGAGGGTTGTGAATCTTTGGAATTCTCTACCCCAGAGGGCTGTGGCTGCTCAGTCATTGAGTATATTCAAGACAGAGATTGATAGATTTTTGGATACTAAGGGAATCGAGGGCTATGTGGATAGTGCGGGAAGGTGGAGTTGAGGTAGCAAATCAGCCATCATCTTATTGAATGGCAGAGCAGGCTCGAAGGGCCGTATGGCCTACACCTGCTCCTTTTTCTTATGTTCTTATTGATTTTCCTTCTCAATGAGAATTTTAAAAAGTAGCTAACCAATCCACCCACTTGAATTGCCTGCTTGCACCATTGTCCACAGAGCACTGCCAATAATGGTCATCGGGAGGGCCATGGCCTGCAGTTTCCTGCCTATTGTCTATTTATTTCACGGAGCGAATATTAACACCACAGTGTCAGCCAATGAGTTGGAGGCGGGCCGGGACCTGTGGTTTCAATTTACTGATAAACTACAGCAAACAGAGTCTATTTATTCAGCCAGCAGAGATGGAAACTACAGCAAACAGAGTCTCCTGGGTACAGCAGGATTATTTCTCCAGCAAAATGCAGTGAGTGGCAGATAGTTACATAATACAAATTATGTGTGTAAAATCAATCCTAGCCACTTATAGCAGTGCGTGATTGATAGGGTAATTACCCAGTCATCTCCATTCTGGCCAGGACTTGTGGTGCCACCATATGCACCCTTTATTTATAAGAACATAAGAAATAGGAGCAGGAGTAGGCCAATCGGCCCTTCGAGCCTGCTCCGCCATTCAATAAGATCATGGCTGATCTGATCCTCACCTCAAATCTAAAGAACACAAGAAGTAGGAGCATGACCCGGCCACTCAGCCCCTGGGCCCGCTACGCCACCCACAGGGCCTCGACCGATCCGAACTCAGCCTCATGTCCAATTTCCTGCCCGCTCCCCGTAACCCCTAATTCCCTTTACTTCTAGGAAACTGTCTATTTCTGTTTTAAATTTATTTAATGATGTAGCTTCCACAGCTTCCTGGGGCAGCAAATTCCACAGACCTACTACCCTCTGAGTGAAGAAGTTTCTCCTCATCTCAGTTTTGAAAGAGCAGCCCCTTATTCTAAGATTATGCCCCCTAGTTCTAGTTTCACCCATCCTTGGGAACATCCTTACCGCATCCACCCGATCAAGCCCCTTCACAATCTTATATGTTTCAATAAGATCGCCTCTCATTCTTCTGAACTCCAATGAGTAGAGTCCCAATCTACTCAACCTCTCCTCGTATGTCCACCCCCTCATCCCGGGGATTAACCGAGTGAACCTTCTTTGTACTGCCTCGAGAGCAAGTATGTCTTTTCTTAAGTATGGACACCAAAACTGTATGCAGTATTCCAGATGCGGTCTCACCAATACCTTATATAACTGCAGCAATACCTCCCTGTTTTTATAATCTATCCCCCTAGCAATAAAAGCCAACATTCCGTTGGCCTTCTTGATCACCTGCTGCACCTGCATACTAACTTTTTGATTTTCTTGCACTAGGACCCCCAGATCCCTTTGTACTGCAGTACTTTCCAGTTTCTCGCCATTAAGATAATAACTTGCTCTCTGATTTTTCCTGCCAAAGTGCATAACCTCACATTTTCCAATATTGTATTGCATCTGCCAAATCTCTGCCCACTCACCCAGCTTGTCTATATCCCCTTGTAGGTTTTTTATGTCCTCCTCACTTTCTACTTTCCCTCCCATCTTTGTATCATCTGCAAACTTTGATATGTTACACTTGGTCCCCTCCTCCAAATCGTTAATATAGATTGTAAAGAGTTGGGGACCCAGCACCGACCCCTGCGGAACACCACTGGCTACTGGTTGCCAGTCCGAGAATGAACCATTTATCCCAACTCTCTGCTTCCTGTTAGATAACCAATCCTCCACCCATGCCAGAATATTTCCCCCAATCCAGTGATTTTTTATCTTGAGCAATAATCTTTTATGTGGCACCTTGTCGAATGCCTTCTGGAAGTCTAAATACACTATGTCCATTGGTTCCCCTTTATCCACCCTGTACGTTATGTCCTCAAAGAACTCAAGCAAATTTGTCAGACATGATTTCCCCTTCATAAAGCCATGCTGACTTTGTCCTATCAAATTATGTTTATCTAAATGTTCCGTTACTGTCTCCTTAATAATAGACTCCAAAATTTTACCCACCACAGATGTTAGACTAACTGGTCTATAATTTCCAGCTTTCTGCCTACTACCCTTTTTAAATAAGGGTGTTACATTAGCAGTTCTCCAATCTGCCGGGACCTTTGCTGATTCCAGGGAATTTTGGAAAATGATTACCAAAGCATCCACAATCCCTATTGCCACTTCCCTCAAGACCCTAGGATGTAAGCCATCAGGTCCAGGGGATTTATCCGCCTTGAGTCCCATTATTTTACTGAGTACCAATTCCTTAGTGATTTTAATCGTATTTAGCTCCTCCCCCCCTAGAGCCCCCTGTTTGTCCAGTGTTGGGATATTCTTAGTGTCCTCTACCGTAAAGACTGAAACAAAATATTTGTTCAGCATTTTTGCCATCTCCATGTTTCCCACCATTAATTTCCCGGTCTCATCCTCTAAGGGACCTACGTTTGCCTTAGCCACCCTTTTTCTTTTTATATAACTATAGAAACTCTTGCTATCTGTTTTTATATTTTTTGCTAATTTATTTTCATAATCTATCTTCCCTTTCTTAATCAATCCTTTAGTTACTTTTTGCTGTCTTTTGAAGACTTCCCAATCTTCTATCCTCCCACTAAGTTTGGCTACCTTATATGTCCTTGTATTTAGTTGGATACTATCCTTAATTTCTTTACTTAGCCACGGATGGCTGTCATTTCTTTTACACCCTTTTTTCCTCAGTGGAATATATATTTTTTGAAAGTTGTAAAATAACTCCTTAAATGAACACCACTGCTCATGTACCGTCTTACCCTTTAATCTATTTTCCCAGTCCACTTTAATCAATTCTGCTCTCATACCATCATAGTCTCCTTTATTCAAGCTCAGTACGCTTGTCTGAGAACCAACCTTCTCACCCTCTAATTGGATATGGAATTCAACCATGTTATGGTCACTCATTCCAAGGGGATCCTTAACTAGGACATTATTAATTAATCCTGACTCATTACACAGGACCAGGTCCAAGGTTGCTTGCCCCCTTGTAGGATCAGTTACATACTGCTCAAGAAATCCATCCCTAAGACACTCAATAAACTCTTCCTCAAGGCTGCCCTGCCCAATTTGATTTGTCCAGTTAATATGATAGTTAAAATCCCCCATAATTATAGCTGTTCCCTTATTACATGCCCCAACTATTTCCTGATTAATACTTCTTCCAGCAGAGTTGCAACTATTAGGAGGCCTATATACTACTCCCACTAGTGTTTTTTTCCCTTTATTATTCCTTATCTCCACCCAAACTGTTTCATTATCCTGATCCTTTGACCCAATATCATTTCTCTGTAATACAGTGATTCCTTCCTTTATTAACATAGCTACCCCACCTCCTCTTCCTTCCTGTCTGTCCTTAAATACCCTGGCATATTTAATTCCCAGTCGTTGTCACCCTGCAGCCATGTTTCTGTAATGGCCACAAGATCATACCCATACGTAGTTATTTGTACCGTCAATTCGTTTATTTTGTTACGAATGCTGCGTGCATTCAGATAAAGAACTTTTAAATATGTTTTGTGACAATTTATTCCTGCTTTTACCCCCTTTACTACTTTACCTTTATCTTTATATATTCTGTCCCTTCCCGACACGCTCTGGTTTTTAATTACCCCACTGCTACTTTGCTCTATTGCCTTCTCCGCTGACATTTTTATTTTTTGCTCTTTTGAAACCTCCCCCCCACTAATTAGTTTAAAGCCCTCTCTACAGCCCTAGTTATTCGATTCGCCAGGACTCTAGTCCCAGCACTGGCCAAGTGAAGTCCGTCCCAACGGAACAGCTCTCTCCTGTCCCAGTACTGGTGCCAGTGTCCCAGGTAGCAAAACCCATTTCTCCCACACCAGTCTTTGAGCCACGCATTTAACCCTCTGATTTTATTTACCCTAGCCAAATTTGCTCGTGGCTCAGGTAGTAATCCAGAGATTACTACCCTAGAGGTTCTGTTTTTTAATTTGGCCCCTAGCTGCTCATACTCCCTCAGCAGAACCTCATTCCTTGTCCTATCTATGTCATTGGTACCAACATGGACCACGACAACTGGATCTTCCCCCTCCCACTCCAAGTTTCTCTCCAGCCCAGAGGAGATGTCCTTAACCCTGGCACCGGGCAGGCAACATAGCCTTCGGGACTCTCGCTCTCGGCTGCAAAGAACCCTATCTATCCCCTTAATGATACTATCCCCTACCACTACAACATTTCTTTTTACTCCCCCCACTTGAATGGCTCCCCGTACCACAGTGCTGTGGCCAGGTTGCTCATCCTCCCTGCAGTCCCCGCTCCTATCCACACAGGGAGTAAGAGCCTCGAACCTGTTGGACAAGAGCAAGGGCTGCGGCTCCTCCAACACTACCTCCTGGATCCCCGTACCTGCCTCACTCGTAGTCACACCCTCCTGTCCCTGATCATGGGCTACATCTGAATTAGTTAATCTAATTGGTGTGACTACCTCCTGGAACACAGAGTCCAGGTAACTCTCCCCCTCCCTGATGTGTCGCAGTGTTTGAAGCTCGGACTCCAGCTCATCAACACGGAGCCGGAGTTCCTCGAGCAGCCAACACTTACTGCAAATGTGATCACCGTGAACATCAATGGTGTCCTCCAGCTCCCACATATTGCAGCAGTAACACATCACCTGCTCTCCCATTCTATGTAATTAATTAAATTTATTATTATTTACCCTTTAATTAATTTAAATTAAAACAATACACTTCTGTGACAGTTTGATCTGAGTCTCCTCACTCCGTCCTGTGACAGTTTGATCTGAGTCTCCTCACTCTCCGTCCTGTGGCAGTTTGTTCTGAGTCTCCTCACTCTCCGTCCTGTGGCAGTTTGTTCTGAGTCTCCTCACTCTCCGTCCTGTGGCAGTTTGTTCTGAGTCTCCTCACTCTGTCCTGTGGCAGTTTGTTCTGAGTCTCCTCACTCTCCGTCCTGTGGCAGTTTGTTCTGAGTCTCCTCACTCTCCGTCCTTGATTTATATAATAGGATTATATAAATATATGTTCCAGCTTTCACAGGTATAATTTATGTCATCGGGTAAGTGCCTGGTCCCCCAAAAATTATGAAATAACAACAGAAAATGCTGGAAACACTCAGCAGGTCAGGCAGCATCCGTGGAGAGAGAAACAGAGTTAACGTTTCAGGTCTGTGACCCTTCGTCAGAACTGGAAAAAGTTAGAGATGTAACAGGATTTAAGCAGGTGCAGAGGCAGGGCAAGGGGGAAGGGGAGGAAAGAACAAAAGGGATGGTCTGTGATAGGGTGGAAGACAGGAGTGGTTAAATGTTGCAAATGGGGATGGCAGAATCATCAATAGCTGCCATCTGAAAAAATAGAGGCCGAGGTTATGGTCTGAAATTGTTGAACTCGATGTTGAGTCCAGAAGGCTGTAAAGTGCCTAATAGAAAGATGAGGTGCTGTTCCTCGAGCTTACGTTGAACTTCTTGGAACAGTGTAAGAGGCCGAGGACTGAGAGGTCAGAGTAGGAGTGGAGCGGAGAATTAAAGTGACAAGCGACCGGAAGCTCGGGGTCACCCTTACAGACTGAACGGAGGTGTTTGGTCTCCCCAATGTAGAGGAGACCGCATCATGAGTAGCGAATACAGTATACTAAATTGCAAGAAGTACAAGTAAATCGCTGTTTCACGTGGAAGGAGTGTTTGGAGTCCTGGACAGTGGGAAGGGAGGAGGTAAAAGGGTAGGTGGTGCAACTCCTGCGTTTGCATGGGAAGGTACCGTTGGGAGGGGAGGGGCTGTTGGGGGTGATTGAGGAGTGGACCAGGGTGTCGCGGAGGGAGCGGTCCCTTTGGAATGCTGAAAGAAGAGGGGAGGGGAAGATGTGTTTGGTGGTGGGACCACACTGGAGGTGGCGGAAATGGCGCAGGATGATCCGTTGAATGTGGAGGCTGATGGGGTGAAAGGTGAGGATAAGGGGAACCCTATCGTGGTTCTGGGAGGGAGGGGAAGGGGTGAGAACAGAAGTGTGGGAAATGGAACGGACACGGTCGAGGGACCTTTCAACCACGGTAGAGGGGAATCCTCGGTTGAGGAAAAAGAAAGACATATCGGAAGCACTAGTATGGAAGGTGCCATCGTCAGAACAGATGCGGCAGAGACGGAGAAACTGGGAGAATGGAATGGAGTCCTTGCAGGAAGCGGGGTGGGAGGATGTGTAGTCCAGGTAGCTGTGGGAGTCAGTGGGCTTATTGTGGATGTTTGTCGAAATTATGTTTTTCAAAGTGGGTTAAATAGCAGAGATGAGTGGAAGTTGAAGCCTAATGAATAACGAGGAGTGCATAGGCTATTCTGGAGGATGAACAAACTTTGGGGTCCTACTCTGAGTTTTGTATCGAGAATATTGCTTTCAGATATTCAGATCTAGCTATTGGATTCTGAGGGTCCAATGAAGCAAGACTTGCATTTATATAGCACCTTATCACATCTCTGAAAGACATTCCAAAGTGCTTCACACAAATAATTTCATGTAAATTACAAATGGTGCAGCTGCCAATGTTTGCTATGATATAGCCTGCCTTTCTTACAATACAGGTGGACCGCGTCTCAAGTTCTCATTGCTGTGACCTGGATCAATTCAGAAAAATCAATTCCAAATGTATGTGGATTAGCCCAATTCATGTCAAATGGTATTCTGAAAGGACTTCACAAATACCTCTATCATTTTGAATTTTTTCTAAGGATGCCAATATTTTTTTTTTAAATCTTGATTTTACCATCCACATCGAACATATAGCAGCTCAATTTAAAAAAAAAAATTCAAATCTTACATTGACAACCTGAAAATTTTGCCAGCAGGAATGTATATATGTTTTGTACATTCAGATGCACTTCTGCACCAGTTATCCATCTTTAAAGTTTTGAATTGTTTGCAGAAGCCCTGCTGAGCCCCACAGCCAAAATAATTAGTGCAGACTCGGGAGAGAGGGTGGAGAGAGGACAGGCAGTGTGGTTCTTCCGAATGAGATTCATCTTAAGATTTCAGCTCCTCGTGTGGTTTGAATTGTGCAAAAGGAAATGTTTGTGGAGTGAGTTTTACAGTTGGTTTCCCTAAATGGGTTTGAATATATGTTTAAGTAAAATCTCAATTGTTATATTTTAGGCAGGTTTGATTGTGCCATGGGGCAACCCATTTAATCCTAAAGATTGAGGAAGTCAATTGGTTAGTTGGTGTTCTCTAAAGACGCCGCCATGAATGGACTGGAGGAAACCCTAAAAGGAAATTCCTGTAGTTTAAAATAAGAATTATTAAAATAAATGATTTTCTTGCTTGTACAGTAGCTCCATTGAATTTCTAAAACCCAGAGCATCGAGCTTAAGGAAACAAACCATGTATTAATATGACAAATTATCGAGCTCAAGTTCATAACCTATTGAAGAAAGTCCCTGAAATTACATGTCAGGCAAAATTAGAGGTTTTCAAAATGTTAATGGTGGCAGAGAAAGGTTTGTTTCAGTTGGGCCAGCCAGTTTGTGCTGCAATTAGTAGCAAACATCCTTATGCTCAGTTTTGTCTATTTATAAGTTGTAAATGGTGTGACTTGGACCTTCCACTTTAATCTTTACTACTCATAAATACCAACAGCAATGGCATATGGATTGAAAAAAAAATCAGTAATCCATCAGCACGGTATGCTTTCAAGCTTCAGGCATAATCATGCTACAAAGAACATATTCAAAACAACCGCAGTAGATACAAATGCTACCATTTATCCAGGGAGTAAGAGATGATGGAGTTATTTTTCACCTTGTTTGTAATTTTGCTTTAGTTTATTTTGTATCATCCTTTCCTTTTTTTGATGTTTTGATACAAATAATGTTGGAGTTCTGAAGGATACAGCCCTAAAAAACAGGGGCCAGAAACCCACGGGTCCATTTACCACACAGTTACACTTTTGGGCAGAACTTTCTGATGCAGAGTTACAGGGCCTTTTGGATGAGATTCACCAGAGGAGGGACCACCTGCTGGACTAGTAGAGAAGAAGGCTACTGAAGACAGTTAACTGGAGCCATGTGGAGGGAGGTGGCAGTGGTGCTGAGTGCCATCTCTCTCATCCCCAGGATAGCAGACCAGTGCTGGGAAAAGATTAATGACCTAATAAGGGCAGGCAAGGTAAGCAAACAGAAACCTTGCCCTTTTCACTTTGGCACCATGGGACCCCCAAAACTGATCAGCCTAACTTCTTCAAAGGAAATGACAGTTCTTCATGCACAATGCCTGTGTTTCGCATGCATGTAGTCCTATGTTGTAGCTTCACCAGGTTGGTACCTCATTTTCAGATACGCCTGGTGCTGCTCTCAGCATGCTCTTCTACTCTCTTCATTGAACCAGAGTTGGTCATCTGGCTTGATGGTAATGGAAGGGGGAGAGATATGCCGGGCCATGAGATTACAGATTGTGGTGGTATACAATTCTGCTGCTGATGTTGGCACACAGCACCTCATAGGTGCTTAGCTTTGAGCTGCTAGATCTGTTCTTAATCTATTTCACTGAGCACGTTGGAGTGCCACATGACACCATTGTCCTGGTGTCATGGACAGAACAATCTACAACAGGTAGATTGGTGAGGTTGAGGTCAAGTAGGTTATTCCCTCATGTTGGTTCTCTCACTACCTGCTGCAATCCCAGTCTGGCAGCTATATCTTTCAGGACTCGGCCAGCTCAATCAGTGGTGATACTATCGAGTCACTCTTAGTGATGTACATTCTGTGCCCTTGCTACCCTCAGTGCTTCCTCCAAATGGTGTTCGACATGGAGGAGTACTGATTCATCAGATGAGGGAGGGCGATAGGTGGTAATCAGTAGGAGGTTTCCTTGCCTACATTTCAACTGAAGCCATGAGACTTTATGGGGTCCAGAGTCAATGTTGAGGACTCTCGGGGCCACTGCTTCCCGACTGTATACCACTGTGCCCCCACCTCTGATGGATCTGTCCTGCTGGTGGGACAGGACATGCCCAGGGATGGTGATGGAGGAGTCTGGGACATTGGCTGATAGGTATGATTCTGTGAGTATGACTATGTCAGGCTGTTGCTTGACTAGTCTGTAGGACAGCTCTCCCAACTTTGGCACAAGTCCCCAGATGTTATTGAGGAGGACTGGGCTGGGTGTACACTTGTTGTGACCTGATTCAGTGTCTAGGTTGTAGTCGAGTAGGATGAGCGGTCTGATACAACTGAGTGTTTTGTCAATGAGGCCTGATGTACTCAGCTGCCCTTGTCTACAGTGGTTTCAGTGAGGTAAAGAATGTGCTTGAAAACTGCATCTCGGTCAGTTCTGAGGGAGCGCTGCACTGTCGGAGGGGCAGTACTGAGGGAGTGTTGTACTGAGGGAGTGCTGCACTGTCAGAGGGGCAGTACTGAGGGAGTGTTGTACTGAGGGAGTGTTGTACTGAGGGAGTGCTGCACTGTCAGAGGGGCAGTACTGAGGGAGTGTTGTACTGAGGGAGTGTTGTACTGAGGGAGTGCTGCACTGTCGGAGGGGCAGTACTGAGGGAGTGCTGCACTGTCGGAGGGGCAGTACTGAGGGAGTGCTGCACTGTCGGAGGGGCAGTACTGAGGGAGTGTTGTACTGAGGGAGTGCTGCACTGTCGGAGGGGCAGTACTGAGGGAGTGCTGCACTGTCGGAGGGGCAGTACTGAGGGAGTGCTGCACTGTCGGAGGGGCAGTACTGAGGGAGTGCTGCACTGTCGGAGGGGCAGTACTGAGGGAGCGCTGCACTGTCAGAGGTGCATGTTTTGCTATATTAGACAAATGGCAACAGTGCAAAAAGTAGTAGTTTGGTTGTTATGGTGGGATAGCATGTGTGTTGATAAGCCAAACCAAAGCATATTAACTGTGGGGACTGAGGAGAGATCATAAGAGATATGAGCTGGCAACAGCGAGAGCAAAGCTTGGATAATAAAGGCTTATTTAGCAACATTGAAAATAAAACACGATATAAAAATAATCAAGAAGTACTTTGCAGAACAAATCAAAAAGAGTCATTATAAGTACAAACATTACAGAGAGTGCGTGTAAATGGAACCCACGGAGATTGGACTCACCAGACTAACATTAGTCCAGCTGCTTTCACTTTACAGAGAGGGCTTCATGTGACATAGGGCCTACTGTGACAATCAAAATGGCAGAAGATTTACAGCTAGAAAATTTAAAGCAAACAAAACAATTGCCTAATTGCCTAATAATCTACAGCCCTGATTTTGTGAGGCCCTACAAACAGCTCAGGGCCTTGCACGCAGTGGACAAAGCTCAGAAAATCAGATGTGTGACAGATATTTTTGTCTTGAAAGCGAGCCCGTGTGGATCTCGTATAAATATTTAAATTATGGAAATCATTTCCATGCTGAATTTCCTGAGTTTGAGCGAAGTTCCACTCACAGCCTCAGCCATAATAACTGGGTGCATCAGTGCTGAGCAGCCAAGGTCCATTTAGTGGAGCCTCTTAAAGCTCAGGTGTTTTTGGCTCCATTGTCAGTGTGTTATTTTTTGTCTTGGAGCATTTTCAAAATAGTACACAAATCATTTTGTGAAGATATTTTTGGTTTCCTGATTTTTTTTTTTTCACACCATTATTACTTTTGCAATGCTACTCTTGTAGCTACAGGAATACAAGTCCTAGCTGGGAAGGCTATGAGCATAGGACTCGCTGTATCAACTTAGCCTTAGCCCAGTGGTAGCACACTCGTCTCTGAGTCAGGAGGTTGTAGGTTTAAACTAAACTCGAGAGAGACTTGAGCCCATAATCTAGGCTGATACTGCAGTCCATTAGTGAGGGAGTGTACGCTATCTGAGGTGCCGTCTTTTGAATGAAACATTAAAACAAAGCCCTGTCTGCCCTCTCTAATCGATGTAAAAGATCCCATGGCACTATTCAAAGGATAAGGGGGTTCTCCTGGTGTCCTGGCCAACTTTTAACCCTCAACCAATTTAACAAAAACAGATAAACTGGACATTTATCATATTGTTGTTTGGAGGACCTAGTTGTCCCACCATCGAATCCCCCACCATCAACATCCTGGGAGTCACCATTGACCAGAAACTTAACTGAACCAGCCACATAAATACTGTGGCTACAAAAGCACGTCAGGGGCTGGGTATTCTGTGGCGAGTGACTCACCTCCTGACTCCCCAAAGCCCTTCCACGCAAATTGTCTACTACATTTCCCTACATTACAACAGTGACTATCAAAAGTACTTCATTGGCTGTGACACACTTTGGGACTCTTGAGGTTGCAACAGGCATTATATAAATGCAGTTTCTTTCTTTCTTACTATACAGTTGCATGATCTAGGGCCACTTCATGATAGGACATCATCTGTAGGTGCAGACGCTTCAGGCACCGTGTACCATTACGCCAGCACTTTTGTAGATGCAGTAATTAAGGTTTGTCAACAGCGGCAGCTTGATTTACAGGGGTGGAAATTTGTTTTGGTCTATTTTCCATCCTGAAATCGGTGACGTGCTGGGAGCATCGCAAGAAGCCTGAGGCTCACCAGAAATTGGGCCTCGTGCCTCATCAGCATATTGATGGTGAGCTGCAGATGCCAATTGGACCCATGTCAGTTTTTCCTCCAAGGGAAGGGATTTGCTAATCAGTTGGGCCTTCTTATTCTTATCACACATATGTAAACATTAGGGAAGTTGAGTGGCTATTCGGGCCTTGATTCCAATTCAGAACTTTCACAAAATACAAAAACATTTTTTTTTATTCATTCACTGGATGTGGGCTGTCGCTGGCAAGGCCAGCATTTATTGCCCATCCCTAATTGCCGTTGAGCAGGCGGTGGTGAGCCGCCTTCTTGAACTGCTGCAGTCATGTGGTGAAGGTACTCCCACAGTGCTGTTAGGGAAGGAGTTCCAGGATTTTGACCCAGCAACGATGAAGGATCGGCGATATACTTCCAAGTCAGGATGATGTGTGATGTGGAGGAGAACTTGGAGGTGGTGGTTTTCCCATACGCCTGCTGCCCTTGTCCTTCTAGGTGATAGAGGTCGCGGGTTTGGGAGGTGCTGTGGAAGAAGTCTTGGCGAGTTGCTGCTGTGCAACTTGTAGATGGTACACACTGCAGCCACAGTGCGCTGGTGGTGGAGGGAGTGAATGTTTAAGGTGGTGGATGGGGTGCCAATCAATCAGGCTTTTTTTTATTCATTCATGGGATGTGGGCATTGCTGGCAAGGCCAGCATTTATTGCCCATCCCTACTAGCCCTTGAGATGAGCCACCTTCTTGACAACTGAGTGGCTTGCTCGGCTGCTTTGTCCTGGATGGTGTCGAGCCTCTTGAGTGTTCTTGGAGCTGCACTTATCCAGGCAAGTGGAGAGTATTCCATCACACGCCTGACTTCTGCCTTTTAGATGGTGGAAGGGCTTTGGGGAGTCAGGAGGTGAGTCACTCGCCGCAGAATACCCAGCCTCTGACCTGCTTTTGTAGCCACAGTATTTATGTGGCTGGTCCAGTTAAGTCCCTGGTTAATGGTGATCCCCCAGAATGTTGATGGTGGGGGATTCGATGATGGTAATGCCATTGAATATCAAGGGGAGGTGGCTAGACTCTCTCTTGTTGGAGATGGTCATGGCTTGGCACTTGTGTGGAGCAAATGTTACTTGCCACTTATCAGCCCAAGCCTGAATGTCGTCCAGGTCTTGTTGCATGCGGGCATGGACTGCTTCATTATCTGAGGAGTTGCGAATGGAACTGAACACTGCAATCATCAGCAAATATCCCCAGTTCTGACCTTATGATGGAGGGAAGGTCATTGATGAAGCAGCTGAAGATGGTTGGGCCTAGGACACTACCCTGAGGAACTCCTGCAGTGATTTTATTCAGCTTATTTTCTTTAAAAATCTTGGTATTCATGTTTCTTTTCAAAATATTAGATCTCCAATATTCCATGAATGGGGGAAAAAATATTGGCCCAGATTTTGCAGTAAGAATAACAGTGTGGCTATCAGCGCTCACTGTTATTGAGGAGTAAATTGGACAGCAACTTCCGGCTTCCGTACATGCACAGATAAACGCAGAAATCAGGAAGTTTCTGTCCGAGTTGCTCTACTCCTCCACAAGCTTCGCTACACCGTTACCTCGCCGAGAGTCTCAGCATTCACATACATGCAACAGCGTGAAGTTGAGGTACTTACCCATTAGATACCCACGCCAGAAAAAGGTAGGGCTTGTCCATTCAAATGTAAGTGAATTTTTAACGGTGTGGTACATCTTAATTACTGCCAAACAACCTCTCTGGCACTGAAAATTCTAATTTAACAAGTGTGGAGTCTCATTCCTTCAGATTTTACTTATTGTTGGGAGATTTTTTTTTAATTTTACTTTTTCTTTCTGTCTCTTTTATCTCTCTCTCTTAATCCCATCTTTCTCTCTTTTTATTTTGCTTTCTGTACATGATTTTACATTTAATTAAATATTCGAATTTATACTTCCTGGTTTAGACTCTGCGTGTCTCAGTGAGGATCCTTCAATCTGGTTGAGGAGACACACTATTGCTTGTCCTGTTCACACAGGTACAAGATCCCCAGTAGAGGGCACTGCGCTGTTTCAACTCTCCAGTTACCGCAAATCGCAATGCAGAAGCCCACAGAAAGCTGTGGGCAAGTGTACGTACAAGGAACGGCAAGCGCCATTCGTTTGCCGCTGACATCAAAATCTGGGCCATTGTTTCTCACTGGCCATGATCCCTCTACTGGTAGGATGTTGATTTTGCACTCTGGTGAACCAGCTTTAAGTCCCAGGTTCAATCAGATTACTCACAGGTGGTGGACTGGACACTCTTATTAACAATGCTTATTTTTTTTAGATTAACCTATTTTCAGCTGTATCTATAAAACTGCACCATGTTACCACTCTTAAATACTTCAAGGAATATTTTTAATGCAAGGGGAAAAAAATAACCAATTACGTTCTAAAACGAAGATTTTACGTTTGTGATTATGCAAATGAGTTTGAGCAACAACTTGAACCATAACTTCACTTCGGAAAACTAGCACAATTTCGAGCGCAATTTGCACCCAGAATGCTGATTACGCCTAAATCAGAAACTCTACCCCCAGCTCTTCAACTTTTTCTGAGGTAACACTGCTGAAAAAAAAATGTAGGTTTCAACGTTCAAAGAGTTGTTTATTTAGATACAGCGGGGTGGGATGTTATAAATTTTTAAATCTCAAACCCAGTGTTTCAACAGAGGTGGGATGGGGGGCGGGAAACCAATACGCTCCCAGGAGGCGGGTTGCTCATTTAAATATTTTAATGAGGCTGCGTGCCTCAGATTTTATCTCTCTTCCAGCTTTAACGCTGGCTGGCTGGCTTTCCTGGACCTCGGGAAGCCCGGCAGCCAAAAGGAGGCGATGGTTGCTGCATGGAAGAGGTAAGGGACTTTCCAGCACTGTGTGGGCCTGGCCCCCCAAGCTAACCTGCTTCCCTCCCCGCGATCGGATCCTGCCCCCAGAGATCGGACCCTTCCTCCCCACTTGGAAATCCCACCCCAGTATAGATCGGGGCCAGCATGTGTGACAAATAAAACAATACACTTTGAAACTTGCAGTATTTATATTTTGTAGCAAATGTAACCCCACTATTTAAGAAAGGATGGAGAGAGAAAACGGGGAACTACAGACCAGTTAGCCTGGCATCAGTAGTAGGGAAAATGCTCGAATCTATTATAAAGGACGTGGTAATAGGGCACTTAGAAAATAATAATAGGATTGGGCAGAGTCAACACGGATTTATGAAAGGGAAATCGTGTTTGTCAAATCTGTTAGAGTTTTTTGAGGTTGTAACTAGCAGAATAGATAAGGGGGAACCAGTGGATGTGGTGTATTTGGATTTTCAGAAGGCATTCAATAAGGTGCCACACAAGAGGTTATTAAACAAAATTAGGGCTCATGGAATTGGGGGTAATATAGTAGCATGGACTGAGGATTGGTTAATGGACAGAAAACAGAGAGTAGGAATAAACGGGTCATTTTCGGGTTGGCAGGCTGTAACTAGTGGGGTACCGCAAGGATCAATGCTTGAGCCTCAGCTATTCACAATCTACATCAATGATTTGGATGAGGGGACCAAATGTAATATATCCAAGTTTGCTGCTGATACAAAGCTGGGTGGGAATGTAAGTTGTGAGGAGGATGCAAGGAGGCTTCAAGGGGATATAGACAGGCTAAGTGAGTGGGCAAGAACATGGCAAATGGAATATAATGTGGAGAAATGTGAAGTTATCCACTTTGGTAGGAAAAATAGAAAAGCAGATTATTTTTTAAATGGTGAGAGATTGGGAAATGTTGGTGTTCAGAGGGACCTGGGTGTCCTTGTACATGAATCACTGAAAGTTAGCATGCAGTTACAGCAAGCAATTAGGAAAGCAAATGGTATGTTGGCCTTTATTACAAGAGGATTTGAGTATAAGAGTAAAGACGTCTTACTGCAATTATATAGGGCCCTGGTGAGACCACACCTGGAGTATTGTGTACAGTTTTGTTCTCCTTACCTAAGGAAGGATATACTTGCCATAGAGGGAGTGCAACAAAGGTTCGCCAGACTGATTCCTAGGATGGGGGGAATTGTCCTATGAGGAGAGATTGAGTAGACTAGGTCTATATTCTCTAGAGTTTAGAAGAATGAGAGGTGATCTCATTGAAACATACAAAATTCTTACAGGGCTTGACAGGGTAGATGCAGGGAGGATGTTTCCCCTGGCTGGGGAGTCTAGAACTAGGTGTCACAGTCTCAGAATAAGGGGTCGGCCATTTAGGACTGAGATGAGAAATTTCTTCACACAGAGGGTGGTGAATCTTTGGAATTCTCTACCTCAGAGGACTGTGGAGGCTCAGTCGTTGAGTATATTCAAGACAGAGATCGATAGATTTTTGAATATTAAGGGAATCAAGGGATATGGGGATAGTTCAGGAAAGTGGAGATGAGGTAGAAGATCAACCATGATCTTATTGAATGGCGGAGCAGACTCAAAGGGCCAAATGGCTCCTATTTCTTATGTTATGTTCTTATGTAATGTATTTTAACCAGCTGCATTTCTTTTCTTTATGTATATTTCAGAACTCAAAACAATAACTGAGTTATGAAAAACTTTGGCTTTTAGCCTTGAAAGGAGATGACTTTACAAAGGTCTACAAGTATCGTCAACAGTATAGAAAAGGCAAATATTGAACTTAACTACAAACCCAACTGTGGCAGTAGAACAATGTGGTGCAGATTCTAAACAAATTTAGGACTTGCGTCAGGAAGTTCTTCACATAAAAAGTATATAAAATGGACTTCCAGGTAGGGTAGTGAAGGCAAAAACTCTGGAATCATGGAATCTGGTGTGATCTTGTGAGAGCTGCTTGTTGTTTCCCACTGGACTAGATCAGAAGTAATAATCATTTTATTTTTAGTGCAATATTACTATTTCTACAACCGATTACATTATGAAACTCTGCCATTAAAATGTAATTAACAGCACTAGTGCTTGTGGTGCAGGTTGATGGCAAAAAGCCTTATATTCCTACATCTCTTGGGTTGGTCACCTTGGTGGAGAGGGTGGTTTCATTCCACAGAGGAGATGGGTAGTTGATTCATCTCTTCGATATTGCCATCTAGCAAATGGAATTATCAAATAGAAAGAAAATAACTTACATTTATTTAGCGCCTTTCATGACCTCAGGACATCCCAAGGTCATTGTTGTAATGTAGGAAACGCAGCAGCCAAGTTACACACAGCAAGCTCTCACAAACAACAATGTGATAATGAGCAGATAACCTGTTTTAGTGATTGATGGATAAATATTGTCCAGAACACCGGGGAGAGCTCCCCTGCTCTTCTTCAAATAGTGCCATGAGATCCTTTACGTCCATTTGAGAGGGCAGACAAGGCCTCGGTTTAACAGCTCATGCGACAGGCGCAGCACTCCCTCGGTGCTACACTGGAGTGTCAGCCTAGATTTTGTGCTCAAGTCTCTGGAGTGGGACTTGAACCCTCAATCTTCTGACACGCTAGCAAAATACTGCGGATGCTGGAAATCCGAAATAACAACAGGAAACACTGGAAAAACTCAGCAGGCCAGGCAGCATCCGTGGAGAGAGAAACAGAGTTAACGTTTCAGGTTGAAGACCTTTCATCAGAACTGGAAGAAAGCAAGAAATGAAATAGATTTAAAGCAAGTATGGGAAAAGGGGGAGGGGATGAAAGAACAAAAGGGAAGGTCAGTGGTAGGATAGAAAGCAGGAGAGATGAAGAGACATTGAGAGACATTAAGAGATATTCAAGGCAAGAGGAGGTGGTAATGTGACAGGTTGAGGCTAGATGAAGTGTGAAATGCGCTGGCAGAATGAAGGACAGCTGCCAGCTTCTGGGAAGGAAGAAAAAAGGCCAAACAAAAGGGTGGATGAAAAAATAAAATAAAAAAAGAAATATATATGTGATAGGGGCCGGGGTTATGATCTGAAATTGTTGAACTCTATGTTGAGTCCAGAGGGCTGTAGAGTGCCTCAATCTTCTGACTCAGGCGAGAGTGCTACCACTGAGTCACGGCTGACTCAGTGATAATGGTTTCAGTCTGTGTGCTCTCTGCCAGATGATGGCAGATGCACACAAACATAAAACAATGATAGGCGATGAGAATGTGATGGGAACTGAAGAAAGAACCTGCATTTATATAGTGTCTTTCACGCCTCGGGATGTGTCAAAGCACTTCACAGCCAGTGAGGTACTTTTTGAACTATAATCACTGTTGTAATGTTGCGAAACAAGTAAAAATAACCAAATCCATAGAAAAATGTTGAGATTTCTTTCAGGAGAAAATTGCCACAAATGTGTTGAGTTTAATCTAATACTTGATGGCATTGAGCAGTTTTGCAGTGGAATGATCTGACATCAGTTCTTAGAAAAGTTGTGTTCTTTGTTTAAGTTCGTGACAGAAATCTGATGTGAAATAATTGCCCGTGCAAAGTATATGTGCAGGGTAACACAGCTGTAGGAGGAATGAAGTAGAATTCTTATGCATTCAACATAATCCTACTAGAGCACTGATTAAATAGACCCATTCTAATTGCTGCTGTATGCTAACCTCATGCCAAAACAATTGAAGAAACCTTTGAATGAACTCAGCTTTCTGATGAAACGTCATTTTTAATTATTCCCAATAAGTTTTGACTCTATTGAAGAAACAGAAGTGCATTTGCAATCAAGTACTGAGAATACTGGCCGACTGGAGGTTTTAATACATAACATTTGATCGTGTGATGTTTAATCATGTGGTATTCGATCACGTGACATTGATCATGTGACATTTGCCCACTGTTGTTAAATGTTATTGCATTTAGCTTAGTCGTGTCTCAATATCACCATGGGCCGAATAAAATATTTCAGTCTTTTTGTTTGTAGAATACAAAGATTCAGTGAATTACAACATAATTTATAAACCAATGCAAGTCTTGGTTCCTGAGCTGTTTTTGGGTTACTGACGAATATTTTTTCTCCACCGAAGGAGAACCTTCCGCTGTTACAAATTCTTTTACCCTCAAATTCCTTGTATTTATCACATTCCATGCTTCCCCCTCGCATTACCTTTATATTCCATCACTACTCACTGCCGCCGCCCTTTGCTTTGGCCAAGATTCTGGCCCCCGCACCGCTCTTCCTGTCAGTCAATTGCTCAGTCCGATCTGGCCAATCTCCTTTTCAGGACTTCACATGGGTAATTTAAACTCAGGGGAGAATTGGAATGCAGCCGGGCAGAAGTTTAATTTTTCAGCTTTAAATCTATACTCCCCCACCTACCAGGGCCTATACCGTTCCCCTGGTTAGCAGATGGATTTTACCATCTTTGTGGCGATATTTCCCGGGTTTTCTTCCGTCTCGAGTCTGTCTGAGGCACAAAAGTTGCACTGGCAGTCCGGGAGAACAGCACTCAATTCTGGGAGACTCCTTGGGGAATCCAGGAGGATTGGCAACCGTATTGAGGGTCTAGAGAGGATGCAGAGAATGACACTCGGGATGATACTAAAACTTAAATATCTTAAAGTGCATTCACAATATGACCATAGCTTTGGTCCAAAGTGGTTTAGCTCTGGTTGTCGTCTGAATGCTGCCTGAATTGGGAATCAGGGCCTGACCTGACAGCAGAGCAAAGAGCAGTGAGATTTCCTGGAGGAGGTAGTCTCACTCCGCTTTACATTGTAATCGGGTTGAGACTTGGACACCTGATTTAGCTTCCTGCGATTAGTGTCGAGATGAAGCTGAAACCACTTCAAACAAATGCTACACTTGTAGTGTGAAGACACCGGAAGTTATTCACATTGAAGAAATATAAGTTCATAAAGTTAGATAGAATCCACAGCACAGAAATAAGCCATTCGGCCCAAATGGCTACGCCGGTGGTTATACTCCAGATGAGCCTCCTCACACTCTAATTACCTCTTCCCACCCTGCTGCACCAAGAGTCCCCTTAAATACAGCAAATCCATCTGCTTCAACCACTTCATGTGGCCGTGAGTTCCACATTCTCACCCCTCTCTGTGTAACGAAATCCTCCTAAATTCTTTGTTTGGTCCATTTGTGATTATCTTATATTTATGACCCTGTTCTGGACTCAAAATCAGATGGAAACCGTTTCTCCACATCCACCCTATTGAACTGCTTCATAATTTTAAAGACCTTTATTAGGTCTTTTCTTTTGCAGGTGTTTTCCCCTGATAGTTGCATCCTCTCAATTCTGGTAAGAAGCATAGAAGATAGGAGCAGGAGTAGGCCATTCGGCCCCTCGAGCCTGCTCCACCATTCAATGCGATTATGGCTGATCATCCAAACTCAGTACCCTGTCCCTGCTTTCTCCCCATATCTCTTGATCCCTTTAGCCTTAAGAAATATATCTATCTCCTTCTTGAATATATTTAATGAATTGGCCTAAACTGCCTTTTGTGGTAGAGAATTCCACATTTCACCACTCTCTGGGTGAAGAAATTCCTCCTCATCTAAGTCCTAAATGGCTTACCCCTTATCCTTAGACTGTGACCTCTGGTTCTGGACTCCCCCGCCATTGGGGACCTTGTAAATCATGCCTGCACTTTCTTCAGTGCTTAAATATCCTTTTTGTGGTATGGATACCAGAGCTGCACTCAGTATTCCAAGTGTGGCCTAACCGAGGTAGTACAATGGCCCAGAATTTGCGGTGGGTAATAACAGCGAACGAACAGCATTTGCTGTTATTACCCCTTTGAAACTGACCGCAACTTCAGGATGCACACTTGCGCACCCTAACGCGGAAATCCTGAAGTTATGGTCAGTCATTCACTGCTCCAACACTGGCTATGCTGTGCTCCCCCCCCCCCCCCCCCCCCCCCCCAAGCCACAGCCAGCAATCAGTGTAATCTGTCAAATCAGGGAAACTTTGGCTTTTCCACGGTAATACCGCTATTAAATACCCATTAAAAGTTAGATCCTTTTAGATTAGGTGTAACTGGGATTTTAACAGCCTGTTGCCTGCTAAGCAAACGTTATGGCCCTGAAAAACTAATTTTAATTTCGTGGAGTGTCAAATTTATTCATTTTAATAAAAGTTAAAATTTTTAAGAAACTTTAAATTTTTTATTTTTTAAAAAGTTTGTTCATCTTTATTTCAAGTTTACTTTTTCCCCATATGAGAGCCCTACTCTTTGTTTTGCTCTCTATAACATTTTAAAAAAGTTAGAATCAAAGGAGCTTACTCACTTCCTGGTTCTCAGTGTGTGAGAATTCTGCATTGTGATTGGCTGCTTAGAAAGCTTGTTGACATCACAGCAGCTCGCACTATGGAATTCCCACTAAACTATGCTGATTTCAACTGCACGTCGGGAAAGCCGAACTTCTCGCCACAGAGATCGCGAGATCTTTGTGGGAAGCTTACTTCGGGGCCAGCGGCAAACATCTTTTCTTTGCCACTGACCGCAAATTACGGGCCATTATGTTGCTCTGTCTAGCGAACAGGCTACGCATTAAAGATCTAATGGTCTTTTCCCACCCTCTTTAAGTGTTCTTATGAGAGTGGTGCAGGTTATAATTTTCACACAAGTACCAGAGGAAATTAAAATGAATGACTCCCATGTGCTCATGGAGCTGCTAACTAAATACATTGCAAACTAGCAGAGAAATACCACATTATCACCACTTATGAATGGTACCACATGTTCTTGTGCATTTCCCTATTAAATGCTAGATAGATTATCTCAGAAGATTAACAGTGGAGGTGTTACAATTGGCTTCACTGTTCCCAAGGCAGGGTGGGGAAACAAAATTATCCAGGATATTTGTTCTTGGCTGCCAACCAGAGACACCAGCTAGACACAAAATGTGCAGCAAACTGGTATCACTTTGACGTTTCAGTCGGATCTGAGTATATTTTGAGGAGATATTTTGACACCACTTAAAAGCAGTTGCAGCGGTATATCTGGAGTCAAATGCAACTTTTAAAATGAAAGTTTGTAAATAATCATGGACTACAAGTTAAAAAAATGTAATTAGGGGAGATCATATGTCTGGCAGGAATACTGTGATATTCCCTCCTCCAGTTCAGATCACTGCACGGAATTTATTCTCCCAACGTCAAAATACAAGAGCCTCAAATATTTTGCACGCTGCTTTGTTCATTCTGTTTACGATGTGGAGATGCCGGCGTTGGACTGAGGTGGACAAAAATGAGAAGTCGCACAACTCTCACTGCTAACTTACCTGAGGAAGGAGCGACAGCTCCGAAAGCTTGTAAAATTAAATAAATCTGTTGGACTATAACCTGGTGTTGTGCGACTTCTCATTCTGTTTACAATTCTGGTGGCCCTTTATCCTTCACTGGCTCAGAATTCTATTCAGAATAACCATTGCCAGCTCATCACTGTCCAGCAAGAAGAAGCAGTTAATCTTGTGGTCCGTCATACTGCACTGATGATTTTTACACTACTATGAATTTGAGAGCGCTGAGAGTAGGCAGCACCAAAAATTGCACTCTCCCACTCACACCACTCTCGCATTGGGGGAAAAGCAGAACTCTGATCACTTGTACTTAAGTATAGAGTTGGAGACCTGTTCATCGCTGGTAAAGATTTTGAGGTTTAAAAAGAGACAACTGTCCTGCTGGCTTGTTTTTAACATTAGAGTTTCATTTTCAATTGTTAAAAAAATGGCTTTACACTTGGCTGCAGCTATACTGTAGCTGCTGTGAAGCTGAAGTGATATGGGACTACTTCTTCGAGGTGCATTCAGCTTTGGTGCTAGTTTGCTGCTGTTATACTGCACATTGAGTCCAGCTGTGGTCTCTGGCTATTGATCAAGGGCAGAGGCCATGTTTGATCTCCTCCACCCCCTCTCTATATGGGAATAGTGAGGCCAATTGTCATGCCCCCACGGCTTAGATAAACTAACTTCGCACAGATTGAGCCTGGTATATTCTTGTTCTCTATGACTCAGTCTTGTGCTGCATGTATCCATTGAGCAGTCAGGGCAAGCACCTCAGAACTGTCTATGCAATGGCAATTTTAGAAATCCATATTGATTAGTGCATACAAATTTCTGGAAATTGTTCCATTGCCAGTGAGCCCCCTTCTCCCCAAGTATACACAACTGAAGTACATGAGATCTTCTATTTCTGAGAAAACCACACTCTGGTTAATACGAATTTATATTTCAAGCACAAGTGTAGATATACAAGAGGTGGAGTAAGTTAACGGCATGGACCATTCATTATCTTCATATTGTATAATGCGGTGGAGTTTGACACCATGGGGGTAATTTTCCAATTTGGTGCTCCCAGCGGGAAGCTCTGCCCTCTGGCAGTGTTTATTGAAAACTCAGATGCGTGCTGGCTATGATTTTCCTGCCATTCTTTAAATGTTTGGAAAATCATTAGCAGCGTGCACTTGAATTTTTGACATGCACCAACGGCAGATGTGCTGGCAGCACAAATATGCAAATCACTCATAATTTCTCTGGTTCTTCAATCCTTGGAGCTCTTAAAAGAAAATCAGATTTTAATAATTAACTAATAGCTAATATGTGCTGGTTTAAATTTTAGCCCTGTAGCTCACTGAGAGAGTAAATATTGCAAAACTATAACTAAATGTTAACATTGTGGACGTAACAGTAGTAGAAGTGCTGCCTGTGTCAGTCAGTGACTAGATTTCCACTGTTAGCATTTATTTGACTTTGCACTTCCAAACCTAGAAATTTAAATAGTTGCACGAAAAATGATTATGTTTTTGCCCCTAACTTCTAAATTCAATCTGCACCTGGGGAGAGATGAAAGATCCTTCATTTGAAGTAATGAGCAGTATTAATAACCTAATGCACTTAATCCTCATTTTAATTATTGACTAAATTGATTATTTACAATTACATTTGTTAAATTATATTTTAGATCCTACTTTTTATGTAAATGAACTGTTAATAATTTGGGAGGTGATACCGAATGTGAGGAGAGCTCCAATCTAATTTATTATTGGCCTGGATTTTGCGGTCTGCGACGAAGGAACAGCGCTCACCGTTCATCGTGCTTACAGCTGCCCACAGATTTTTTGCAGGCTTTTTAGGGCAACTTACGGTACTTAGAGGTCATTTCCAGCGCACCGCCCTCTACAGGGGATCTGTGGCATGTGTGAGCAAGGCAAGCAAGTGTGTCCCTTCAACCAATCAGATTGAAGAATCCTCATTGCGACACACAGGGCTCAATTTTCACCAGCCTGTGGAGGCGGGTTTGGAGGCGGGAGTGGTATGAAAATAGCAGATTAAGGGGTCCCGAACCCATCCCGCCCCCAACCCGCCTCCATGCCAGTTTCCCAGGAGGCGGGTACCCGACCTGTGCTCGGACCCGCCTCCCTGAGGCGGGAAGTGGATTAGTACCAATAAACTGCCTGTTAACAGGTAGTTAACAGGCAGTTTTTTGCCTAATCCCTATTTTTAGCCCTGAAGTATGGGCTTCCCGACAGGTCCGAACCACGCCGATTTAGCGAGGCGGACCGTCGGTTTGGAGGGGTCGAGATGTCCGGTGTGCAGGTGAGTGATGGGTGCATGAGTGCAGAGGTAAGTGTGTTTGGTGTGTGTATAAAGTGTTTTAAGAACTTTTACTTACCTTAACTTTGTCCTGCAGGCTAGCTTCCTTAAGGTGTCGGGAGTCCCTCACATCCACGGCACAGAAAGCAGAATGGCCGCGGAGCTGTCAAAAGCTGCAGTCTCTGCTTTCTGTGCTGGATTGATTTCTAACTGAGTCTAAGTACAGGGACTCAAGTTAGAAATCATATTGTCAGTGTTTGACAGCTTCACAGAGCTGTCAAACGCTGAAATTTCATCTGTCAAAAGCTCTTGACAGATGAAATTTCAATGGCTGACGTCACCTGTATCCAAGGGACCCTTGATTGGCCTGCTAAGCCCGCTGGGCGGGCTTAACAAGGTCAATCAAGGGAAAATACAGTGGGTTGTCCACAAGTCGATGGAGGCGGAACTACAACCCAAAAAGTGGGAGTCCCACCTCCATCACGTCCCCATTGACAAAATCCAGCCCAATGAGTCTAAATCAGGAAGTATCAATTAGAATAATTAATTAAATGTAAAATCATGTACAGGAAGCAAATTAAAGAGAGGAAAAGAAAGATGGGGTTAAGAGAGAGAGATAAGAGATAAAGAAAAAGTTTTTAAAAATTACATGAATTTTTTCGTAAATCAACAATAATTAAATTCTGACGAATGACACTCCACATTTGTGAAATTAAATTTTCAGGGCCAGAGAGGTTGGTTGGCAGTGATTAAGACTTATCATGCTGTTAAAAATTCACTTACACCTGAATGCAACAGCCCTAACTTTCTATGGCATTTTTAGTGGATTTTAGTGGGTAAGTACCTCAAGTTCACGCCCTTCATGTATTTTCATGCCAAATCTATCGGTGAGGTACCAGTGTAGCGAAGCTCACTGTTATTATTACCACAAAATCGAGGCCATTGTGTTCTCATGGTGCATAGCAAGTACCGCAGATATGTATCATATATATACATATCAGTGCTTTGTTTAGTTCAAATAACAAAATTGTACATTATACGGTTTTTTTCATTTTCACGAGAATATCTCAGTTATTTGTTTTAGAACTACGAAACGGAACTCAGTTTTGAATATGATCAAGTTGATTTTATTTGTTTAAATGAACCATGATAGAGCTAAATCCTAATAAATGCATAACTAGTTTGCCAAGAAGCTTTGTTTGGTTTAGGATTATGCTTGCATCAGGATTTGAATAAACAGATAAAAATAAACAATTCTTGTACCATATCTGATTTAATTTTTAGTTACGCAAGTCAAGCTCAGCAGAAAAATAAGACCAACAATGAACAAAACCTGAAAATTAACTTAAAAAAAACCCCAAATACTTGCAGAGTATGCTGTAATATCCAGGTAAAACTTGACAAGGTTGTCCCCTTTTGAATAGCTCAGATTCGGTTATCTACCCAGAGTTCCCCCAACTTCATGGCTTCAGCTTGGGATCTCTCAACATTGCATCACTTCAGTTTTCTTATCATTGTAACTTATTCTTCCAAGTGATCGAAAGAATAGTGGCTGGAGCTGGGCTAAAGCTGAAACAGGCCAGTTGAGATGCATGCTGTTATTGGAGGTGCACAAAAGTAAACAATATCTGCTGATGCACAGAGCGGTCTTCACAGAGTGGTCTTAAACCGAGTGCACCGAAACAGAGTGTAAAAGTTGGGAATTTGGAGAGAGTGGGAATTTGATGCGGGGGGAAGGAGGTGTTGCTTTTTGCCTCCAATACTTGTAGTGGTTTGTGTTGCAGGTAAATATTTAATTTCATCTACCTATAACTTAAACTAGATCAAGTAATAGAGGCAATAGAGCAAAGTAGCAGTGGGGTAATTAAAAACCAGAGCGTGTCAGGAAGGGACAGAATATATAAAGATAAAGGTAAAGTAGTAAAGGGGGTAAAAGCAGGAATAAATTGTCACAAAACATATTTAAAAGTTCTTTATCTGAATGCACGCAGCATTCGTAACAAAATAGACGAATTGACGGTACAAATAACTACGTATGGGTATGATCTTGTGGCCATTACAGAAACATGGCTGCAGGGTGACAACGACTGGGAATTAAATATGCCAGGGTATTTAACAATCAGGAAGGACAGACAGGAAGGAAGAGGAGGTGGGGTAGCTATGTTAATAAAGGAAGGAATCACTGTATTACAGAGAAATGATATTGGGTCAAAGGATCAGGATAATGAAACAGTTTGGGTGGAGATAAGGAATAATAAAGGGAAAAAAACACTAGTGGGAGTAGTATATAGGCCTCCTAATAGTTGCAACTCTGCTGGAAGAAGTATTAATCAGGAAATAGTTGGGGCATGTAATAAGGGAACAGCTATAATTATGGGGGATTTTAACTATCATATTAACTGGACAAATCAAATTGGGCAGGGCAGCCTTGAGGAAGAGTTTATTGAGTGTATTAGGGATGGATTTCTTGAGCAGTATGTAACTGATCCTACAAGGGGGCAAGCAACCTTGGACCTGGTCCTGTGTAATGAGTCAGGATTAATTAATAATGTCCTAGTTAAGGATCCCCTTGGAATGAGTGACCATAACATGGTTGAATTCCATATCCAATTAGAGGGTGAGAAGGTTGGTTCTCAGACAAGCGTACTGAGCTTGAATAAAGGAGACTATGATGGTATGAGAGCGGAATTGATTAAAGTGGACTGGCAAAATAGATTAAAGGGTAAGACGGTACATGAGCAGTGGTGTTCATTTAAGGAGTTATTTTACAACTTTCAAAAAATATATATTCCACTGAGGAAAAAAGGGTGTAAAAGAAATGACAGCCATCCGTGGCTAAGTAAAGAAATTAAGATAGTATCCAACTAAAAACAAGGACATATAAGGTAGCCAAACTTAGTGGGAGGATAGAAGATTGGGAAGTCTTCAAAAGACAACAAAAAGTAACTAAAGGATTGATTAAGAAAGGGAAGATAGATTATGAAAATAAATTAGCAAAAAATATAAAAACAGATAGCAAAGTTTCTATAGTTATATAAAAAGAAAAAGGGTGGCTAAGGCAAACGTAGGTCCCTTAGAGGATGAGACCGGGAAATTAATGGTGGGAAACATGGAGATGGCAAAAATGCTGAACAAATATTTTGTTTCAGTCTTTACGGTAGAGGACACTAAGAATATCCCAACACTGGACAAACAAGGGGGCTCTAGGGGGGGAGGAGCTAAATACGATTAAAATCACTAAGGAATTGGTACTCAGTAAAATAATGGGACTCAAGGCGGATAAATCCCCTGGACCTGATGGCTTACATCCTAGGGTCTTGAGGGAAGTGGCAATAGGGATTGTGGATGCTTTGGTAATAATTTTCCAAAATTCCCTGGACTCAGCAAAGGTCCCGGCAGATTGGAAAACTGCTAATGTAACACCCTTATTTAAAAAGGGTAGTAGGCAGAAAGCTGGAAATTATAGACCAGTTAGTCTAACATCTGTGGTGGGTAAAATTTTGGAGTCTATTATTAAGGAGACAGTAACGGAACATTTAGATAAACATAATTTGATAGGACAAAGTCAGCATGGCTTTATGAAGGGGAAATCATATCTGATAAATTTGCTTGAGTTCTTTGAGGACATAACGTACAGGGTGGATAAAGGGGAACCAATGGACGTAGTGTATTTAGACTTCCAGAAGGCATTCGACAAGGTGCCACATAAAAGATTATTGCTCAAGATAAAAAATCACTGGATTGGGGGTAATATTCTGGCATGGGTGGAGGATTGGTTATCTAACAGGAAGCAGAGAGTTGGGATAAATGGTTCATTCTCGGACTGGCAACCAGTAGCCAGTGGTGTTCCGCAGGGGTCGGTGCTGGGTCCCCAACTCTTTACAATCTATATTAACGATTTGGAGGAGGGGACCGAGTGTAACATATCAAAGTTTGCAGATGATACAAAGATGGGAGGGAAAGTAGAAAGTGAGGAGGACATAAAAAACCTACAAGGGGATATAGACAAGCTGGGTGAGTGGGCAGAGATTTGGCAGATGCAATACAATATTGGAAAATGTGAGGTTATGCACTTTGGCAGGAAAAATCAGAGAGCAAGTTATTATCTTAATGGCGAGAAACTGGAAAGTACTGCAGTACAAAGGGATCTGGGGGTCCTAGTGCAAGAAAATCAAAAAGTTAGTATGCAGGTGCAGCAGGTGATCAAGAAGGCCAACGGAATGTTGGCTTTTATTGCTAGGGGGATAGATTATAAAAACAGGGAGGTATTGCTGCAGTTATATAAGGTATTGGTGAGACCGCATCTGGAATACTGCATACAGTTTTGGTGTCCATACTTAAGAAAAGACATACTTGCTCTCGAGGCAGTACAAAGAAGGTTCACTCGGTTAATCCCCGGGATGAGGGGGTGGACATACGAGGAGAGGTTGAGTAGATTGGGACTCTACTCATTGGAGTTCAGAAGAATGAGAGGCGATCTTATTGAAACATATAAGATTGTGAAGGGGCTTGATCGGGTGGATGTGGTAAGGATGTTCCCAAGGATGGGTGAAACTAGAACTAGGGGGCATAATCTTAGAATAAGGGGCTGCTCTTCAAAACTGAGATGAGGAGAAACTTCTTCACTCAGAGGGTAGTAGGTCTGTGGAATTTGCTGCCCCAGGAAGCTGTGGAAGCTACATCATTAAATAAATTTAAAACAGAAATAGACAGTTTCCTAGAGGTAAAGGGAATTAGGGGTTACGGGGAGCGGGCAGGAAATTGGACATGAGGCTGAGTTCGGATCGGTCGAGGCCCTGTGGGTGGTGTAGCGGGCCCAGGGGCTGAGTGGCCGGGTCCTGCTCCTACTTCTTGTGTTCTTTAGATTTGAGGTGAGGATCAGATCAGCCATGATCTTATTGAATGGCGGAGCAGGCTCGAAGGGCCGATTGGCCTACTCCTGCTCCTATTTCTTATGTTCTTAAGTAAGTAATTAGTTCAAACCCTAAACTATAAGCTAAGTTAATTAAATACATAAACTTTAATGAATTAAATAAATAAAACAAGGTTATATAGGGATGGCAGTGCAAGTGATGTGCCGCAACTGCAGCATGTGGGAGTTTGTGGAGAGCATCGCGATCCCGGACGACCACGTCTGCAGTAAGTGCCTGCATCTCGAGGAACCTCAGCTCAGAGTTGTTTAGCTGGAGTCTGAGGTGCAGACATTGCTGGGCATCGGGGAGGGGGAGAGTTACCTGGAAACTTTGATTCAGGAGGCAGTCGCACCACTTAGGTTAGACAGTGATACAAGTCTGGTTAGTGGTCAGGGACAGGAGGGTGTGACTGCGACTCAGGCAGGTAAAGGATCACAGGTGCAGTGCTGGAGGAGCCTCGGCCCTTGTCCTTATCCAACAGGCATAAAGTTTTTGCTGTCTGTGTGGATTAGAGCAGAATCTGCAGGGTGGATAAGCAAACTGACCACAGCACCATGACACAGGAGGCCATTCAAGTGGGGGGAGTGAAAAGGAAAGTGGTAGTGGTAGAGGACAGTATAGTCGGGGGATAGATACTGTTCTCTGCAGCTACAACCAGGAGTTCCGAGGGCTGTGTTGCCTGCCCGGTGCCAGAGTTAAGGATATCTCCTCATGGCTGAAGGAGGGGGAGGATCCAGTTGTCGTTGTCCACGTATGAACAAATTACATGGGTAGAACTAGGAATGAGGTTCTGCTGAGAGAGTTTGAGGAGCCAGGGTCCAAATTAAAACGCAGAACCTCAAAGGTAATAATCTCTGGATTGTTACCTGAGCCACGTGCAAATTGGCAAAGGGACAAACAGATTAGAAAGTTAAATGTGTGGCTGAAAGAATGGTGTGGGAGGCAGGGGCACTGGCACCAGTACTGGGGAAATAGGGAGCTGTTCCATTGGGATGGGCACCACTTAAACCGGGCTGGACTCAGTGTCCTGGCGAATAACTAGGGCAGTAGATAAGGCTTTACGCTAATGAAGGATGGGTGGGAGGATTCAGGAAAGGGTAAATTTAAAAGTAGTAAGAGAAATGTCAAGGTTGTAGAGCAGACTAGTGATTTGGGTAAAAATAAGCAGAGTGGGTTAGGAAGGGACAGCGAGCTTCACAAAGCTAATAGGGCATCAGTGACTAAGATGACATCAGGGAAAAATAGAATAAAATTAAAGCTAAAGGCACTATGGGGCAAAAATTGTCTCGCGCCCGCTTTGGAGGAATAACTTCGCCGGGGCGCTACTTTTAGTGCCCTGAAAAAGTTAGCGCCCCCACGGCCGAAATTGAATGGTAATGCCCCAAGCAGGAGGCGGGGCGCTACTGGAAGCGCTCCCCCTCCCTCTTGGGGCGCTCCCATTCAATATCGCGGCGCTACGTGCAGCAGCGGCACGCGCGTCGGCATGTTGCGCCACGGTACTGCAGGTCACCCTCCCCTGATTAAAGGGGAGGGGCCTAGCGCAGTCCACACCGGGGCCCTGCTGGACCACCAGGGAGCGGGGTGCCGGCAAAAGAACCCGGCACACAAGGGGAGTGCCGGGCTGCCCGATCACGGCCAGCACCCCGCAAGAAGAGGCAAGAGGGGGCAGGTGTTGGCAGGCGGCCCAAAAAAATGGCCGCCCGGCACCTGCCCTTTAATTTACGCTGCCCAGGCTGCAAAAACACCACCCTGACCCTGTTGGACATGGCGTCCGGCGGTAGGTATGGGGACGCGAGCCAAGTTTGCGGTGAAGTTTTGACGAAGGGTCATCGACACGAAACGGTTAACTCTTTCTCTCTCTACAGGTATGAGAAGCAAGTTGGCTAAGGTAGGTTGGGAAACTAGATTAAAAGATATGGTAGATAAGCAATGCTAAGCATTTAAAGAATTAATTAATAATTCACAACGAATATACATTCCCTTAAGGAATAAAAACCCCATGGGAAAAATGGTCCAACCGTGCCTAACAAGAGAAGTTAAAGATAGTATTAGATTAAAGGAAGAGGATTACAATGTTACCAAAAAGAGTAGTGATCCTGAGGATTGGGAGGATTTTAGAATTCAGCAAAGGATGACCAATAAATTGACAGAAAGAAAATAGAATATGAGAGTAAACTAGCAAGAGACATAAAAACAGATTGTAAAAGCCTCTATAGGTATGTAAAAAGGAAGAGATTAGCAAAAGTAAACGTGGGTCCCTTACAGGCAGAGACAGGAGAAATTATAATGGGGAATAACGAAATGGCAGTGATATTAAACAAATACTTTGTATCTGTATTCACGGAATTAGACTCAAAAAACAATCCGGAAGTAGTGGGGAATAGTGGGTCTAGTGAGAATGAGGAACTTAAAGAAACCTGACAAATCCCCTGGACCTGATGGCCTATATCCTAGGGTTTTAAAAGAGATGGCTACAGAGATAGTGGATGCATTGGTTTTGATCTTCCAGAATTCCCTAGATTCCAGAATGGTGCCCACGGATTGGAAGGTAGCAAATGTAACCCCGCTATTCAAGAAAGGAGGGAAGAGAGAAAACAGGGAGCTATAGACCAGTTAGCCTGGCATCAGTAGTGGGGAAAATTCTAGAATCTATTATTAGGGACGTGGTAACAGGGCACTTAGAATATCATAATATGATTGGGCACAGTCAACATGGATTTATGAAAGGGAAATCATGTTTGACAAATTTGTTAGAGTTTTTTAAGGATGTAACTGGCAGGGTGGATAAAGGGGAACCAGTAGATGTAACGTATTTGGATTTTCAGAAAGCATTCAATAAGGTGCCACACAAGAGGTTATTACACAAATTAGGGCTCATGACATTGGGGGTAATGTATTAGCATGGCTTGAGGATTGGTTGAAGGACAGAAAACAGAGAGTAGGAATAAACGGGTCATTTTCGGATTGGCAGGCAGTAACTAGTGGGGTACCGCAAGGATCAATGCTTGGGCCTCAGCTATTTACAATCTATACCAGTGACTTAGATGAGAGGGGACCGAGTGTAATGTGTTCAAGTTTGCTGATGATACAAAGCTAGGTGGGAAAATAAGTTGTGAGGAGGATGCAAAGAGGCTGCAAAGGGATATATAGACAGGTTAGGTGAGTGGGCAAGAACATGGCAGATAGAATATAATTTGGAGAAATGTGAAGTTATCCACTTTGGTAAGAAAAATAGAAAAGCAGAATATTTTTGAAATGGTGAGAGATTGGGAAATGTTGGTATTCAGAAGGACCTGGGTGTCAGTGTACACAAATCACTAAAAATTAACATAAAGGTACAGCAAGCAATTAGGATAGCAAATGGTATATTAGCCTTTATTACAAAAGGATTCGTAAAGAAGTCTTAGTGCAATTACTGTACATAGAGCCTTGGTGAGACCACACCTGGAGTAATGTGTATATTTTTGGTCTCCTTACTTAAGGAAGGATATATTTGTCTTAGAGGGAGTGCAACAAACGCTCACCAGACTGATACCTGGGATGGGGGGATTGTCCCATGAGGAGAGATTGAGGAGACTGCGCCTATATTCCCTAGAATTTAGAAGAATGAGAGGCGATCTCATTGAAACATATAAAATTCTTACAGGGCTTGACAGGTTAGATGCAGGGAGGATGTTTCCCATGGCTTGGGAGTCGAGAACCAGGGGTCACAGTCTCAGAATAAGGGGTCGTCCGTTTAGGACTGAGATGAGGAGAAATTTCTTCACTCAGAGGGTGGTGAATCTTTGGAATTCTTTACCCCAGAGGGCTGTGGATGCTCAGTCGTTGAGTATATTCAAGACGGAGATCGATAGATTTTTGGATATTAAGGGAATCAAGGGATATGGAGATAGTGCGGGAAGGTGGAGTTGAGGTAGAAGATCAGCTGTAGGGGGTGGTGTGGTAGGGTCAGCTTCACCTCTGACTCAGTGAGCGGTGCGAATCGCTCCCACGCCCCTGGTTCTAGACCTTGGACTTATTTGGGGGTTGTGAACAAAGGTGCAGTAGACAACAGGTTTGGATGAAAGAATTTTGACTTTTATTAAAAGAAAAATGTAACAAACTTAAAACACACTTAACACTTAAACAGGTTGGGGAACACACGGTACAGGCGAGGGAGAAATGACAATATACAAAAAAAACCTTACCCCTCCCAATCCCACTGTCTATCTAAGTTTTGATTTCAGGAGATCAGGGATAATGCTCACCAAACAGGGGTTTTGACAGTTCGAAATCCAGCCAGGTAAGTTGATTGCGTTTTTGGGGTACTCTCTTTGTGTCCTTTGGGGCCTGCCGTCCCCACGTGGTACCGGTCTGTGGAATCTGTGAAGGCTCCTCAGTCGGGTGGAGTCCGCAGATGCGGTAAGGCGCGGTTGTGGATTTATCAGGTAAGTACCCGATTTCTTTGCTTCTAGCTGTAGGTTTAGAGTCTTTGCATGCAAGTCTTACCCAGGGGTAAGCCAGGAGTAGTTGTAGGGTTGGCGTTTCTTCGGGTTTCCCTTGGTTGGCTGGTTTAGGTCGTGGTTGCCTGGTGGTTGGTCGTTGCGCGGGGCCTTGGTCCCTGCGGTACTTTTGAGTGGCAGTCTACCTCGTGGAGCCCTTGGTGGCTCTGGTGGTCGATTTGTTGCATTGGAGGCCAGTCGGGGCGGTACCTCCTGGGACTGGACCGTGGGTTAAGCGATGCCGACTCGCTCCCAGCCTCCAGTGACCTTGGCTAGTGGCTGTTAGTGCTAGACCGTGTACTGAGCGATGCCGACTCGCTCCCAGTGGTCTCAGCTCTAGCCCTTGCCTGCCTTGTCTGTCCCTGTCTCCGATCTCGCCCCGGGTCTGCCTCGTGGCCTTGCTGCTTCTCTCCTCCTCCTGCTCGTGTCGTGTGGCTCCTGTAGCGGTGAGTAACTTGCTGTGTCTTGCTGGGGGAATAGGTCCTCAATTATACCGTTCAGGCCCATTGTATTTTTCGCGCCAAAACCGCTTTATTAAATCGGTTTCGTGTTGAAGTGATTTAGGTTTCAGTTGAGGCCTGTTCATTCTTTTGTCTTTGGTTTTGGCGGGCTCGTTAACTTTGATGGGTTTAATTTTATGTTTACTTGTCCTGATGGCTTCCGATGTGATCCATTTAGGCAGGGCCTTTATCTACGCGCCAAATCTCGCCCCTTTTGTCTTAGGTTTTTGGCGGGCTTGTTAATCTGTCCCTGTAGATACTTGGCTAATTGGTTTTTGATGGGTAATGGGTGTACTGGATGTTTTATTGTTTTCAAGCTTCTAGCATCCTGTTTGGGCCTGGGGATTTCAAAAGGGGTCTTGGATTATTCATTTTTGGATGTGTATGTGAGGTTTTGGGTGAGGCTCTTCCTCCCTGGTTGGATTGCAGTGCAAACATTTCCCAGACAGCTTGACTGGGCCCCAATGCCCAAAAGCTGTCCACTGCCTCGCCACACCCCTCCGCAGCCTGTCTTGTCTCTGTGACTGTGAGGTTTTTCCCAATAGTAACATCCAAAGTCATTTTCCTCAGGGTTTTTCTTCCCTGATCCATAAAAATGTCCAAAACTGAGGTTTTGACCTCAAATCACTTCATTTAAGTCCCATCATCCCAAATTCGTATAAAAATCCAAAAATCACCCCTTTTAGGGTTCTATACGAGTTTCTGGGGGATTTTGCGAAGCCTACACAGCCATGATCTTATTGAATGGTGGAGCAGGCTCGAAGGTCTCGAATGGCCTACT
Organism: Squalus acanthias; assembly: GCA_030390025.1. Taxonomy (NCBI): domain Eukaryota; kingdom Metazoa; phylum Chordata; class Chondrichthyes; order Squaliformes; family Squalidae; genus Squalus; species Squalus acanthias. Next base: position 28,897,941 of record CM059430.1, on the reverse strand, counting down.
CCTGCTCCTATTTCCTATGTTGCTATGGAGGTAGATAACACAGGACAGAACAAAGGTGTAATCACTGGAAAGGTAATTTGGGGTCCCAATTAAGACAGTTGCTATCTTAAAGTTAGCGGTCCAGTGATTATATTTAACATGCTGTGCAGTACAAAAGAGATAATTGAAGAACATTTATGCTTGGATTCTGAGTATGTTTAAATGTTATGCTTGGATCCTAAGTTTTTATTTAAATGTTATGCTTGGATCAGAAATTTATACAATGGGACTGAATGGGACATGGTTTGTTCCAATGGAATTCTGTGCTCACATCAAAATTCTGCCTGGATCAGCTATACATTGATCTGAAGGTAACTCTCTAACAATGCCGTAATTGTGGCCTTGAACCTTTGTACTACTTTTCTTAAGATTGAATGTGTCATTCCACTAATACCTTAATCACTGCTTCCAACTACCTCTTGCATCCTGAAGCCATTTGGTATTAAGCCAGTGAACGAGAATAGGCTAATGCTAATCATTGTTGGGCATCCCAGCCAGTCAAGTACAAAATACAGGCTTTGATACAGAAATATATGTATTTTAATCAGGCATATGAGCCAAGGTTTTAAAACTATGCTGACCATCAGGAAATTTGTTTAATTGACATCAATGCAATTTTTGTACCTAATATCTCAGAAACTGACCATCAACACAAGAGACAGCAATGTATCTTTAACAGAGTGACTGCGGCCAACGAACTGAAAGCTGCCGGAAGCTGCGCAGAAGCATTCTGCCCATAAATGTTGCCAAGAACCGGGACACCAATTCAACATAAGCCGATAGAAACACCAATTCAACTTTTCATTTTTCTTTTCTTTTCGGCTCAGTTTGACAGTGTATAAGAAACACCAATTCAACAAGTTGCCAACGAACTTGTTCATACACAAATTCAACTTTTAATTTTCGGCTCAGTTCGGCAGCGAGTAAGAAACACCAATTCAACTTTTAATTTTAATTTTATTTTTGGCTCAGTTCGGCAGCAGCGATCATTCCCCGACACGCTCAGTTCGGCAGCAGTGATCTCTCTTCCCCACCCCCTCCCCTCCTTTATCTCTCGGCTCAGTTCGGCAGCAGCGATCTCTTCTCCCCGCCGCCCCCGCCCCCCGCCACCACTTTCTCTCTCACCAATCTGTGGGAAGCCCGACGAGAACAACCAAAAAACCACTGGAACTGCGCATGCGCAATTACTTTATTTCGTTGGCAGCAGTCGCGTCCTATTTTTAAACAGGCTTTAATTAAAGTTAAGAGAACAGGAATTGCTGGGCCATTCTGATGAACATCCACTGGTGGGAGTCTGCCAGAATAGCTGCAAATTCTACCGGGGCCTGGATATGCCAGGACTTATGGCTGAGATTCCTATGGCCTTGTTTAGGGGTGGAGCCTCTGCCCACCCCAAACAAGACCACTGATGTAGAGCGGGTGCGGACCGCTACGCCAGGAGTTCCCATTTTCCTAAGTCTCTCAGAGGCCTGATACATCTTTGGAAGCCTGTATGACGAGAAGGAAGAGGTGTAGCGGACATAGAATGGGTGGGAGTGAGGCTTACCTTGGGGGATCTAGGCCTGAAAGAAAGGTAATTTATTTTTTCTTTTAAATTGCTTTTATTGGCCCCCTTACGAAAAGGTCCAAGTAACAGGTTCATTCCTCTTTCCGGAGACACCAGACGTTCCAGCCTGTGTATGGTGGTAGTGGGTGCAGGAAAGTATTGGGATGAACTGTCCTCTTTTTGGCAGTGTCTCAAATGCTAGTGCGTGAAGGTATGGTCTTGATACAAGGACAATTAGATCTTCTAATGTGCTTAATAATGTGTACAGAAAGAGTCAGCAGCACTCCCGTCTCTGCAGAGGTCCCTGATATATAGGATTTTCACTGCTTAGTAAAACTTAAACTTCTATTGCAGTGTGGCTGTGTGATATTAATTACTTGGTCCTGCTCAGCAAGGAATTATGGACTTCCCTGTGGTGCTTTGGGTATAATTCTGCCTTGGACCTGTTCTTTCCAAGTGATATTTTCTTCTCGGTCAATTTATGAGTTCTTCTCAATCCCATGTGAGGCAGAGTTCAATTTAATCTGCTATAAAACCATAAATTGAACTGGAAAATAAAAATAGACTGTTACCTCTCAGCTTGATCTGACATTGAACGATTCATGTTAACAGTGCTTAGCATTTTCATGCCACTGTACATAATTGTTAAATACAATAAAAACTAATTGTTTGGTGATCCCTAGACCTGGCAAAACTCCATCTGGGTCATTTGCCTAGAAGCAGGGCAACTTGATTCAGATGTTGCAAACTGAAAATATAACCTTGTTATGAAAACACCTGTGACCCTTGAGAGTCTAATAATCATTTATGGCATAGATTCCTGGAGAGTTCCAAACACTGTTTAATCATTACAGAAGCAAAATCAGTCAGAAGATCAGTACTATGATTGGTACTGTTTCTCCTTTGCATAGAAGGGAATTTCACATCATGATTATTTGGTTGGAAAAAAATAATTGTGTAAGTGATTACTTTGAGCCAGCATCAGTGCACACCAGTAAGTTAATTTCTTCTCATTGTAAAACTAGATACTGGTGGTTGAGTAGTTTGACCTGAGGTTTTGGATTCTAATACAGAATCCACTTAGTCTCATTAACCTGATCTTTACCCATTCATTTTTTTGAGATATTGATCCACATTTGTGGATTCCGCTTCCACCCCTGTTTCTGGAAGGGCATTACATGACCTAATAGCCCTCGATTGGCAAGCTTCTTCTGAACGCTGACTATGTTAAATAAATTAAAAAGGATTAAATGTAAGATCATCACCAAAAGAAAGAAGGTAGAGATTAGGAGATTTTTTTGACTTCTGACAATTGCTTCTATGAGGGAGGTATATGAAGATTTGACCAGTTTAGTAGCTTTATTTCTTTTCTCCAGAAAGCCCCCTCATGCTAAAATTTGGCACTTTCTAAACTGATAGAGCCACTAATGATGTAGATTAATGGGCTATTTATTTCAAATCTACTTGGATTACAAAACAGTCTGTTGATTTTCTTGGCTTGTATGTTTTGTGACTGATACCAGGTCTTGTCGAATCATATTTTGCACAGCTGTGTAAATAAAAAAAATGGGAAGGAAAGTATGATTCACTTAGACTAAGATAGAAATATGACGGAGGAGAGCTGCTGAATCTGGAATATCGTGAAGACATTAATGGCAGCTTTACTACTAGCTGAAGTCTGACTCAGCTGTGTGATGCGAGTAGAGTTTAAATGCAGTAACTCTAGCACTAGGTCAGGATATGGCATGTCAGGGGAACGATGAATGGTTGCTAATAAAAGAACAAGGAAAGATCCCTATTTACACAGATTGTTGTTCCTTTAATGAGAGACTGCTGTCATCTGCTGGAGCAAGATCCCTACTGCTGCTTCATGAGTCGTATTACCCTTATTTATGGAATAATCAGTCAATTCAGTTCTCTTGGATACAGTTTCTATTTGACACAAGCATGGATTTTAGACTATTGCCATCAAAACTTAGAATTGTCAATAAGAAGATTTGATAAAATGTTAATTTTTGGATAAATTGAAATCTAATATTTGACATTTATCCAATATCTTGATCATCTTAAGAATAATGTTTAATCTGTGGGGTAGAACGACAGGCGATATTCTAATCTACTCAATAGATTTCAACATGAACATTTTAACTTTCAGTGGACAGAGCAATCGCACCACCCACCCGATGTCCTTGGCGAGAGGCCCGAGATTTTTTTTTTATTGATTAGGCCTCATTTACATGGGATTGCTGAACGGTGAGCATTTAGTCAGCGTTCAGAAGAAGCTTGCCAATCGGGGGCAGTGGGGCGGGAAATCTAGCAGCTGCTCCATGGAGCCAAACCAGGAGTTGGCATTCGGGAGGCAGGACACAAGGACTGAGAGCAGGCTGGAAGATTTCAGTGGCACCACTTCTTTTCTGGCCATCTGTCAGTGGCCTGTGGTGGTCCCTTTAAGGCTCCACTCCAAGTACCAATGGGCAGCGGTACCTGAGAATTGCACCAGGGTCCTGTGTCTGTCATAGGACTCCAATTTGCAAACCTTAACAAAGCACTCACGTGAAACAGGTGGGGGCTCAGGCCACCCTTTTCAAGGCTGCAAAATGGTGGCAGGCGGATTAGGAGCAGTGAACATTCAGTGCTGCAATTTTTGGAGCGCAATCGCCCCATTCTCACCAGCAGAAGCAGTGAAAATCAGGGTTAGTGTGTGATTTATTCCAGTTTGTGAGATTCAAGCTACTGTGTTTCTGTCTATTCAGTGTTAATTAATTTAAAATGTACCACAGAAATAACGGACTTTGTTCAGTTTTAATTGATCTTACTAGAGAGCCGGCCCATCTCACGGTGCGCGCCCAGTTAGACTTTTTTCTCCGCTCTTCAGCTCGAAAACTTTTTGCGCTGTAACTTCCTGGAAATGCGAGCTGATAACGGAGCGGCAAGGGCAGCGTGGCATCTGGGGCCTTAGTGAATGGTGGGATCAGTGGTCTATCTCCTTAACCAGTGAGATTTAAGGATTGAGAAAGAAATTGAGGAATAATGGAGAAGGAGGCTGAATTAGAGTCAAATCGGGTGCAGAAAGAGAAATAAAGAGAGAGAAAGAAAAACTGGATTAAGAGACAGAAGACAAAGACAGAAAGGAAAAGTAAAAAAAAAGTAAACATTTTTAATTTGGCATTTTTAAAATCTCTAACACCAATTGACTACATGGAGGAATGAGATTGAACACTTTAAATTGTACCCATTCTGGGTCAGAGATGTTGATTGGCATTGCATTAACAATTATCACATCACTACGTGGGAACGGTAGCATAGTGGTAACGTCACTGGGCTAGTAATCCAGAGGCCTGGACTAATGATCCAGAGACGTGAGTTCAAATCCCACCACGGCAGCTGGGGAATTTAAATTCAGTTAATTAAATAAATCTGGAATAAAAAGCTAGTATCAGTAATGGTAACCATGAAATTGTTGTAAAAACCCATCTGGTTCACTGATGTCCTTTAGGGAATTAGGGCCTATATGTGACTCCAGACTCACAGCAATGTGGTTGACTCTTAACTGCCCTCTGAAAGCCACTCAGTTGTAACAAACCGCTACGAAACAAAATAATAAGAATGAAACTGGGCGGACCACCCGGCATCAGGCAAGGAAGCCTCCTACTGATTACCACCTACCACCTTCCCTCAGCTGTTGAATCAGTACTCCATGTTGAACACCACTTGGAAGAAGCACTGAGAGTAGCAAGGGCACAGAATGTACTCTGGGTGGGGGACTTCAATGTCAGTACTGACTGAGCTGGCCGAGTCCTGAAGGACATAGCTGCCAGTCTGGGCCTGTGACAGGTGGTGAGAGAACCAACACAAGGGAAAAACCTACTTGACCTCGTCCTCACCAATCTACCTGTCGCAGATGCATCTGTCCATGACAATATTGGTAGCAGTGACCAACGCACAGTCATTGTGGAGACGAAGTCCCGTCTTCACACTGAGGATACCCTCCATCGTGTTGTATGGCACTACCACTGTGCTAAATGGGATAGATTCAGAACAGATCTAGCAGCTCCAAACTGGGCATCCATGAGGCACTGTGGGCCATCAGCAGCAGAATTGTATTCCACGACAATCTGTAACCTCATGGCCCGGCATATCCCTCACTCTACCATTACCATCAAGCCAGGGGACCATCCCTGGTTCAATAAGGAGTGTACAGGAGCAGCACCAGGCGTACCTAAAAATGAGGTGCCAACCTGGGCAAGCTGCAACACAGGACTACATGCATGCTAAAAAGCGGAAGCAGCATGCTATAGACAGGGCTAAGCGATCCCATAATCAACGGATCAGATCAAAGCTCTGCAGTCCTGCCACATCCAGTCATGAATGGTGGTGGACCATTAAACAACTAACGGGAGGAAGAGGCTCCATGAATATCCCCATCCTCAATGATGGTGGAGCCCAGCACGTGAGTGCAAAAGACAAGGCTGAAGCGTTTGCAACCATCTTCAGCCAGAAGTGCCGAGTGGATGATCCATATCGGCCTCCTCCTGAGGTCCCCACCATCACAGAAGCCAGTCTTCAGCCAATTCGATTCACTCCACGTGATATCAAGAAACAGCTAAGCTCACTGGCTATGGGCCCTGACAAAATCCCGACTATCGTGCTGAAGACTTGTGCTCCAGAACTAGCCGCGCCTGTAGCCAAGCTGTTCCAGTACAGCTACAATGCTGGCATCTACCTGACGATGTGGAAAACTGCCCAGGTATGTCCTGTCCACAAAAAGCAGGACAAATCTAATCCGGCCAATTATCGCCCCATCAGTCTACTCTCAATCATCAGCAAAGTGACGGAAGGTGTCATTGACAGTGCTATCAAGCGGCACTTACTCACCAATAACCTGCTCACTGATGCCCAGTTTGGGTTCTGCCAAAACCACTTGGCTCCCGACCTCATTACAGCCTTGGTCCAAACATGGACAAAGGAGCTGAATTCCAGAGGTGAGGTGAGAGTGACTGCCCTTGACATCAAGGCAGCATTTGACCGAGAGTGATTGAAGGTCAATCATCACAGCCCCAGGACATCGTTGCAGGAGTTCCTCAGGACTGTGTCCTCGGCCCAACCATCTTCAGCTGCTTCATCAATGACCTTCCCTCCAACATAAGGTCAGAAATGGGGATGTTTGCTGATGACTGCAGTGTTCAGTGCCATTCACAACTCCTCCGATAATGAAGCAGTCCATGCCCGCATGCAACAAGACCTGGACAATGTTCAGGCTTGGGCTGATAAGTGGCAGGTAACATTTGCGCCACAGAAGTGCCAGGCAATGACTATCTCCAACAAGAGAGAGTCTAACCACCACCCCTTGACATTCAATCGCCGAATCCCCCACTATCAATATCCTGGGGGTCACCATTGACCAGAAACTTAACTGGACCAGCCACATAAATACTGTGGCAACAAGAGCAGATCAGAGGCTAGGTATTCTGCGGCAATGTCTCACCTCCTGACTCCCCAAAGCCATTCTACCATCTACAAGGCACAAGTAAAGAGTGTGATGGAATACTATCCACTTGCCTGGATGAGTGCAGCTCCAACAACACTCAAGAAGTTCGACACCATCCAGGACAAAGCAGCCCGCTTGGTTGGCACCCCATCTACCACCTTAAACATTCACTCCCTCCACCACCGGCATACCGTGGCTGCAGTGTGTACCATCTACAAGATGCACTGTAGCAACTCGCCAAGGCTTCTTCGGCAGCACCTCCCAAACCCGCGACCTTTTCCACCTAGAAGGACAAGGGCAGCAGGCGCATGGGAACACCACCACCTCCAAGTTCCCCTCCAAGTCACACACCATCCTGGCTTAGTCGTATATCGCCGTTCCTTCATTGTCGCTGGGTCAAAATCCCGGAACTCCCTACCTAACAGCACTGTGGGAGTACCTTCACGGACTGCAGCGGTTCACCACCACCTTCTCAAGGGCAATTAGGGATGGGCAATAAATGCTGGCCTTGCCAGCGACGCCCACATCCCATAAACGAATAAAAAAATGTTGCTTATGCTCTTAATTACCAGACTTAACTTTCTGTTGCTCCTTTAATGGACAATTAATGTGCAAATCCAGCAAGTTCTTAAAAAATAACGGGGAGGCTAAGGGCAAGATGCCATCTGTACAAAGCAAATGGCGGAGTGGCGTAAAGCGACCAGCAAGTTCTGGAGATTTGCACCGTATTTCTTAATCCCCTGAACTTGCTGGCCGATTTACACATTGATAACACGGTGGCATAGTGGTTAGCACTGTTGCCTCACAGCGCCAGGGACCCGGGTTCGAATCCGTCCTCGGATGACTGTCTGTGTGGAGTTTGCACATTCTCCTCGTGTCTGCGTGGGTTTCCTCCGGGTGCTCCGGTTTCCTCCCACAGTCCAAAGATGTGCGGGTTAGGTTGATTGGCTATGATAAATTGACCCTTAGTGTTAGGGGGATTAAATACGTGGGGTTACGGGGATAGGGTGGGATATGTGTCGGTGCAGGCTCGATGGGCCGAAATGGCCTCTATCTGCACTGTGGGGATTCTGTGATTCTGTGATAACGGATTGTGTCGTTAACACGCCATTATTTTTCCAGCAAGATCTGGCCCATTAATATTATTACTGATAAACAAACTGGAAATTTCCAACCCAAATACTCCTTCCATAAATATGCTGTTGATGACGAGCACCAGAGAAGTGTACATTGTGTATCATTTCTTTGATTGCTGGTCCTATTTTCACTGAAGAAGAATGATTTTCATTGAGAGTTTGTGCCAGAAGAAAAAACTACAGAAGGACTGCAATAAATTCCCGTAAGAAATATATTCCTTGTATCAATGGAACGTCTAAAAAGGATAGCTTTTGCTATAATTTACTGTCATGAGTTTTGAATAAAATACGATAAATGTTTGAAGAATCATGCCACCTGCATTTTGAGGCTTGCATTGTGGGACAGTGGCTGGGCACTGATTTGCTTGCTCGGTGGAAGAGAATTCATTCATCACAATTGTCAGCCTTCATTGTATTAATACAGAAAATGAAAGTACTGTGAAGGAAGTGTAGGATCCTGAAAGTTTGGTTCTGATGGGGGTTAATCAGCATACGGAAGTAATTAAGCTTCTTTGTACTGCCTGTGGTTGAATTCCCTGCTAAGTACCTGATGAGCATCCAGACCTATGAGATCATGTAGGTACTGAGAGAACTCAAAAACAGATTTGATTGGTAGTGAACTTGCAGCAAAGTGTTACACGAACACATTTATAGGCTGAGGATCAGTGAGTGACTATCTGAAAATTGTTAAATGTAACATCGCTGCAGTACAAATCTATCTTGGGCTATCAAGTACTTCATTAAATAGATTGTAACACAAGATGCCGAACTTGAGCCATATATGCCAACTTACAAGCTTGGAAAAGCTAACTGCTTTAAAAAAGCTGACAATTCAAAAAAAAAACAATCTACAGCTGTAAAACAGCCCTGAATTCACACCAATCACCAAAGCCATTGCTTCAAGTCAATTGAACAAGTTAAATTCCTTTTTAGTACATTAGATTTCAGCATTTTGCTTAGTATTTTGGAATAACTCCGTAATTCAGTTATTTTTTGTGTGTAAACTGAGACTCGTGGGCTGGAATTTCCTCCTTGGGCACAACTCGAACGTTAGACCCGACAATGCGCCGTTAGCTGTGCCCATTTTGGCGATTGTCAAGTTATGCCCATGTATCTTCTCAATTTCATCAGAATACGCTTGAACATCAGATGGGCGTAAATCAACGTCAGTAATCGGAGCTCGAGGAAATCGCCGAACCCATATCATAGCCGGAATTTTTACCTGAAGACCCGCTGGGAGTGCGGGGGGGCGGGGGGACGGGGACCCGGTAGAGCACAGGAAACGCGCAAGTCCAGGTATCCCCGCACGCTGTTGAGTTTTACCGTCACGGACAGGTTTCCCGCCTGGAAGTCAGGCTGGCTTCCAGTCGGGCGGGGAATGCTGGACAAAAGGCCGCAACCCCAGGTAGGTGCGAGTCCCTACCCTGGGCGGGGGGTGTCTGATCCCTGACCCTGGGTGGGGGGAGGTGTCTGATCCCTGACCCCGGGGTGTGGGGGCCGGGGGGGGGGGGGCAGGGTTCCGGTCCCGGGGGGCGGGGGACGTCGATCGTGGGATAGCTTGGGGGGCCGAGAGGAAGCACTTCTGCTCTCCTTGCCCACAAGGAGTGCTCCCGAAGCTGTCCTCGCCTCACTGTAGCTGCCGGGATTCCGGCAGCCCGGGAACCCCAGCCGGCTACAGTTAAACCTGCAAAGCAGGTTAAATCCGAGGTTAAATCCAGCCTCATTATAATATTTAAAGAATCCGCCTCCTGGGAGCAGGTTGGCATCCTGCCTCCATTAAAACTGGAAGTGGGCGGGTTGGAGGAGGGTTGGGGTTGGAATTCAGATTTTTAACACTTCAACCTCCCACCCGACCACAACCCACCCGTTTTTTTGGTGTTAAAATTTCCCCCTCCCCGCATGTTTCTTCTTTAAGTATGAAAATATAATTTTCAATTCACTTGCCGGCACAGCATGTAAAGAAACCTGCAATCAGGGATGCTTTTCAATTATTAATGTGACTTATTTTATGCTATAAAAATCCATTGAAAGAAAAAGAAAATACAGAGCAGCGCTCAGTGAGGATAAATTAAAAACGAACGCTAAAAAATGGCAATTAAACATCACAAGAATTACTTTCTTTCCTGCTGCTCCTGACAATCTGGTCTTAATGTTAAGAGACACCTCCAGCCCCCCACCCACCCCTCCTCCCCCCCCTCACGAACAAGCAGCATTAGAGGATGCTTACATTTGAGAGTTGGGGGCATGGCCAGTTTTGTGGGCAGAGATTGGTTTGGACGAAAGGTTTGATGGGCGGATGTAAAAGATCGAGGACACTTGGGCGTATTGTAGTTACGTGCGTAACTCACTTGTGCCCAAAGATCTGTGCTCTTTTAAGCCACATAATTGGTTTGCGGCCAGATTACACGTCTCTCTCAGCACAAATGCAGAAGGTAACTCCAGACCAATGGCCTTAGGTGTGTATTGTTGCCAGACATCTGCTTGTGGAGCAGACAATCATCTAATGGTGCCGAAGCTTCCGACCACATATCCGCAGCATAACTAAGACTGCCTATTTCCACCTCCGTAACATCGCCCGTCTCCGCCTTTGCCTCAGCTCATCCGCTGCTGAAACCCTCATCCATGCCTTTGTTACCTCTAGACTTGACTATTCCAACGCACTCCTGGCTGGCCTCCCACATTCTACCGTACGTAAACTCGAGGTCATCCAAAACTCGGCTGCCCGTGTCCTAACTTGCACCAAGTTCCGTTCGCCCATCACCCCTGTGCTCGCTGACCTACACTGGCTCCCGGTTAAGCAGCGCCTCGATTTCAAAATTCTCATCCTTGTTTTCAAATCCCTCCCTGGCCTTCGCCCCTCCCTATCTCTGTAATCTCCTTCAGCCCCGAGATATCTGAGCTCCTCTAATTCTGCCTTCTTGAGCATCCCTGATTATAATCGCTCAACCATTGGTGGCCGTGCCTTTTGTTGCCTCGGCCTTAAGCTCTGGAATTCCCTGCAAAACCTCTCCGCCTCGCTACCTCTTTCCTCCTTTAAGACGCTCCTTAAAACCTTTGACCAAGCTTTTGGTCACCCGCCCTAATTTCTCCTTATGTGGCTCGGTGTCAAATTTTTTGTCCGATAATCACTCCTGTGCAGTGCCTTGGAACATTTTACTACGTTAAAGGTGCTATATAAATTCAAGTTGTTGTTGTTGAAGCGAATTATTGCATACACATGAATCTCCTCCGCCCCCCACCGCATGACTGAGCAACTAAGCAAGCACAGATCATACCTGGGATTTTCTGATCCATATGGCTCGTACCTTACTTAAGGAGAGCCTGCTATTCATAAAGGCAAAAACAGAGCTGTACTCTGCTATTAATAAATATAAAATATGTTTCTGCATACTTGTTGGCCTCTGGAGTTCATTTATTCCTCAGAAGGGCTGCTATGAGTTGAAATCTTCTCTCAATATTGTCTTGTGCCTGAAAAGCAAAACTATAATGCAATACAAGTCAAAGGACACCATTCTGTCCTTATACAGGACCTTGGTTAGACTGCATCTGGAGTACTGCATCCAGTTTTGTCACCTCACATGATGGGTGATATAGTAGCCTTGGAAAAGGTTCAGAGAATAGCTACAAGAATGATCCCCAGCATAAAGTACCGTAGTTACTCAGATAGGCTTAAAGAGCGGGGTCTATTTACTTTACAACAACAGCTAGCATTTATATAGCACCTTTAACATAGCAAAACATCCCAAGACCCATGCCAAGCGCATTATCAATAAAACCATTTTTGGCACTGAGCCACAGAAGGAGATATCAGGACAGATGTCCAAAAGCTTGGTCAAGGAGGTAGGTTTTAAGGAGCATCTTAAAGGAGGAGAGAGAGGTAGAGAGGCGGAGAGGTTTAGGGAGGGAATTCCAGAGCTTAGGGGCAAGGCAGCTGAAAGCACGGCCGCCAATGGGGATGTGCAAGAGGCCAGAATTGGAAGAGCCCAGAGATCTCAATGGCTTGTAGGGCCGGAGGAGATTACAGAGATAGGAGAGGAGAGGCCATGGAGGAATTTGAAAACAAGGATGAGGATGTTAAAATTGAAACGTTGTCAGACCGGGAGCCAATGTAGGTCAGCAAGCACAGGGGTGATGGGTGAACAGGACTTGTGCGAGTTAAGATACGGGTTTTGAGTGAGCAAAAGTTTATGTAGGATGGAAGATATGAGGCCAGCCAGGCGAGTATTGGAATAGCCAAGTCTTGAGGTAACAAAGACATGGATGAGGGTTTCAGCAGCAAATCAGCTGAGGCAGGGTCGGAGTCGGGCGATGTTATGGAGGTGGAAGTAGACAGTTTTGGCGATGGAGCGGGTATGTGGTCGATGTTCATCTTGGGGTCAAACGCAGCACCAAGGTTGCTAACGGTCTGACTCAGCTTCAGACAGTTGCCAGGGAGAGGAATGGAAACGGTGGTCACTGAACAGAATTTGTGGCAGGGACCAAAGACAATGGCTTCAGTCTTCCCAATATTTAGTTGGAGGAAATTTCTGTTCATTCAATATTGGATGTCGGACAAGCAGTGTGACAAATCAGAGACAGTGGAGGGGTTAAGAGAGGTGGTGGTGAGATAGAGCTGAGTGCCGTCAACGTACATGTGGAACCTTATGTCGTGTTTTCGGATGATATCGCCGAGGGGGCAGCATATAGATGGGAAATAGGCCGGGGCCAAGGACAGATCTTTGGGGGACTCCAGAGGTAACGGTGCGGGAGTGGGGAGAAAAGCCATTTGAGGGGATTCTTTGGCTACGATTCGATAGACAAGAATAGAACCAGGCAAGGGCAGTTCCACACATTGGAGGAGGGGCATTGGAGGAGGATGGTGTGGCCAACTGTGTCGAAGGCTGCAGATAGGTCGAGAAGGATGAGGATTTACTTTAGAGCAGCATAGACTTAGCGACGACCTAATAGAGGTATATAAAATAATGAAAGGACTGGATTGCGTACCTATTGATAGATTATTTCAGTTTGACAGATTGGGGAGGACCAGGGGTCATGGATTTAAACTACGCCAGCGTAGGAATAGGCTAGATGTTAGGTGGTGGTTCTTTTCTTAGAGAGCAGTGAACCTTTGGAATGCATTGCCAGCTTGTGCAATATGTGCTAACTCTCTGCACACCTTCACAATGGAGACGTGACTAGTTCTTGGCTGGGGCAGAGATCACATCTTATAAAAGGTAAGTGGTTTAACAGTTAATGCACGCACGGTCAATGTAATCTCCTGGACTGGTTTCGATCACCTGAGGGGGTCGGAGGGGAATTTTCCAGATTTTTTTCCCTTTTTGGCCCTGGGTTTCTTTTTCTGTTCTTTTGCCTCTCTCAGCAGATTACATGACTACTGGGGGGCAGGAAGTGTCTAATGATGCTCCAGAGGCAGGTTTGATGGACGAGCTGGTATGTTCCTTTAACGCACAGAATTTTTTGAAAAGGAACTATATGAACTGTGTGGAAGCATCCATTTCTAAATTCTTTGCTATTTGCAGTTAGTTTGTTCATACGCTGGTATTTCTCATTCATTCACACATTCAGCAGCAATGGGTCTTACACGATTATACAGTAACTAAAAATGATTTCCAGCAGGTTAAAAATCCAAAGTCATAGAATACATCATGTAGAGGGTAACCATTTGTACATGTCTGCCTGTGATCAGCCTGTGAATTATATGGTTTGTGTATGGCCTCACCCATCCCTCTCTCTAACTTCCTGCAGCCCTTCAGCCCTCTGAGATCTCTGTGTCTCTTGCGCATCCCCGATTTAATTTGCTCTACGATTGGCTGCCGCACCTTCAGCTGCATAGGCCTGATGCTCTGGAATTCCCTCCCTAAACCTCTCCGCCTCTCTCTCCTCCTTTAAGTCGCTTCTTAAAACCTACCGCTATCCTAATATCTCCTTATGTGGCTCGGTGTCAAATTTTGTCTGATAATGCTCCTGTGAAGCACCTTGGGATGTTTTACTGCGGTAAAGGCGATATGTAAATGCAAGTTGTTGTTGTGTATGTCTCAGTGAACTCCATTATACACATTTTATGCTGAGAATCAAATATGTTTTCTGGTTGCCAGAGTTAATGTATTTGAAAGCAGGATAAGCTGTGTTGGTAACAGAGGAGCCTGTATTTGAAAATACAACAAGTTGCTTTCATGATGGACGAAATGGTATAATATTCATCTGTCTGATATCTGGATACAGTAACCAAACAAATGACATACATCTTCCAGACAGCAGTTGTCTCCCACAGATAGCCTGTGTTATACACATACCTTTTTACTTTCTATTTTCAGCAGGAAAAATATTGGCCCAGAATATGCGGTCAGCGGCAAAGCAAAGGCGCTTGCCTCGAAGTAAGCTTCGCACAATCTGTGGCGAGAAATTTGCGTAATTGAAATCAACAGAAGTTAATGGGGATTCCCAGCAAAGAGCTGCTGTGATGTCAACAAGCTGTCTAAGCAGCCAATCAAAATGCAGAATTCTCACAGACAGCGAACCAGGAAGTGGGTAAGCTCCTAAAATTCTAAGGGGGAAAAATTGGGTGGTGCGCTAACGTCGCCGGGGCGCTAATTTTAGCGCCCCAAAAAAGTTATCACACCTCCGCCATAAATTCAGTAGCAGCGTCTCAAGCAGGAGGTGGGGGGCTACTGGAAAGCGCTCCACCTCCTGCTTGGGCTGCCACGACTGAATTTCGCGGCGCTACATGCAGCTGCGCCATTGCAGGCCTCCTCCCTTGGTTAAAGGGGAGGGGCCTAGCAAGCGCGACCGGCACCCCGCATAAAAAAGTGAAAGGGGGCAGGTGCTGGCAGTCAGCCAAAATAAAAATGGCTGCCCGACACCTGCCCCTTTAACTAGCGCTGCCGCTGCAAAAACGCCCCCCCCCGATCCTGTCGGACATATCGTCCGGCGATAGGTCAGGGGACGCAAGGGAAGTTTGCGGCCAGGGCGCAAGCGGGGTACTGCCACTGCTAACCTCACGCTGAGTTTCGCGGGAGGTGTTACCGGTGCCGCACCCGGGCGCTAGGAGATTTGCGCCCTGTTAGCACCCCCGGTGGCGCTAACGAGAGTTGCAAACCAACTCAATTTCCCCCCTTAACTTTTTTTAAATGTTAGAGAGAACAAAACAAAGATTGGGGCTCTCACATGGGGAAAAGGCAAACCTGAAATAAAAATTAACGATCTAAATTTCTTAAAAATGTTAATTTTTATTAAAATTGATAAATTTGACACTGCAACATTTTAATTAGCTTTTCAGGGCCATAACCTTTGTTTAGCAGTCAATACTCTGTTAATACCCCAGTTACACCTAATCCAAAAGGGTCTAACTTTGAATGGGGTATTTAACAGCATAATTACTGCGGAAGAGCCAAAGTTTTCGGCAGTTTCCATGATTTGAGAGATGTCACTGATTGCCGGCTCTGTGGTGGGTGGCGGGGGGGCGCAGCCTGCGGAGGAGCCGTGAATTACGGACCGCAACTTCAGGATTTCTGCATTAGGCTGCGCATGGGCTAAATCCTGAAGTTGCGGTCAGTTTCAAAGGCGCAATGACGGCGAACATTGCCAGTTCTCCGTCATCAGGACCGCAGATTCCAGGCCAATATAATTGTCTTGCAAACTTTTGCATTCAGAACATGCAAGCTTTCTGTTCAAATATCTCCAATAAAATTTCTAATTGAAATCAAATGTTTTGATGCAAAACGTGCTTTTATAAAGTGATATGTAAACGAGATCCTGGGCATCAATGATACTGCAATGTTATTTGCCAAGCGATGCGGTCATACACCTAACTGATCCACAAAGCACACTGTCATATTTTTACAACAATTAATAATTTCTGTATCGACTTGGTCCAATTTTGTACCTTTGGTGGCATTAAACTAACTTACTTTCACTTAAGTAAAAGATCATCACATCTCATAAGAGCTGCTTTGGATCCATGACAGAAGTGTGGTAACACGCTGTCATGGGTAGTTTCATTTCTCAACAGCAACCTATAGTTCTTAAAAGGTAGAGGAAATAATTGCAAAAAATACTTTAATTGCATTATATGCCTTGCAATTAAAATTGTGCAAAATGAAACCATAATTCTCAAAGGTTTCGGTGCAGTTGCTGTGTGTGTGTGGAGGGTACAAGCATATCTTGTGATGGTTCTGTAAGTGGAAGTGTTAAATTTAATTTGCTTCAGTGTGGTTTCACTTACTGAGTAGACACTTTTTAAAACCCTTTTATGATTCCCTCTTGGGTTGTTGGGTAATTTTTTTATCTTACCCTTTAGTTTAGTACCACATAAATTTCAGTTAGTCTGTGTTTCACCAGTGCTCTTCTCTTCTCTCTCTGAGGCAGTCCCTCGGAACCGAGGATGACTTGCTTCCACATTAAAAATGAGTTCTCAGTTGACTGATGAGTCCAATACGGGACCTACAGTCTCTGTCACAGGTGGGGCAGACGGTGGTTGAAGGGGTGGGGGGGGTGCTTGGGTTGACGTGCGCTGCTTGCGCTTGACTTCCGCTTGCTCCCAGCGAAGAGACTCGAGGTGTTTGGCGCCCTCCCGGATGCTTCTCCTCCTCTTTGTGCGTTCTTGGGCCAGGAATTCCCAGGTGTCAGTGGGGATGTTGCACTTTTTCAAGGAAGCTTTGAGGGGGTCCTTGAAGCGTTTCCTCTGCCTACCTGGGACTCTTTTGCCGTGTCGGAGCTCCGAGTAGAGCGCTTGTTTTGGGAGTCTCGTATCGGGCATGCGGACGATGTGACCCGTCCATCGGAGCTGATCGAGCGTGGTCAAAGCTTCGATGCTGGAGATGTTGGCCTGAGCGAGAACACTGATGTTGGTGCGCCTATCCTGCCAATGGATTTGCAGGATCTTGTGGAGGCAGCGTTGGTGGTACCTCTCCAGTGCTTTGAGGTGCCTGCTGTAAATGGTCCATGTCTCTGAGGCATACAGCAAGGCGGGTATCACTACTGCTCTGTAGACCATGAGCTTAGTGCCGGGTTTGAGGTCCTGGTCTTCAAACGCTCTCTTTCTCAGGCGACCGAAGGCTGCACTAGCACACTGAAGGCCAGTGATGACGACCAGTGCTAACAGTGAGCTTGTGGACTGGATGGCATCTACTGACTCAGGGCACACTGTTGTACAGAGTTCAATGCAATGATGTACCAGTTATCAGCATCATCACTGTGCTGCATGATTCTATCGCATATAAGTCAGCGCTATAACTTTTACAGTTATTAAAAATGTATTTAAAAGGCACGCGAGCAAATAATAGCAACTGCTACATGACAAAAGTTCAAAAAGTAATTGTTTGGATGTGAAACGCTTTGAGACGTCCTGAGGATGTGATCAGCTGCTGTATAAATTCAAGTTTGTTCGTTACAATCACCTAGAAAAACTGTTTTCAGTGCTTTTTTGTCACTTGAAGCAAACTCATTATTAATTGTGAACAGTTAAAGTAGCCATGATGTTTTTGTCTGTATTTCATTGAATTGTTATGTTGAATAGACATTTTAGTAATTTACTGAATGACTCAATTATGCATCCATATAAAGTTGGTTATTGTAATAGTTATTTGATTCATATCCAAGTGTTTACATCTTTGTGGTTGAAATATTACTTTTTATTAGATCCGTTTACCTCGGAGTTTACATTTTAACACGTGAAAATAATAAAACTGGAACAATTGTGCTCAGTTTTGAGGCCAGAAGCAATTACACACAGTTTGTGCAGAGCTACTTAACTAGTCAGTGCCACTCAAACTATCTGAAAACGTGGTTCATTGTTGGAGATTTTTAAAAGGTAAACGTGGTTCAATAAAAAAGTAAATCTGTTTTCTCAATTCTGCATCTCATTTCTCTTTAATTCCTTTGATGCACAGCACATGTTTGTATTTTATCAGGACTTCTTCACCAAAACCAAAGATCAGGCCATCTTAGACTGGGTATTCTGCAATGAGAAAGGATTAATTAGCAATCTTGTTGTGCGAGGCCCCTTGGGTCGGAGCGATCATAATATGATAGAATTAGGATGGAGAGTGAAGTAGTTGACTCAGAGACTAGGGTCCTGAATTTAAATAAAGGAAACTACGATGGTATGAGGTGCGAGTTGGGTAGGATTGATTGGGGAATGTCACTCAAAGGGTTGACGGTGGATAGGCAATGGCAAACATTCAAAGACCGCATGGACGAACTACAGAATTTGTTCATCCCAGTTTGGCATAAGAATAAAACAAAAAGGGTGACTCAACCGTGGGTAACAAGGGAAATTAGGGATAGCATAAGATCCAAGGAGAGGGCATATAAATTGGCCAGAAAAAGCAGTAACCCTGAGGATTGGGAGCAGTTTAAGATTCAACAAAGGAGGACAAAGGGATTAATTAAGAAGGGGGAAATAGAATACGAGAGTAAGCTTGCAGGGAACATAAAAACTGACTGTAAAAGCTTTTATAGATATGTGAAGAGAAAAAGATTAGTGAAATCAAGCATAGGTCCCTTGCAGTCACAATCAGGGGAACTTATAATGGGGAACAAAGAAATGTCAGACCAATTAAATGCATATTTTGGTTCTGTCTTCACAAAGGAGGACACAAATAACCTCCCAGAGATGTTGGGGAACATAGCGTCTGATGAAAGGGAGGAACTGAAAGAAATCAGTATTTGCAGGGAAATGGTGTTAGGGAAATTGAAGGGATTGAAGGCCGATAAATCCCCAGGGCCTGATAATCTACATCCTAGGGTACTTAAGGAAGTGGCCCTAGAAATAGTAGATGCATTGCTGATCATCTTCCAACATTCGATGGAATCTGGAACAGTACCCATGGATTGGAGGGTAGCTAATGTTACCCCACTATTCAAAAAAGGGTGGTAGAGAGAAAACGGGGAATTACAGACCGGTAAGCCTGACATCGGTAGTGGGGAAAATGCCGGAGTCCATTATAAAAGATGTAATAGCAGAGCACTTGGAAAACAGTGACAGGATCGGACAAAGTCAACATGGATTTACAAAAGTTAAATCATGCTTGACTAATCTACTGGAATTTTTTGAGGATGTAACTGGTAAAATAGATAAGGGAGAACCAGTGGATGTGGTGTATTTGGACTTCCAAAAGGCTTTTGATAAGGTCCCGCATAAGAGATTAGCGTGTAAAGTTAAGGCACATGGGATTGGGGGCAAGGTATTGACTTGGATAGAGAACTGGTTGGCAGACAGAAAGCAAAGAGTTGGAATAAACGGGTCTTTCTCCGAGTGGCAGGCAGTGACTAGTGGGGTACCGCAGGGATCGGTCCTTGGACCCCAGCTATTCACAATATATATTAATGATCTAGACAAGCGAACTAGATGTAATATCTCCAAGTTTGCAGACGACACAAAACTGGGTGGGCGTGTGCGCTGCGAGGAGGATGCCGTGAAACTCCAGGATGATTTGGACAGGTTGGGTGATTGGGCAGAAGCGTGGCAGATGCAATATAACGTGGATAAATGCGAGGTTATCCACTTTGGTGTCAAAAACAGAAAGGCAGATTATTATCTGAATGGCAATAAATTGGGAGAAGGGGAAGTGCAACGAGACCTGGGTGTCCTTGTGCACCAATCGCTAAAGGTAAGCATGCAGGTGCAGCAGGCGGTGAAGAAGGCAAATGGTATGTTGGCCTTCATAGCGAGAGGGTTTGAGTCCAGGAACAAGGAAGTCTTGCTGCAGTTGTACAGGGCCTTGGTGAGACCACACCTTGAGTACTGTGTGCAGTTTTGGTCGCCTTATCTGAGGAAGGATGTTCTTGCCATGGAAGAAGTTCAGCGAAGATTCACAAGGCCGATACCTGGGATGACAGGAATGACGTATGAAGAGAGATTGGGTTGATTGGGCTTATACTCGTTGGAGTTTAGAAGAATGAGAGGGGATCTCATTGAAACTTATAAAATTCTGACAGGACAGGACAAACTAGATGCAGGAAGGATGTTCCCGATGGTCGGGGAGTCCAGAACCAGGGGTCACAGTTTAAAGATAAGGGGTAAGCCATTTAGGACAGAAATGAGGAGGAATTTCTTCACCCAGAGAGTGGTGAACCTGTGGAATTCTCTGCCACAGAAGGCAGTAGAGGCCAATTCATTAAATAGATTCAAGAAGGAGTTGGATATATTTCTTAAGGCAAAAGAGATCAAGGGATATGGGGAGAAAGCAGGGACAGGGTACTGAATTTGGATGATCAGCCATGATCGCATTGAATGGCGGAGCAGGCTAGAGGGGCCGAATGGCCTACTCCTGCTCCTAAATTCTATGATTCTATGAAAGCAGTGTATTGGCCAACTGCATGTTTATATATCCATCTGCAGAGATGAGATAATTTTGATATTCCAATACTGTACTTTGGTTCAACCAAGATTGCTTTGTTTGTCAACCCACCAAAACAGGGCTTGGGATTGTGTCCCCTTAAGGTTAAACTGCAGATGGAGTTCAGGCCAAAAGACATTCTACTGAATGAGAAGAGAAAGAGCTAACAGATCTCAGTCTATAAGAATATAAGAACATAAGAAATAGGAGCAGGAGTAGGCCAATTGGCCCCTCGAGCCTGCTCCGCCATTCAATAAGATCATGGCTGATCTGATCCTAACCGCCAATCTACTATCACAGAACCATCTCCTGAACCTAACAGAATTGGACACACGAAATAGGAGCAGGATCAGGCTACGCTACCCACAGGGCCATGACCGATCCGAACCTAGACTCATGTCCAAATTCCTGCCCGCTCCCCGTAACCCTTAATTCCCTTTACTTCTAGGAAACTGTCTATTTCTGTTTTAAATTTATGTAATGATGTAGCTTCTACAGCTTTTTGGGGCAGCATATTCATCGGACCTACCACCCTCTGAGTGAAGTAGTTCCTTCTCATCTCAGTTTTGAAAGAGCAGCCCCTTATTCTAAGACTATGCCCCCTAGTTCTAGTTTCACCCATCATCGGGAACATCCTCCCCGCATCCACCCGATCCAACCCCTTCACAATCTTATATGTTTCAATAAGATCGCCTCTCATTCTTCTGAGCTCCAATGAGTAGAGTCCCAATCTACCCAACCTCTCCTCATATGTCCATCCCCTCATCCCCGGGATTAACCGAGTGAACCTTCTTCGTACTGACTCGAGAGCAAGTATGTCTTTTCTTAAGTATGGACACCAAAACTGTATGCAGTATTCCAGGTGCGGTCTCACCAATACCTTGTACAACTGAAGCAATACCTCCCTATTTTTATATTCTATCCCCTTAGCAATGAAAGCCAACATTCCATTGGCTTTCTTAATCACTTGCTGCACCTGCATACTAACCTTTTGAGTTTCGTGCACCAGGACCCCCAGATCCTTTTGTACTTCAGTACTTTCCAGTTTCTTGCCATTTAGATAATAACTTGCTCTACTATTTTTCCTGCCAAAGTGCATAACCTCACACTTTCCAGTATTGTATTCCATCTGCCAAATCTCTGCCCACTTACTTAGCCTGTCTATGTCCCCTTGCAGAATTTTTATGTCCTCCTCACTCACTACTTTCCCTCCCATCTTAGTATCATCTGCAAACTTTGATATGTTACACTCGGTCCCCTCCTCCAAATCGTTAATATAGATTGTAAAGAGTTGGGGACCCAGCACTGACCCCTGCGGAACACCACTAGTTACTGATTGCCAGTCTGAGAATGAACCATTTATCCCAACTCTCTGCCTTCTGTTAGATAGCCAATCCTCTATCCATGCCAGAATATTACCCCCAATCCCGTGATTTTTTATCTTAAGCAATAATCTTGTGTGGCACCTTGTCAAATGCCTTTTGGAAGTCTAAATACACCACATCCACTGGTTCCCCTTTATCCACCCTGTATGTTACTTCCTCAAAGAACTCCAGCAAATTTGTCAAACATGACTTCCCCTTCATAAAACCATGCTGACTTTGTCCTATTAAATTATGATTATCCAAATGTCCCGTTACTGTCTCCTTAATAATGGACTCCAAAATTTTACCTACCACAGATGTTAGGCTAACCGGTCTATAGTTTCCAGCCTTCTGTCTACTGCCCTTTTTAAATAAGGGTGTTTCATTAGCAGTTTTCCAGTCTGCCGGGATCTTTGCTGAGTCCAGGGAGTTTTGGAAAATTATTACCAATGCATCCACAATCCCTACCGCCACTTCCCTCAAGACCCTAGGATGTAAGCCATCAGGTCCAGGTGATTTATCCGCCTTGAGTCCCATTATTTTACCGAGTACCACTTCCTTAGTGATTTTGATCGTGTTTAGCTCCTCCCCCCCCTATAGCCCCCTATTTGTCCAGTGTTGGGATATTCTTCGTGTCCTCTACTGTAAAGACTGATACAAAATATTCATTCAGTGTATTTGCCATCTCCATATTTCCCACCATTAATTTCCCGGTCTCATCCTCCAAGGGACCAACATTTACTTTAGCCACCCTTTTTCTTTTTATATAACTATAAAAACTCTTACTATCTGTTTTTATATTTTTTGCTAATTTACTTTCATAATCTATCTTCCCTTTCTTAATCAATCTTTTTGTTATTTTTTGCTGTCTTTTAAAGTTTTCCCAATCCTCTATCCTCCCACTAGATTTTGCTACCTTATAAGCCCTTGTTTTTAGTCGAATATTATCCTTAATTTCTTTACTTAGCCATGGATGACCGTCTTTTCTTTTACACCCTTTTCTTCTCAGTGGAATATATATTTTTTGGAAGTTGTAAAATAACTCCTTAAATGTACACCACTGATCATGTATCGTCTTACCCTTTAATCTATTTACCCAATCCACTCTACTCAATTCCGCTCGCATACCTTCATAGTCTCCTTTATTCAAGCTTAGCACGCTTGTTTGAGATCCAACCTTCTCACCCTCTAATTGAATATGGAATTCAACCATGTTATGGTCACTCATTCCAAGGGGATCCTTTACTAGGACATTTTTAATTAATCCTGTCTCGTTACACAGGACCAGATCTAAGGTTGCTTGCCCCCTGGTCGGTTCAGTTACATACTGCTCAAGAAACCCATCCCTAATACACTCAATGAACTCATCTTCAAGGCAGCCCTGCCCAATTTGATTTGTCCAATTAATATGATAGTTAAAATCCCCCATAATTAAAGATGTTCCCTTATTACAAGCCTCAACTATTTCCTGATTGATACTCCGTCCAACAGAGTTGCAACTGTTCGGAGGCCTATAGACTACGCCCACTAGTGTTTTTTTCCCCTTCTTATTCCTTATCTCCACCCAAACTGTTTCATTATCCTGATCTTTTGACCCAATATCATTTCTCTGTATTACAGTGATTCCTTCCTTTATTAACATAGCCACCCCACCTCCCCTTCCTTCCTGCCTGTCCTTCCTGATCGTTAAATAACCTGGTATGTTTAATTCCCAGGCATTGTCACCCTGCAGCCATGTTTCTGTAATGGCCACAAGATCATATCCATATGTAGTTATTTGTGCCGTTAACTCATCTATTTTGTTACGAATGCTACGTGCATTCAGATAGAGAACTTTCAAATATGTTTTGTGACACTTAGTTCCTGCTTTTGCCCTTTTTATTACTTTACCTTTTACTCCATACCGTCTGCCCCTTCCTGACACACTCTGGTTTTTAATTTCCCCACTGCTACCTAAGTCTATGACCTTCTCTGTTGTCATTTTTATTATTTGCACTCTAGGAACCTCCCCCCCACTAGTTAGTTTAAAGCCCTCTCCACAGCCCTAGTTATATGATCCGCCAGGACTCTAGTCCCAGCACTGGCCAAGTGAAGCCCGTCCCAACGGAACAGCTCCCTCCTGCCCCAGTACTGGTGCCAGTGTCCCAGGAAGAAAAACCCATTTCTCCCACACCAGTCTTTGAGCCACTCATTTAACTCTCTAATTTTATTTGTCCTAGCCAAATTCGCTCGTGGCTCAGGTAATAATCCAGAGATTAATACCCTTGAGGTTCTGTTTTTTAATTTGACCCCTAGCTGCTCATACTCCTTTAACAGAACCTGCTTCCTTGTCCTATCTACGTCATTTGTACCAACATGGACCACGACAACTGGATCCACCCCCTCCCACTGCAAGTTTCTTTCCAGCCCAGAGGAGATGTCCTTAACCCTGGCACCGGGCAGGCAACACAGCCTATGGGACTCTCGCTCTCGGCTGCAGAGAACTCTATCTATCCCCCTAATAATACTATCCCCTACCACTACAACATTTCTATTTACTCCCCCCTCTTGAATGGCCCCCCATTCCACGGTGCTGTGGCCAGGTTGCTCATCCTCCCTGCAGTCCCTGCTCCAGTCCCCACAGTGAGTAAGAACCTCGAACCTGTTGGACAAGAGCAAGGGCTGCGGCTCCTCCAACACTACCTCCTGGATCCCCGTGCCTGCCTCACTCGTAGTCACACCGTCCTGTCCCTGACCATGGGCTACATCTGAATTAATTAACTTCATAGGTGTGACCACCTCCTGAAACACAAAGTCGAGGTACTTCTCCCCCACCCTGATGTGTCGCAGTGTCTGAAGCTCAGACTCCAGCTCATCAATACGGAGCTGGAGTTCCTGTAGCAGCAGACACTTGTCACAGATGTAATCACTGTGAGCCTCAATGGGGTCCACCGGCTCCCACATCTCGCAACAGTAACACATCACCTGCTCCATTCTATGTAATTAATTACATTTTTTTATTGTTAGTTATGGACACTCTCTGCTCGATTATAGATGCTAGTATCCCCTCTAATTAATTGGATTTAAATTAAATTAATCCCTCTAAATTACACCAGTTAAATGGTTTACCAACAGTCACTCTGCACCAGAAAGGCCTTATTAACTATAACCCACAGAGTTTAAGTTTAAAAAGAGAGAAATACTCACCAACCAATTACTTACCTGCTTTCTGGTGACGTCACACCTCGATTATTTTTACTTCTCTCCCTCCCTCCGAGTTCGGAGACTGGTCCCGCCTTACCTGGTCTCTGGAGCCTTTTAAACCCTTTGCCGCCGCCTCGCCTCACACAGGTCCGCCGCCACACCAGGAACCTGACAAAGATGGAAAAAGGAAGGCACACCTCCCTCCACTCACCCACTCACCCACTCACCCACCCACCCACCGACCGACCGACCGACCGACCGACCGACCGACCGACCGACCGACCGACCGACCGACCGACCGACCGACCGACCGACCGACCGACCGACCGACCGACCAAATTCACAGCTTAGCACTCTATTCCAAATCTGCACTCCGCGACAAACTGCACTCTAGTCTCCCTTATTTATACTGCTGAGATTTAAATAAGTGAGCTCTCTGGCAGTTACAGAACCCGATTCGACCAGTTAATTAATTAATTACTATCACCTGCTCTCCAGCACAGAGCTTGCTTCGCCCTGCCCAAGCCTGGAAGAAACTTAAAACTTGAAACAGTAAATTTAAATGCTAATTGCAAGCACACAAGACTAGAACTTATAAAAATAAGAGATTAACCTTTAAGAGTTACTCCCTCACTCACCAAACTCGCAGCTTAGCACTATATTCCAAATCTGCACTCCGTGACAAACTGTACTCTAGTCTCCCTTATTTATACTGCTGAGATTTAAATAAGTGACCTGTCTGTTGAAGAGATTATGTTTAACCTATTGGGTGTCAGAAAGTTTGTACTTAAAATAGTGTGGATCAGAGAGGATTTTTTAAATTGGGGTTTTGGGTTGCAGAGAGTTTTCATTTACTGGTGCCTTTTTACTCCACCAAAAGATGCATTATCATGTTTTCTTTCCACTGTGAACATGGAGCCACATCTTTACTGCCTGCTCATATCTGGGGAAGGCAGAGCTTCACACATGCATGGCCAAACACATACCAGCTTCTGAGAGCCAAAGATATTTCTGCAAATTGAAACAAGCTCTAAAAAAAAAAAATGACTTAATTGGCCGGTAGCGTCATTTAGAACACTGGGTTGCAGAAAGTTTTTGCTTAAGATACCAGGCAGAAACTAGCAAGTTCAAGTTATTCAGGTCGATTTAACTCTATCTGTGCTTGCTGGGAGCCTGACAGGCACGGCATAGTTGAGGTACACTGGAGGATCCCGCAATTTTCCTGTCCCAGGCCATTTGCAAAGCCTGTGTGCACTCCTCCGCCCGGGCCCACTCCTGGCCGAGCGTTGGAAAGTAGGGCAGGAAACAAGAAATTTGGAAATTCTCTTACTAAGTTCAATTGAAAATTCTGCACTGTATTCTGCTGGATGTTGAACAATTCTGCTTTGATTGTCATAAAATAGAGATGCATTTCCAATCCTCCCAACTCCATATCAGTCGGGAAAATTGCTGCATAATTATGTTTATTAATCAAGACATTTAACATTACGCTTCAGGCCCCAACATTATAATCATATAGGAAGTATAGTACAACACTTAAAGCTTTCTTCATTGGATTCATAAAGTTCCCTTGATCAGTACTCAAGCTTTCCCCTTTGGATGTTCCAGGTTATGCAGTTACCCTTTTCAGTAGACCCTCTTATCTGATACACTAAGTTCTACTGAATCCATCGTGAACAGAATAGTTATCAGTAGGTAATGTGTAGGCAGCTTCCTATCTGAGCCAGCATGTCTGCAAACAAAATTGTGTATCACGTTTGAATTGAGCAAAAAACTCCAACTTTTTAGAAACATTTCTAGTTTACAATATGCTGGGATTTCTTTGTTTGTGAAGGCTTATTTTCAGAAGGAAAAACATGAGCAACATGCTCTCTCATATGTTGCTATCCCAAGTAACACCAATGACTTAATTATAAATGAGATGGAAGCCTAGACAGGCTAAATGGGCTCAAAACAAATAAATCCCCAGGGATGGAGAGTGTTTATCCAAGCACTCTTAGAAAGACTGGGGAGGAGATTAGTGAGACACTGACAATCATTATGAGGGAGTCAATGAACACTATGGAGGTACCAGTAGATCACAATGTGGTCCCCATATTCAAAAAGTGTGACAAAATAGACACAGGAAACTACAGAGTCATCCATTTTACTTCCATTCCATGTAAAATAATGAAATCAATTATCAAGAGTAAATTTGAGGATTTCTGTGTTACAATAATCCAGTTAACAGCAGTCAGCATGGACGCAGAACAGGAAGATCCTGCCTGATCAACCTCCTCGACTTCTTTAAGGAAGTAACAACCCAAGTGGACTTTGGTAAGTCCTATGATGTGGTGTATGCACCTCAACTTCCAAAAGGCTTTTGATACAAGTTCCACACGTAAGACTGTTAATTAACCTCAAAGCTGCGGGGATTCAGGTTAAATGAATAGAAAACTGGCTGAAGAATAGGAAATAATGAGTTCTCATTGGATGAGTTGTGTTGGAGTGGGGAGAAGTACCGAGTGGAGTGCCTAAGGACTTGGTGCTGGGATCCCTACTGTTTCTAATTTACATAAATTACTTTAATTCAGACAGTCAATGCAAAGTGATTAAATTAAGAGGGCATTGGAATTAGAGGAAGCAGCTCAGAAATTACTGAATGTGTTGGACAAAATATGAGTGGGCAGTACAACGGCAGACTGAAGTCAATGGGAATTGGGGGGAAAACGCTCCACTGGCTGGAGTCATGCATAGCACAAAGGAAGATGGTTGTGGTGGTTGAAGGTCAATCATCACAGCCCCAGGACATCGCTGCAGGAGTTCCCCAGGGCAGTGTCCTAGGCCCAACCATCTTCAGCTGCTTCATCAATGACCTTCCCTCCAACATAAGGTCAGAAATGGGGATGTTCGCTGATATGACTGCACAGTGTTCAGTGCCATTCACAACTCCTCAGATAATGAAGCAGTCGATGCCCGCATGCAATAAGACCTGGACGACGTTCAGGCTTGGGCTGATAAGTGGCAGGTAACATTCGCACCACTGAAGTGCCAGGCAATGACTATCTCCAACAAGCAAGAGTTTAACCACCTCCCCTTGAGATTCAATGGTATTACCATCGCCAAATCTCCCACCATCAACATCCTGGGGGTCACCATTGACCAGAAACTTAACTGGACCAGCCACATAAATACTGTGGCAACAAGAGCGGGTCAGAGGCTAGGTATTCTGTGGCGAATGTCTCACCACCTGACTCCCCAAAGCCTTTCCACCATCTACAAGGCACAAGTAAGGAGTGTGATGGAATACTCTCCACTTGCCTGGATGTGCGCAGCTCCAACAACACTCAAGAAGCTCGACACCATCCAGGACAAAGCAGCCCACTTGATTGGCACCTCATCCACCACCTTAAACATTAACTCCCTCCACCACCGGCGTACTGTGGCTGCAGTGTGTACCATCTACAAGATGCACTGCAGCAACTCGCCAAGGCTTCTTCGGCAGCACCTCCCAAACCCGCGACCTCTTCCAACTAGAAGGACAAGGGCAGCAGGCGCATGGGAACACCATCACCTCCAGGTTCCCCTCCTAGTCACACACCATCCTGACTTAGAAGAATATCGCCGATCCTTCATCGTCGCTCGGTCAAAATCCTGGAACTCCCTCCTTAACAGCACTGTGGCAGTACCTTCACCACACGGACTGCAGCGGTTCAAGGAGGCGGCTCACCACCACCTTCTCAAGGGCAATTAGGGAATGGGCAATAAATGCTGGCCTTGCCAGCGATGCCCACATCCCATAAACGATTTTTTAAAAAAGACAATATTTAATGCAGAAAAGGGTAAAGTGATGCGCACAGGTAGGAATAATAGACAGCACGTATATTTGTTGAAGTATTTAAGGAAAGAAACCTTGGAGATTGACGCTAAACATATCCAACCAATACAGAGCAGCATTCAGCAAAGCCAAAATGTTGACCTACACAGCCAAAATAGTAGAATATAAGTCAGAGGAGGTAAGGAACAAACTGTATAGTGCTCTAGTCAGACTGTGCCTTGAATAATGCATTCAGTTCTGGCCACTAAGAAATGAGATAGATATTCATATGCTGGAGGCAGTGCAGAAAAGAACTACTAGGCTGATCTACAGTGGCGGTGGCATTAGGAAAGACGAGAGAAACATGGGCTTTTCAACTAAGAAAAGAGGCATCTGAGAGGTGATCTTGTAGAGGTATATAAGATTGTTCCATACTTTGATTAAACTGCGGAATATTATTTCAGATTAAACTGTGGAAGTAGAACTAGGAGACGCATTCAAACTAGTCAAAGGTAACTTTGGGACTAATATCAGAAAATTTTTCTTCACACAAAGAGTGATCAACATGTGGAGTAAACTTCCAGATAGAGGAGTATTTACAAAGTAATTGGATGCTACAATGCAGGCACTTGGATCTCTCTGGATCAATGAACTAAGATGGGCCGAATGGCCTTCCTCGTCCGTAATTATCTTGTGATCTTGTGTCAGTTTCAAATTGTATTATTATCTATAGCCATATTTCCCTAAATATATTTGACTTGAGATGTTAAAAGGAGTCTGGCCGAGTTAGTGTTTGGATGGAAGACCATTTAGACATACCAAGTGCTGTAGGAGAGCTCCCTAATAGCTCAGTGTCTGAATACACCACCTGATATATTGAGCCATGATAATCCATAGAAATGATAGATTGAGATTTAGGCTTCTCCTGATAGCAGTTCAACTGCTGTATCAAAACAATTCTTTCTTTGCAATGTACTGGTTCTGGCTTCTGGAGTATGTCATATGCAATTTGTCTGTTGTCCTCTTCCCTTCTTTATTTATCTTCTAACTTCAGCTACCACCTTGAACACGTTTATACTATACTTATTTTAACTGTCACAACCACTTTGAGTCCTCTATGAACTGAGTGTCATTTCAATCTAACATTTTAATTCCTAAGCATCTATGTATCTATGTATCTATGTATCTTTGGGGGAGAAATTCGGTATCGCCCTGTTTGGGGCGCTAAATTTTGAAAGTTGGAAAAATTAGCGCCAGGAGCTAATCATTCTCAGCTTCCGGTAAATTCAGCGTTGGCGCTCCAGGAAGGATGTGGAGCACTAAATCAAGCGCTACCACTTCCCTTCTGGAGCGCTAAACCACGCAGGAGGGGCGGTAGAGATGCAGCGCTGCACAATGACCACTGCAGCGCTGCCGGGATCCGAGGTTCCTTCCCTCCCTTAAAGGAAAGGGCCATTGCTGCAGGCTCTAGATTTCAACAATGTCCCTCGTCGCCGACAGCAGCCAGGATCCTCAATGATTAGCTCCACGCACTCTAACAGAGTGCAGGGCTGATCACTCGCGCCATTTAAAAATGTTCATAAATGCACCCTAAAGGAAGGAAACACATTTCTCCTGAAGACCAGCGGCCGTACCTTTAATTAGCGCTCCCAAAGCGCCCGGCCTCCCAACCAACGCCTCCTGCAGCTGTCGGTGTTGTCGCCCGGCAATGCTGTAGGGGGCGGAACCGAATTTCAGGTCCGGGGTGCTGCGCAGCCGGATGACATCACGATCTCCGGGCGCAGGAGATCGTGGCACTAGGGGTTGCCGCCACCGCAAACCACCAGGTGAATTTCGCGGATGGCAGTAACATCGCCGCGCCTGGGCGGTAAGTCATTAGCACCCCATTATCGCCCCCTGAAGGCGCTAACGGGAAGCGCTAACCAACCGAATTTCTCCCCTTTTCTCTTTCAATTTCCTGGACTTCGAGGTAATGTGAAGAAATAAGCCATAAAACCTATTCAGAAAAATACACCATTCTATGAAAGAATTCTG
The DNA here is from genome assembly GCA_030390025.1 of Squalus acanthias. Taxonomy (NCBI): domain Eukaryota; kingdom Metazoa; phylum Chordata; class Chondrichthyes; order Squaliformes; family Squalidae; genus Squalus; species Squalus acanthias. Next base: position 28,867,017 of record CM059430.1, on the reverse strand, counting down.
GCCTTATTAAAACATGGCAAACTGGGTCTGGAAATGTGGAAACCTAACTGAAAAAGCTGTAGTAGCATTCTGGCAATAGAGATAAGATAGTTGTTGACACTGAATCAATAACCTTATTGAAACAGAAGGTTAAAGGCTCCTGACAGTCTGAACCTTTCGGGACAAAACAAAAGATCACCCTGGTTAAGGTGTTCTAATTTACACTTCGTAAAGAGGCACAAACAGAAGGCCTTAGTAAAAATGACATCAAATGAAATGCACCTGCTGTTACACCATTTTTTATGGTAAGCTTTGAACACCTAGAGGAGAGACACGAGCCTGTATTGCTACCAGCTGAGGTGACAAAGAATTGCAGAAGTCAGCAGAAAAATGACTAGAGATAATTAGCTTACATCAGCAGAAAACCTTAAAGGGAATACCACTGGAAAAGGGTATAAATATTGAGCTCTCAAATGGGATGATAGATTCGCTGTAAAGAGGCAAAGCGATTCTCAGGCTTCAGAGGCGGCTCTGTAAGTCTACAACTCTTTGTATCTCGGGGATCAAGGTACTGTATTTGATTTTGGTGGATATCCTGAATAAGACTAAGAACTGTAAAACTGTAGCGAAGTTAAGATTTGAGAATAGGATCTCTGATAAGATTGTAAAGCTTTCTCTTTTTGGAACTGTTAATGTTGCGATTGAATCACCAACTGTAAATTACATGTCGGTTCTTTAATAAATCTATATATTTTTAGAATTGTCTCACATAATACTTCTGTATTAAACTCGCAAACTCAATCTATGTACGCTCTTTGGTGAGGAGTTGCAGAATTCTGGGGGAGTTTTACGGACCCTCATAATATCCGGAACGTTACAGTCTAGCTAAACGTATTAAAAGTGCTATCTGGAGGACGGTAACATTTTCAGGTTGTTCCTTTCCTTTAGGGAGAGATAGTCCGGACCTTTAGACCCAATTAAGCGTCTTTAGGATTCGGCTACCTCAAACATTAGTTGAAAGTGAACGTCTGAGGAATACGCCTGATCCGGGGTAGCCCTAAAGGGGCTAGGATTAGTAATTATCCCTTCAGTAAAATCTACAGTCTAAGCAAGAACCTAACTATATATTTATCAAGAGTAAGACAAACTTCAAGCAATCTAGCCCACTTAATCCAGCGGGCAGCAGCTGCTTCTCATGGAGGAAATAAGTGAGGAATGGACATAGAAGAGATGGGGAGAAACTGCAGCATGACAAGGGAGCATGGCTAGAATGGATAGGAGACTGGTGAGAGGTCAGGAGTAAAGGAACAGCAGGTAGTGGCAGAAGCAGCTTCTTGGATCTTCAGTCTTAGAGATGAAGAAATCCAGAAACTCCTCACCTTCAGCATTGGAGGTGAGAGTGGAAAGGGTAAGGCAAACGGGTTTACATAGGATATACGGCACAGAAACAGGCCATTCGACCCAACCAGTCCATGTCGGAGGTGGTATGGAGAAAAGGTGCTTAGGATTTTCTTGCCCTCCAGGAATGATCCTGGAGTAGTAGGTGGTTTGTGGTTAAAGACAGCAAGGCTAGTAATACTTGATATTGTTAAGCTAGATTCATCACCATGATCAGACTCTGTGTACGGCAGTTATGCTCAAATTCATGGTCTTCTTACTCGAGGGAATGAAGATGAGGAGTCGACTGAGGAATGGCAGGGATGAGAGATTTCATCCTCTGCGGCCACTGTCTCAGGCTGAACCACCCTGTTCAATCCTAGGCTGAGTTTCAGACCCCATATTCTCTCCATCACAAAGAATACTTAATTTCAGCTCCGCAATATGTCCTGCCTTTGTCCTTACCTCAGCCCTTCTACCACTGAAATCTTCATGCATGCCTATATCACATTCAAAATCACCCATTTCAACGTTCTCCTTACAGGCCTCACGTCTTCCATCTTATATAATTTTTGATGCATATGTTCTATCTCACAGTAAGTCCTGCTCGCCCATCATCCCTTGTCCTCATTAACTTACATTGGCTCCCTATTCCCAACAACTTAAATTTAAAACTTTTGTCCTTCTATTTTCGGAGTTTCATAAATACATGGCTGGGAACTGAAGGTCATTGAAGATTATCCAATTTTTTAAAAAATTGAATGAAACATGATACTGGGAATTATAGACATTGGCAGTGCAGAAAATGCTCAAGAACATTTTATGCATTACTGGCAAAGTTCATTTTAATAAGGAAATGTTAATTTAAATAAGGAATGCCATCATGAATGTAAAAAGAATGATCATACCTCAAATCTGTTGGTATTCTTTGAGGAGGTAGCTGAGTTCATTGATGAGGGCAATTTAGTGGACATAATTTACTTAGATTTTCATATTTTTGATATGATTACACACGAGTCTTTCAACAAGACTAAGGCTCATGAAATTGATGGTAAATTAGTGAATTGGATTAAAATCTGTCTTAGCAATAGAAAGTAGAAGGTGATGATAAGTGGGTAAAACTCTCGCCAGAGGGCAGTGACTAATGGAGCACCACAGGAATCCATTATAGATTCTCTGCTGCTAATAATCATAAATGATTTGGAGAAAGGTATTTCTTATAGTATTATAAATCTATCTGGTGACAACCAATTATATCGCTAGGTGACGAGTATGAGACTTTTTTTAATTTGTACTCTGGATGTAGGTGACTCTGGCAAGGCCGCATTTATTGCCCATCGCTAGTTGCCTTGAGAAGGTGGTGGCGGACCTTCTCTTTGAACTGCTGTAGTCCTTGTGGTGATGGTGCTTCCAAAATGGTGGTGGTGGAATTCCAGGTAGGGAATTCTAGGATATTACAGCAGTGATGACAAAGTAATGGCAATATTTTGTCCAGGTTAGCATGTGTGACTTGCAGGGGAACTTGAAGGTGATGGTGTTCCCACAACATTGCTGATCTTGTCCCTCTTGGGTTTCTTGAGTGTTGTTGCAACTGTACCAATCCAGGTGATTGGTGAGTGTTACAGTACTCCTGAATTGAGCTTTGTAGATGATGGAGATGCTTAGAAGGGTGACCAGGTGAGGTACTCACTGTAGGATATCCAGCTTGTAGCCATGTGTTGATATGGCTGGTCCAATTAAGCTTCTGATCATTAGTGACTCCCAAGGTTTGATGCTGGAGTTGGTGATGGTGGTGTATTAAATGTCAAGGGCAAGATAACTGGCCTTGATTTGCCTTTGAAGTGAGACAAGGAGAAATATTACAGAATCGTGGGATAGAGTAGGGTCTAGTATATATGGTTAGTACATGGTCTGTGGAAGGAAGAGCCTTGAGGCCAAATAACCTTTTCTCATTCCATGCATTCTTATGTTCCTATGACCCATCAAATGAACAGACTAATAACTGGGTGTCAAATGGGCAGGTGTGTATAACCCAGTCAAATGGGCAGGTGTGTATAACCCAGTCAAATGGACAGGTGCGTATAACCCAGTTAAATGGGCAGGTGTGTTTCACCCAGTTAAATGGGCAGGTGTGTATAACCCAGTCAAATGGACAGGTGTGTATAACCCAGTCAAATGGACAGGTGTGTATAACCCAGTCAAATGGACAGGTGTGTATAACCCAGTTAAATGGGCAGGTGTGTATAACCCAGTCAAATGGACAGGTGTGTATAACCCAGTCAAATGGGCAGGTGTGTATAACCCAGTCAAATGGACAGGTGTGTATAACCCAGTCAAATGGGCAGGTGTGTATAACCCAGTCAAATGGGCAGGTGTGTTTCACCCAGTCAGATGGGCAGGTGTGTATAACCCAGTCAAATGGGCAGGTGTGTTTCACCCAGTTAAATGGACAGGTGTGTATAACCCAGTCAAATGGACAGGTGTGTATAACCCAGTCAAATGGGCAGATGTGTATAACCCAGTCAAATGGGCAGGTGTGTTTCACCCAGTCAGATGGGCAGGTGTGTATAACCCAGTCAAATGGGCAGGTGTGTTTCACCCAGTTAAATGGACAGGTGTGTATAACCCAGTTAAATGGACAGGTGTGTATAACCCAGTTAAATGGACAGGTGTGAATAACCCAGTTAAATGGGCAGGTGTGTATAACCCAGTTAAATGGACAGGTGTGTATAACCCAGTTAAATGGGCAGGTGTGTATAACCCAGTCAAATGGGCAGGTGTGTATAACCCAGTCAAATGGGCAGGTGTGTATAACCCAGTCAAATGGGCAGGTGTGTATAACCCAGTCAAATGAGCTGGCTGGCTGCGGGCGGGTAGGCCTCAGAAGCGAGGGGCTGATCTGGGGGAGGGATCGCGGGAGGGGGATCGGCAGTCAGCAGGGGTCGGGGATTGGGAGGGGGAAGAGAGCATCGGCAGGGATCGGTGGGGGGGGCGAGAGCAGGGATCGGGAATGGGGAGAGAGCATCGGCAGGGGTCGGGGATCGGGAACGGGGGAGAGAGCATCGGCAGGGGTCGGGGATCAGGAAGGGGGAGAGAGCATCGGCAGGGGTCGGGGATCGGGAAGGTGGAGAGAGCATCGGCAGGGGTCGGGGATCGGAAAGGGGGAGAGAGCATCGACAGGGATCGGGAAGGGGAGAGAGCATCGGCGGGGATTGGGAAGGGGAGAGAGCATCGACAGGGATCGGGAATGGGGAGAGAGCATCGGCGGGAATCGGGAAGGGGAGAGAGCATCAGCAGGGGTCGGGGATCGGGAAGGGGGAGAGAGCATCGGCAGGGGTCGGCCAGGGATCGGGAAGGGGGAGAGAGCATCGGCAGAGGTCGGGGATCGGGAATGGGGAGAGAGCATCGGCAGGGGTCGGGGATCGGGAATGGGGAGAGAGCATCGGCAGGGGTCGGGGATCGGGAAGGGGGAGAGAGCATCGACCGGGGATCGGGAAGGGGGAGAGAGCATCAGCAGGGGTCGGGGATCGGGAAGGGGGAGAGAGCATCAGCAGGGGTCGGGGATCGGGAAGGGGGAGAGAGCATCGGCAGGGGTTGGCCAGGGATCGGGAAGGGGGAGAGAGCATCGGCAGAGGTCGGGGATCGGGAAGGGGGAGAGAGCATCGGCAGGGGTCGGGGATCGGGAAGGGGGAGAGAGCATTGACAGGGGTCGGGGATCGGGAAGGGGGAGAGAGCATCGGCAGGGGTTGGCCAGGGATCGGGAAGGGGGAGAGAGCATCGGCAGGGGTTGGCCAGGGAACGGGAAGGGGGAGAGAGCATCGGCAGGGGTCGGCCAGGGATCGGGAAGGGGGAGAGAGCATCGGCAGGGGTCGGGAAGGGGGAGAGAGCATCGGCAGGGGTCGGGAAGGGGGAGAGAGCATCGGCAGGGGTCGGGGATCGGGAAGGGGGAGAGAGCATCGGCAGGGGTCGCCAGGGGTCGGGAAGGGTGTGGGTTCGGCCAGGGATCCTGGTGGGGGGGTTCGGCCAGGGATCCTGGTGGGGGGGTTCGGCCAGGGATCGTGGTGGGGGTGGGTTCGGCGGGGGGGAGAGAGGATCGGGGCCGGCCTCATCATCGTTTGAGGAGGGAGGCCTGGCGGGGAACCTGGGAAGGTGATCAGAGGCCTCTTGGGGTGGGTAGGTTGGGACCCTGGATCCAGGAGGTAGGTATAAAGCTACTTACCTCCTGGATGCAGCAGTCCCCGCCTCTGTTTAACTGCCGGGTTTCACGAATTGTGTGAAACCCGTCCACAAGCAGTTAAACACAAAATGGACGGGGAAAAAGAGGCTTCCAGCCTCATTACAATACTTAAATTGAGGTAACGCCCCCTGGGAGCGGGTTGGCTGCCCGCCCCCCATCCCGCCTCCGATAAAACCGGAAGTCGGCGGGTTGGAGGCGGGATCAGGTCGGGAATACCATTTTTACCACTTTAACTGCCCCCACGCTCCAAGCCCACCCGTTTTTTTTAGGGGAAAATTCTGGCCTGTGATTCTATAATTCAATTACTCGGGAAGGTGCAGAAAACCCTGCCAAATTGCCAAGCTGCTGACCTTTTCAGTACTCACAGATTGATAACCCTTCAAGTCTGTTAATTTAGCATGACCTTCTCTGATAAACACATCATGGCCTTTTACTTTTTTCTCCTCTCTGAAGTTAGTAAAGATAATCATGTGGTTTGCAAGTGTCCCTGGGATCAGGTAGGCCAGGCCAACCAATCAAAAAGGGGATTTCCATTATGCTTGGATTCCATTTAGGTACGGAATCCCCATAAACATAATAGGAATCCCCTAAAAAACACACTTTCACACAACCTAAATAAAAATAAATCATCACATGTTTAAAATTAATTAAAATAGAATTTAATTAAACATTTAAAACAAAAATTTAATTTTTTGAAAAATAAATGTAAACATTTTTAAAGGGGCTGAAAATAACCGAAACTAATTTTAAAGGTTTTTGAATGTTTAAATGACTTTAAAAAAATGATTTTAATATTTATTTAAACCCTTACGCTGGTTAAAGAAGGTCTTACGCCTGCTTTTACCAGACGTAAGAGTTTCGTGGGCATTCGTTGGGCAGTAACCCTGCGCTAGCCAATGTCCATTTCCTTTGGATTCGTACGATCGGCCAAGCTGAAACTTGACAGATCGCAAGTTCCGGGTTTTCGCGCATGCGCATCGCAACCGGAAACCCGGAACTTGCGGGGCACGTACGACCGCGTATGCGCTCATAGGCCCCGGAAAACCTCCATACATCACCTTGGGACTCTCACTTGCAAATGACAGCAGCCTTGCGCCATTGGAATTAACCTCGTCTTGCATTAAATCGCATTAATTCACACGCTCGTCATTTTGACATCGTTAAGATTAGAACAGTTTTGTAACCGGTGCATCAATTTACTTTTTTTGTCTTTTGACACAACCCCGAACCTTCCTCAGATACAAGTCCGTAAATCATGCTGCTGCCAGGTTTTCAACGGCATTATTTTTCAGTCTAAGTGGCAGCCACATGAAGAATGGCTTAAATTCAGCAAATTCGTGATTGCCATTGATTTTAATGGGTGGGGTGGGGGCGGCGGGGGGCTATTGTAATTACCTTGTAACTGTTTTCGGCAAGGGTAATGGTTGAGCGGCGCAGCAGTCCCGGTAAACTATGGCGTGGCGTAAGTAATGGCAGAAGTCACTCACACCATTAATTCCTAGAATTTCTGCACCATAATAAGGCGTCGCTGTAGGTTTTCAGCACATTCAGGCACACAATTTATCTACTAATACTTTCATACAACCTTCACTGCTAGAAATCATCATGCAAGCTACTGTACAAGATATAAGTGAAGTATAAACACTGATGCAAGATCCATATACACAAAATGGCTGCTGACCTAATAAAAATCTTCCACAATTTATAGTTTTTAAAGCTATTTTGATTCTGTAATTATTTTATACCATAAGACAAAACAATCTAACAATTATAGTTTCAGTGCATCTGAGGCAGCATTAGAGCAATTTCATCCAAACATAGGAGAAAGGACAGGAAAAGATCCATCGAGCTTATCCGATCCAGGCATGGTGATACTTCCGCACACCATCACCCCCATTCTCCTTCACCACCCCCCCCCCCACTCTTCCCTTCTGTGCAGCCGTACAATCTCCTGTGAGAGGTGAAAAAACCTAGAGCCAATCTGGTTGAATTGAGTGGTTTTGGGCATCAGCCCATTCGAAATACCCTGGTATTCCTCAAATGCACCCGATATTGCATACTTATTGAACAGCCGATACTTCAATCAAAGAAGTGGCCTCTCAAATATCAGATAGATCGTTTTGTGATCTTTGTGTGACATTGTTATGCTTGAAAGAGTTGATTCTAATCCTGTGTTCTGTCGTTGCTTTTCCTCCTCTGCTACATAGGGATTTTCAGATTATTATGTTTCACTGAAATACAGGCATAACGTTGTTACTTCAAAGCATTGTTCAGCAGCATTGGCTCCGAAATGTTTTTTTTCACCTTTGATCCTTCGTGATAATCTTACTTGAAACTGACATCTGCCTTATTACAGACAGATCATGTATTAGTTCAATCCCAGTTCTACAATCATCTGGATATCTTATTTTGTAGCAAGCGGGATGATATTTCCAGGCTTTTCTTGATTTAAAAAAATGTGCAGTCGAGGTCGATATAACATAAAGGCATCTTAACAGTTTACCTCTGTAGATCTCTCTATTGGCATCTTGCCAGGTTAAAAACCTTCAAAAAGATTTTTTTTATTTGTAAAATATGACTCATACTGTTCTTTAAAATTTAATATACTGAAGCGTAATGCTAACTTTGAAAAGCTATTTCATGGAATTTAAGAAAAATGAATGGTGTTCTGTCCTCCGATTGAATTTTCCATTTTGATTTCCAGTTTTTCACACATAGCTAACACACAGAGCTGTCTGTCTGAGCTTCCATACCCTGAGGAAGTACTGTGGTAACATGATATATGGAACAGCACAGTGATTCTTTTCAAGGAGCTGGTAGGCAATGGTTAATGTTATGAATGTAAAATTCATCTCCTCGTCTAATGCTGCCAGCCACTTATGGCAGTGTGACAAAAAATTACAGGTATGGAAGTGACTTGAAATGCCGAAGATTAACGAAACAGTATCCTTTTTGTTACTTGTTACTTTAAAATTCTAAAAATTAAACTTTGTGCATACTTTATCAACGAGCCCCATTTGTCTTTAAATATTCTGTGCATTGAGATGTAACATTTCAGTAGTACGTCATTGCCCAATTACAGTCAGCAGAATGATGTTAGCTGCCCAAATTTCCAGGTGTATCATATAAACAGCCCAGAGCTGCATTCCACATCATTTTCTGCATGACTAATGCAAGCATTGTCTGGATTTCTACCAAAACACAACAACCAACAATTGTAGTAGCAGTTTAAAAGGAAACGTTGTGTCTGCACTGTTGGGGCCATTTTATTCCATTTTTAGAAATTCTGCCTCTCAGTTTCACTTCACAGCAGAAAAACTAGATAAATGCCTACATTTTAATAGGTAGATCAGTGTAATAAACTGAAATTGCCTGTAAAAAAACATAACCCGGGGTGAAATAATTACAGAATTTCAAATCTATTGGAAACGTACCATTATTTTTTTTTAAAGAAACAGAATTCAATTTAAACTTATTAAGTCCAAGAAATAAGATATCTCAAATAATCAAACACCTGCATCTATGCAATCACTCAGTCAGTAATCTATAATGTGTGAAGAAGATGTTAAGGAAACCATTACCTGCATAAAATTAACACTGAGGAACATTCGTAAGGAAATTAGAAGATTGAAACAGTAATAAATATAGCACAGTTTAAATACAATATTCCAAGTGTTAAAATATTTGCTGTTGGACAGAATTCAAGCAGCTTGACAGAGCTTCTTTGAATTCCTATTCCAAAAATTTAAAGCCGGAACAGTCTGCTACATTCAAAGAATTAAGAAACAGTTCTTTGAATTATTATGTATTTTAAATAACTAATTTTGTAAAAGTCTTCTTTGAAATAAATATATTCCTTTGATATTTCTTTAAAAATCTGATTCTTGTAGGATAACTGATGATGTAGAAAATTACTGGTCTCAATACATTTTAAATAAGTTAATTATATAGTGTGCTTACTAATATGTGGAAATTGAGCACTAATTTGAGTACTAGGGTTTACATTGATTATTGTTAATTACAGTACAGTAAAGAAAAATGTAAATTCCAATCGTGTTTATTCATATTTTAAACAAGAGCCACTCCGCTGATTAGATGCTGCTGTAAATCTCATTGTATCAATATAATCTGAGTCCTGGTCCCAGATGTGCTTCTATTCAAATACCCTTTAGCTGTTTGCACCACATGCGTGGATAGTACAGTCAATAGCACAATAAAGTTATCCTTTGAACCATGCAATAACCATAGTTAACATTTCAAGCAGTCCTAATGTCATCTGTCACTTCCCTTCAGTCCAATTCTGTGGGGCTTTAAATGGTGAAGAAGGTTCCCTCCCCCAACAGCATGCAGCTTCATTTTAAACAAAGCAAGCCTTTATTTCAAAGTTTAGTTTTCAGAATAAAAAGTCAGGAACATTTACTTAAAACAAACATCAGCCTCTGATCCAGAAAGGGAGAGTCTTCTCATACCTTTCCATTTCAACTGGGTTGCTACAGTAAGTTTCAATTGAATATCTGACTTTTTATTCTTTCAACTAATGATTCTAATGTTGCTTTTTAAGTAAAATAGTGGAAACCTTCATCATCCCAGTTTAGTGTTTAATAAAAATATGCTCTACTAAAACTATAAAAGTATCTAAATATAAAAACAACGTTTTACTTGTATATGGGGAAACTGAATGATAAGCAGTTTACAGTGATCGAGAAACTGTTCAAGGCAGGATTCTGGATACTTCGTGCATTATATAAAGCACCCACCATAAATTGCCAAATGAAATTAATGCGACAGTCACAATTTATGTGACTCTTCTGCAGTGTTGTGGGTCAGGGGGAGAAAGGATTTGGTCAAAAATTAGACTGAAACTTTCTTAGTTTAAAGACATAGTTACATGGCTATGATTCCCCACAAAGCAACTTCCTGTTTGTGGTTGTATTATCAGGAGAGATTCTGAATGGAGTGTAGAGGGATAGGAAAAATCTGAGACCAGTCATTCTGGGTCTGGTGGAGAGTCCAAGGGTGGTACTGGCACAGGTCTGGATAAAAGTTGCTTGCCTACTCTGTTGGCTGCAGATGATTGTATGGTATGATGGAGAGAAATTAAAAAGTAAACTATCAATAGTGGGGAATAGTACCTCTTCAAATAATATTGAAAGTCTAGGACATTTCTAAAATGGGAAAGTTACAAGATAGAAAAAGGAGTTACAATATTTTTAATCTGTAATTCCTAGCCACAGTTTAGAGAAAAATAATATGACTATCAATGTTAAAATGTAAAGACTGATCTTATGAACGCACAGTGCCAGTATGTAACCTCATCTGCTGGGACCATGTGTCAGGAAATCAGCCATGCTCTGCTGCAACTGAGCTGACCAGCAGAACAAATGCCTGGTGTGGATGGAGGAAGCCCATAGACAATGTATGGCATGGACATAGAAGCCACAGCTTGCAGACATCACCCAAGAGAGGAACTTGATGGCGCCAAGGCAGGTTAAGGAAACCAGCCATTGAGAGGAATGTGCCTCTAAGAGTGCAATCCCTCAGTACTGCATTGAGTCAACCTAGGTTATATGCTTAAATCCTGCAGTGGGACTAGAATCCACAGCCTTCTGCATAGTGCTAACAACTATACAAGCTGACACTAGTAAGTGTTTATATTAAAGATTGACACCTTGCTTTCTGAGGATAAGTATTGTCGGCATATATATGAAAGCTAACCCCATTCTTAAGGATATTATGGTTTCTACAGAATCTTTTAAGATTGTTTCAAGATGGCTTAAATGCAAGGGTATTTGGGATCCTGCACTGCCACCATGGAAGCCTCATTCAAAGTGAGCACAGGACAAAATTATGGCTACATCATTGTGGCCTTGATTCTCTGGCTCTTACTCTTGTTGAGTGAGGCTACACAATAGGAGAGTGGGATGATGTGCAGTAGTTAAAGGCAAAGGAAAGCAACTGTTTGATGTGATTTCCACAGATGCAGAGCAGGGTTGGAATCTCTGGAGTTATGTGTTACTTCTGTATCATTGCGAAGCATCAACCACTTCTCAGTGACACAAAAATGGCAATATAACTCTACTCAGAGAGCAATGCATCAAAGTTCAAAGTAACCACCAAAATAGTATTATCGGCAGGTGCTGTAAAGACATAAGAGATAAAGGTTTGTAGCCAATTGAGTGATGCAATGTTTAGTGTTTACAAATTGCTTTTGACACAAAGCTGCCTGAGCTTATCCTGGAAATGGCCCCCATCCTGTGGGTAATCCTGATGATGGTTTTGAAAACGTTCGTAGCAGAAATGCAAATCATTTGATTGACAAAGATTACAGAATGAGTTTATCAGATTGGACTGGATGGCATCCTCTGTTTTGAAGCACAGGCTTATGCAAGGAGAACCATTGGGGGAGAAATTCAATTCACGGCCGACCGTTTTGTGCCAGTAAAACAGGTGAGCATCAGTTGGAAATTGGAGTTGGCGTGCCTCGGCCTCCCCATTGATGCCCAAAGCCCACCTCATTTTCAGGCAGTCCTGTAAATTGCATCAGCCTGCTTAAATACGCAAATTGTAGGATCCTGTTTGCAAAACTCAGGTAGAAACGGGAAGAATGTGTACCGTGCATGCTCTGCCTAGTTGGACCAAGCATTGGATGGCTTAACCAATGGTTCTTGGGATCACCTCTCCCACCCCCACCCCCCGCCCCCGATGCCCCAGCGAGTTGTAGCGGGGTGCCTGTTTGGTGCTCTCCAGCGACATTTAAATGACGCCCAACAGGATGGCATAGATCGGTGCACAGAGCGGTCACTCTGCCAACTTTGTGCCTGTTTTGGACACAAGTTGAATTTCTGCCCCATTGTATCTTCTCCTAATTTTCTTCAATGCTAGAACAAAATGGTCTGAAGCCTGACAACATGAATGAGTCCAGTACTGGGGTTTAATGTAATGTGTAGAAATGAGACACCTTAGTTATGTATTGTATAAATCAAGTAGCAATGCTTTTACTCGTAACCTATGCCATGTGAGGATTATTAAATTTCAGTTTAAACCAAAGTTGTTGATGTGAGCAGGTGCAAAGTTAAGCCACATGTAGTTATCTGTAAATGGGATTCAATTAAAATTTTGCAGTTACAATCTTTACTATTGCTAGAATGTAATGAGCAACTTGTATCTTAAGCAACACTGAGCAAAGTGGAACCAGGTCTGGAATTGCATATCGTTAAGTTGTTGCTGAGCATGGTGTATTTGGATGGCTGACAGCATCAAACTGAAGTGCTACAAACTCATGTGAATAACCTGCAAAAATTGCTTTTGTTTATATCACAACAGTGTTCTGAATTATATCCTAAACTGGCAATGAAGGAGAAAGGAATTACAGCAAGCACAAAGTGAACCTTTTGGCTGTAGCCTGCAGTAGAGTAGGGACGGGAAAGAGATTCTCACTTTATATAATAACAAAAACCATCATTTTTATTTATCATGTTAGTGCCACACTATCACATCTCAGAACAGTGTTTTATTTGGTGCCAGCGCTTCATGCCACTATGTATCCATTTCCAGTACACCATCAGAATAAAAGTAAGGAGCACATTGCTCCCAGAATCGGAAGAGCAATGTCATTTTTAGAACCTGGGGATATCTGATCGAAGACTATCCAGAGGGTTGTGAGAGCTGTGGCTCCGACCCCTAACATCCCAGTGGCACAATAGAAACTTAATATCCTTCCGCAATTTGGGATGGGGGAGGTACTGTAGAATATCAGGTGTCATTTGTGTGTTACAAAATTGTGAGAGTGACATACCCGAGGTGAAGAAAATCAAATTCTGCTTAGTTTACGAAGATTTCTAAACTCGTTTTGCTCTCACATCATTGTTGATCTGTTTCTTTTCTCATTCTTGCAGGCTTGCATAACATTAGTAAGTTATTTTCTTTTTGAATGCTATTGTTTTGCACCACATGTTGCTAAAATCCCCTTCTTTAGTTAGCAATCTAATATTGATGCAATGGGTCCATTTCTTGCACCTCTGCAAATTATATATGGGGGCTAAATCTTTACTTATGTTCATTATATTATCATTACAGTATATTCACTCCCCCTTTCAGTGCTCTCTCTTTTCCTTTCTTACTGTACGGAAGATGGTGACTCATGCTGGGATACACATCCACACCCAATAACTAGTTAACTATTTCCTGTGGTGGGGGAATCAAGAACAAGGGGGACATGATCTTAATATTAGGCCTTTCAGGAGCGAAATCAAGAAGCACTTTTTCCACACAAAGGGTGGTAGAAATTTTGAACTCTATTCCCCCCAAATGGCTGTGGGTGCTGAGACAATTGAAGCTTTCAAAACTGAGATCGCTAGATTTTTGTGAGGTGAGGGTATCAAGGGATATGGAGCAAAGCCGGGTAAATGGAGCTAAGGTGCAGATCAGCCATGATGTAATTGAATGGCGGAGCAGGCTCGAGGGGTTGAATGGCCTCCTGTTCCTAATGTTCCAATATTCCTATAAAAATCGTCATCTTATGGTCAGTGTTGCCAGCCAGCTGTAACCATCTGAGATATATTTTAACAGGACTCCATGACACCAGAAGCATGACTTAATATATTTCACTAAAGTCGTAAGTAAAGGAACTTTTACCCTGCAGCCGTCTGCAGATGTGTGATTCTCCCTCAGTCAGTTGCCCTCCAAGGTATTAACAACCCAATATTCCAGGCACCAATGGCATCATAAACTCACAAAAATATGAGGCTGCCTCTTGGAGTAGACATTGGGAGCCAGTCCCATGCATTTCCCCTCCAGGTCTCCAAATCATACAGCAAAACCCAGAGTGCCCCAAAGATCCCCTCCTGGCAGCAGAGTGTATAAGGGGCAGAGCAGCGCACAGAATTGCTGTCGCAAACCAGGAGCATAAAGGCCCCTTAAGATCTTCTGTAGGAAGATCTAAGCATTCTTCAGTTCTAGCCCTGTGAGTGTGAATGCTCATCCTGCAGTCACTCTCAAACAAAAGATCAAAGACATTCAGCGCTACTATTTTAAGACTGTTCCTGTGTAACTTATGTAAGATGAAGAATTTGCATGATTTTGCTTTTTTATTTCCAAGAACTTACTGAATTGCTGTGCAGCTTTCTTTGAATAATGTCATTAAAAATGGTTTCCCGTCAATAATCTTGAATAAAACTAAATCAGATCTAATTGTTGTATCAGCAGACAGATCATAATGAAGCTGGCATTGGTTCTTCCTTGTGTAAGTTATTATCTGAAAGGCAAGATCATAGTTCTACTTACTTACTTACCAATAGTGCCAGTCTCTTCACTGGTATTATCTTCATTATTTGACGTTAGACTTTACAGAGGTCTACAGCAGGAGCATTGGACTCAGTGACATCTTGAGTTTACATAACCAAAACACCGAAAAACACCTTTATTTCAAAGGTTTTTCCCTCCCTACGCTTCAGCAGACGCACTTTAATAATAATGTTCACCAACCATTTCTAATTTTTTGATGTATTAGGTGGCATAAAAACTGGAAGCAAATGTAATGAAGAATTTAACCCTGGTAGCTACTGAGAGCACAGAAAAAAACTTGAACAAATTGCCTATATCTTAATGTAGGCTGCACCAAGCTCTGAGCTCAAATTACTGAGAGTTCCCAATGATGACACTATCTGCATGCTGCAGATGCGATGATGGCAGCACCTCATGCAAGACTTGGACACCCTGCCTTGGAGAGAGCCGATAATAGGGTAATACCGTGGTGCCAAGCAGTAGGTCAAAGAACAGAGAAAATAAGTGTGGATACGAAGAATAAATGTGCGGCAAAAGGAGAAGGCTGTTGGTTTGACTGTGAGGCTTCTCTTTTTGATCCAAGTAGAATATAGTTGTACAGTTAGGGGGCAGGTAATCTTTTGCACCATGGTAGGGGAATTGTTATTAATGGCTTAGGAGAAGGCCTGACAAATGACTTCAATATCTGTCAAAGAGGCTTGTAGTTGTTTCCCTTTGTCTGTTCCAAAGAATTCATATTGCAAAATGGGGGGCAGGGGTGGGTGGCATAGTGCCTCTATCACTATGTAAAAGTCTCGGAATATTCTGCAACAAATACTGATGCTGCAAAACATTTATTTTTCCAAAAGTATCATTATTGATCCTATCATCATGGAGTATAGAAACTGAAATTGCATTATCAATACAATTGAGATTTTGTGACACATTGCTGGTGCAAAGCATGTCAGTGGAGCAGTGCCGTAATTGCCCCAAATTGTCCGCTTCTCAGCATGTGAATAATTATATATGGCTGCCAATACAGTTTTCAACCTTGTGCAGGGAGCAAGTGGAATTTGTGGGCAGCAGATCCTAATTAAAGGGACATGCACTCTTAGAGGCAAGTGCTTTCACATGGAGACAAATATTTATTTCAGTCTTTATTAAGCTTCAAAATCATTTTCAAATATTTTTCAGTCTTGGCCAAGGCTAGGGAGGGCGGAGACAAATGGGGAAGAAGCATAAATGAAGTGTAAGGAATCCCAGTGTGGAGACACGATACAGATTTTGTTGGCAAGTGACAGAGTAGTATTATACCCAACCCCTGTTTGATGGATGGCTAAATGGTTATGCAGCTGCATGACGTGGCTGAAAGGAGGGCTGCCCAATTTGGCTCTTATGAGCATCCTCACCAGAGGACAACAGTGCACCATTCCTAGTAGGAGGTGGTAAGCAGGCTAAACACAGTGTACATTACCTGCAGGACGGGGAAACCGATAGAGAAGAAGACGACACACTTAAAGGAATCAGCAAACAAACAGCACCCAGTAGTTCCTGTGTCTCATGGATGGCCCAAGGATTGCTTACTACGAAGTGGTGTCTGATCCACGTATACTCTTCACTAATGCCAGCCGCTCGCGCAAACATACAACTCATTTGTTGCATCTCATGCATACCCATTCCTCAGATGGACAAACTTCAAGAAGCCACATAGAATTAAAACCTTCCCACACTCGCACCTTTAAAGCCCAAAACATGTCAAATTATTTTAGAACAACTAGCTGCATGATGCACAAGCACGTATTCACACCCAGACTGACATGCAGGTTGTGCACATCTGTCACTGTGCTTGGCTCCTTGAACTTACAACTTCTCAAGATTACTTATCTGCTTGTAGGGCTCAATTTCAGCCTAGAAAATGGTCCCTTGTCAGGTCTCCTGTGACACCTCCAAGGAGCTCGGGCAGGATCTGTCGCCCTGCCTCCTGTCTCAGGTACAGACTGATATGCCTCTGGTGAATCCTCGGGAAAGCTTCCTTTCCTCCAGCTCCCAGTGGGCAAGAGGACTTCCAAAATGGCCATCTGATCAGCGGAGGCTGTTGCACATTACAGTGAAATATGCCTGACTGACAGGTGGTAAAAGGGAAAAATAGTGAATGAAACTTAAATACTGAAAAAGGTCCTAAATAAATGCAATGATAGAAAACCAAAAATAAAAAATACCATTCTTAGTGTGTGGAACTTTATTTAACAGGGGCAGGGAGTCTCTCCTGGTGGCTATGTGCCTGCTGAGCAATGCTGCATGCAAACCACCAAGAGTTGCAGGGTAGAGAAGCCCCTCCTCTAAATACATCGATGTTAAATGTTTAATGAGGAGCAGTGTGAGCCTCCTGCCCTCCCAGCACTGCCCAGATGGAAAACCTCAAGCAGTGCTTTTGCAGCGCAAAGCCTCTGTCCCCGAATTTCACTCCTTCTGCACTCAGCATGCACCTGTACGGCTGGCACTGAGGAGCAGAGGTTTCAGCTGCATAGTTCCCTGAGGATAGATTTGGCCTGGGTTTCATCCCTCAGTTAAAGTGAAATTTGTTAAGAATGGGTATTCACCCCTCCCCGCCCCCCCCCCCCCCCCCCCCCACATTCGCATCATGCATACAGCCAACTCACACAATTTTGGCCAATGTTCTCAGTTGACATTTGCTGATTTTATCATGTTGTTTATACAGTACTTGTATGCAATTTGCACTTTGTTTTTTGCTCTATTGGCATTGGCTATCTGGTGGTATGTGACCATACATGGCATAGGCAGACATGTGTCTCGAAATCTGGTTTCATTCTAGGAGCTAAAAAAGGGAATGTATCAAAGGCTACGGTTCTATGGATGATTAGGGAGATTAGATCAGTTTTGAAACTGAAAAAAGTTGTATTTACAGAGCAGATTGCAAGAAGAAAGTAAGGAAAATATGAAGAATATAACTGGAAAGCTACAAAAAGAGAGATTAAAAAGGCTGAGAGGGTGTATGATAGAAAATTAGCTAATTGAAAGCATGAAGGACAATAAAAAGGAATTCTAACAGCACATTAGTAGTAAGAGGATAGTCAAAGTAGAGCTATGAAGAGATGAAAGAGACTAGCTTGTAGTAGTGAGTGAGGGGATGACAGAAATACTAAATAAGTACTTTGCCTCAGTTTTCACAGAGGAGATGGTTATTGAAATTGTAGAAACACCAGAGGTGGGTGTAGAAAAGTTATTATTCAGAAAGAGATTAGTACAAAAGAAGTTACTCAAACTTAGGTAGATAAATCACCACGCCCTTTCAGCTTACATCTGAGGATTTTGAGGGAAGCTAGGAAAGAAATGGTGCAGGCCATGACTAATTTTCCAAAATTCTGTGGAAAGGAAAATGTTGCCAGAGGACTAGGGAGTGGCAAATGTAACTCTCCTCTCCAAACATGGAGACCAGGATAAGCCAAGAAATTATAGGCCAATGTGTCTTACTTTATTTGTTGGTAAACTATAGGAGTCTATATTATGAATTTACTCAGCAGTTGGAGCTCATCAAGGCCAGTCAGCATAGATTTCTAAACGACATGTTGTGCTATACCAACTTAAAAAAATTATTTGAAGAAATAAGAGATAATGGATCATATAAATGCAGGGGTGTGGTTTATATGAATTTTCAAAAACTATTTGATAAGGTACCACATAAGGGACTTATGACAATGATAATGGCACATGGAATCAAGGGAACTATGGATAAAGAAATGGTTGGAAGGCAGAAAGCAAAGATGGGGTAAAAGGAAGTTTCGAAGAATGGAAGGGTGTGGTGGGTATTGTTCCACAGGAGTGCCTCTTGGAACTGCTTAATTGTATATAAATAAATAAATGATCTGGACTTGGGAATTGAGGGAATATTATCACAATTTGCTGATGATTCCATGTATGGTAAATTGTGACAAAGATTGTGAAAGACTGCTAACAGACAAAGGTGGGCTTGCAGGATGGGCAGATACCTGACAGATGCAATTCAATGTAGCAAAATGTGAAGTAACACATTTTAGAAGTAATAGGGAAGGAATACAGCTTAGCTGATGAGATTTGAAATGAAGTAGAAAAACAGGGGGAATTTGGTGTTCAGAAGATGGCAGCGCAAGTAGATGAAGGCCATAAAAAGGCAAACTGAATTCTTGGCTTTGTATCTAGAGCCATAGGGTACAAACGTAAGGAGGTAATGTTGAACTGATACAAGACCTTAGGCCACAGTTGGAGTACTGTGTGCAGTTTAGGCGACCCAATATTAAATGAAGGATATTAAACAATCAAAAAGGTACAGTGATGGACCGTTTCCACTGGGCAACAAGACAGTAATGAAAAGGCACATATTTACAATATTTACAAAGAATTAACAAAGAAACTAGAAAATTTCTCTACGTAGAGTATGAGTTAAAAGAGCTGAGCTTAGCAACTTCAACATGCGCATAAAATGAGTGGTAACCAGTCAGCCGCCCATTATAAACCCCGCGTGATTTCCCGTTCCATTGAAGTCTTGCACTTTGTTTTAACCACATATAGGTATGGGGAAAAAATCACCCCAAAAAAGTTATCTCCCTATTTTAGTACTTGTTTAATTCCCTATCCCATTACTGTTGTTGATCAATCTTTCCATCTGTTTGAAGTATGTGGCACAGGACCTATTTGGTGGTCGGTCTAATGGAAGAACACTGAACTCCAAACGAGATCACTCGGGTTGAATCCCAGCCTTACTAAGGATTACGAATCATGAGTTCCAGTTTCAGTTAAGGTTCAGTCTCATCTGCCTTTATTCCCATTTCTCATTTGGACTATTAAAAAGATAGAGTAAATTGGAGTCCTGCACAGAAACTCTGTTTTCTCTAAGACTTGGAGTCAAAAAATACAAGATTATACCTACTATGTTGAATTAACTGGGCCTGACACAGCAGTTGTATAGAAATCTTTGATTTAGACAGTCCTATCTTCCTGGTTGGAGAAGGAAGTGTAGCAGTGGGAGGCAGTAGGCAACATAAAGGGAAAAAAAAGCAAAGAACAGTATGTAACCATTGGCCATAGTACACAGATATTGCTGGAACCAAAAAGAAAAGAAAAACAGTTACTCGCAGTGGGAGAACTCATACTAACTCAAAATACTGGGAACTGCTGCTTTTCAAAATATCTCCTGGTTTTCTTTTTTTCTGCACAAATTGACAATAAAGGTTTCTGTATTGCCAAAAATTATTCTTAAATGCATGTGAAAATATTTCCAGGTGACAGGAAATTAAGAGACGGAGCTTGATCGTTTAGCTTTCTTTGACTTTAGATTTGGCGTCAGAAGCCCAAACTGATGGCAAGTCCAAAGTCAATGTCCCTGGACCACCGGGTAACAGATGTTTGCTTATTACTGAACCGGGTATAAGAGCATCACCACAGATCAGAAACATTTTATAAATGAATCCTATTACAGATATTTCTCTATGCTGCATAAATGACAGCAAGAAACTAATGGCAGGACATGGAAAACACTTTCAAGAATGGCATGCTGTTATCCCACTGTGAATTCATGCCACCATGATAGACAGTAAAATGTTTGTATCAGTGTACAGACTGATATTTGTGCCCTCTGTGCATTTGTGCTACTCTATTTACTTAAAGGGACAGGCACATCTGACCACGCGTGTAATTTGAAATAAGCCAAATCCACATGTTTGCAAACAAACTGGAAATGGCTCAATTTGTATCATTCTGAACTATGCATTGGTTTAGTGCTTATCTCTAGTTATTAGGCAATGAAAATATTCAGTAAGTTATGACCAGACCATTTAGTTAAATTCCAGTTAATAGGTCAACCACATAATTTAGATTTGTATTACGTACATATATTCCTTCAAAAGAGTGGGCAATAAAATAATGAACTCGCAGTATTTTGCCTTTTGTCTAAGCTCTGTGTTAGGTTTCTGTTCTGCAGTCCAAAGTGTTCTGTCCAGTTTGCTTCCAAAAAGGTTCTACAATCAGTAATACCCCAATAACCTTGAAAAGTAAATTCTAAGTGCTGCAGAAAAATTGCACAATGAACATTGCAGAGCAAAATATTTTGAAGGCGAGCTCATCTGGTACAGGCTGTAATTACTAATGCCATCATCTGTAAGGTTGTACCAGGTCAAAAGATCTTACAAATTGGAGGTATCTGGCTTTACTACAATTTAGCTCCAAGGAATTTATTGATAATACTGCAATGTGTTTATTCAGCGACTCATTCTCTCAGTAACTCCGCGCCAGAATCTGACCCCCCAAGCACTGGTCCTATTGGACAGTGGAACTATTCAGCTTCGTTGTTGTACTGTCAGGTCCAAAATGCGATAGAATCTATTTTTTTTTACTTATCTTGCATCTTCTGTGGAGCTTTAGTGTTTTTGCCCCATCACAATAGCGTCGGTGTTTCACTTTTTCTTTAAGTCTTTGGAAATGGAATTCCAACATTTTTTGTGCTGTTATTGGAGAAAAAGGCCTGAAACCGTATATAGAAGTCACCCATTTTATTTGCCGCTAAGTAACCCAGCTGTACCAGATGTTTCCGTGTCTGTACCTCATCCATGTTAGCTTTAAAAATATTTCCTTCATTCCATCTAAATTGCTGCACTGACCTCCATTTTTACCTTTTGAGCTACAACTTTTGCCAGGGGTCACTGTAAGTCATATTTTCATTGTCTAATTTACAGGCTCGGCATGAAAGAACAGTGCCTCTCTATTGTATCCAAGTATATTTCCAAATCTGAACACGTCAGGAAAGAAAAATATTTATGTAAAAAATTCAGACTTAAAATATTCCATTTTCATATTTTTCACTGATGAAAGAAAAATACACAAACTAGATTTATCCTGGCATTTGAACGTAATGCACCTTCCCAACCAAACAGAATATGCTTTGTCTTACTGATGAATATTGACATTATTTAATCATGTTCACTCTCTGATAGGGATGTTTGAAGTGGCCTTTCATTTAGGCACACTCTTATAGCACTTAGAAATGCACAACCAGTAGCTTCCATTGTTGCAGGATACCTCTCTTATGAATAGAGCTGTCTGTCCTCTCTGGACTGACCTGGCAGCCATTGCATTTAATGACGTGTGGTTTCATGCTGTGGTTACAGTTACTGCAGGAATGTTTTGCTAGACATAATTGTGGCTCTTTCTTCTCTCTCTCTTGACTGAGTAGGAAAGAATGAAAGCTTCCTGGAGGAACCAGAAAGTCCATAAACGCTATTGCTGTTCTCATAAAAATGCCAGTGTTTCCAGTCCACTCAAACCGTTGGTGAGAATTTGATGAAAAGAATGCAAACCTGATTCCAAATAAAAATGCTTCTGACTTTGCTGCACTGTTCAAAAGTATGTCAATACATTTCAAATTTGACAAAAGCAATTCCAGGAGAATCCTCTAGGGAGCATTAAACTACGAAAATAGGTCCTTCTGTAGCATCTGCATTGGGTATTGTTTTTGGTCAGCTAGTTGATGCACGTGAAACACGTCACTGTGCTTAGGAATCTCCAAATCAAACGATTGAGGAATTCACATAAATAGAGTTTGCCTGATATGGAGTGAACACTCTCCCCATAGTAACGCATCCCACTTGCCGAAGCCTAAAGAATTTAAGCACAGGTTGGCAAGAGGAAGAATTTAAGGATCCACAAGTATTCACGGGTAATAGTGGAGTTTAACCAAGTAAAATTGCACAGCTTACCTACACCGAGTATTGGTATGCTTCCTGGTGCTTGTCAGCTAGGATCACCCTACCAGTTAGAGCATTAGCTTTCAGGGTTATCTGGTGCCAACTGGGAAGAATCCCAAACTCCAATGACAGTTTTATCCCGTTAATGAATCAATCTGGCTGGTCAACAGAGTATGTGGTGTAAATGAATGAAGGTTTTACATATTTTATGGAGCGTTTTTGGCATTTGTTTTGTTCTAAGTATTTTTTAAATTTGTTTTAATTACCTTAAACAAGAATACATTCACACAGTTTTCCTCACACTGAAAATTACTTGACTGATTTTCTTTTGATCTGTCAACCATTTTAACCTTTAGATCTGAGCGTTCAACAAAACTGCAAGCCTGAAGTGACCTGGATTAGGTCAGTTCAGGTTAATTTGTTCAGTTCATGAATTAGAGCCAATTTGGGTGCCTTATGTTTGCTTATACCATTTCCTGTTTAACAAAAAAATGTCTGCCACATCTACAGTGAGAAAAATGACATTTTGTAGAAGTAAGTGATTTTCTGTATTCTGCAGTTAGTTTACTTCCGTAATAACAGTCGGTCGACAGATAATGTCATCTGTCATGGAAATCACAATAACAAAGGTAAGCCTTTTTTCTTTTTCTTAGTATCTCTATTGGAGGTGCACAATCCTCAGTAATCTAGTGGTAGTCTGTTACTCTAGTGATGAATATGCGACTGGTGGGGACAGGAGAAAACGCATCTATATTTCTTAGCACTCCAGGGATACACTCATGCTGGCATTCAGTTGGTGTTGCTGGGAAAATAGGGGCTCTAAAGTCAAACCTCAAAGCCAACCGCACCCCTACAATTTTAAATATGCATCTCTAAAAATTGTAACGTTTGCCAATCTGAAACCCTTATGTAGCAAATAGGGAAATTTCTGTCTTGTCTTCATACAGTTTTCATCCCTTTTGTCTGGGGCCAGGAGACCTGACAAACTCTCACAGAATTTCAGGGCTGACGCATCGGATTCCAAATACAGAAATGGATTAATTTAAAGTCACTTTATTAGCTGGAGTAGCTCATTTCAAACTTTAATATATGCAAATTGATAGACTGTGAATTGAATAGATTCATTCAGGTAATTCATTGTAAAAGGCAAAACTGCACCAAGGAATATACAAAGGAACCGGCAATCTCTAGAGACTGAAACCACACCTCACAAGGTGTAAAACCTGTTAAACACAGTTTGTTTACTTGGAAAGAAAAGTCTATGATATGAAATAATTTTTATGGCATAAATCACAATTTGGGCTATTAGTTTTCAGTTCTGTCAAAAACATCTGAACTTTGTAGGCAAACATTTTCCTCATATTGTTCATGTGTAATCTTGAAGGGCTACCAGGAGACAAATCTGACTTTCTCCCAAGAACCTGTTGTTCATCAGAGTTTGTAAGAAATATTTCTTAAAAATGTATATTACCCCTTGTGGATTGATTCTGGTTTTTTTAAGTTTAGTGCTGTTTTAGTATTTTTAGCCTGTTATTATTGCTATCCAGCTGTGCGTTATTTTCCTTCTTCAGAAATGGCAGGAGATGATGGTGGGTAACCATATATTCGCCAGTGAGCAATATACCATGATTAGGGGTTAATTTCTAAATTTCGGCGTGCTATCCCAAAGTTGACCATGAATAAGAACGTTATAGGTTCAATTCCTGGCCTGTGCATTACTGAGCTGATCTCAGGAAGGAGTGTAGTGAGGAGAGCAGTGGGAGGGGTGCTATAATTGACCTCATTGTTGATGGGCTAGGGACAAGAAAAATCAGCCAGGCTTCCTGCAGTTGTTTGCCATCTAGTTGCACCTGCTGGAAAGTGTGTACGTGTGGACATTGGATGAGGACAGGTATGGTACACATTGACCCTGGCGTCTTCTAAGAGCATAAAAAGACCAGTACAGTTTGTGCCTGGGTAATTAGGGTCAACGCATGCTTGAACAGCTATGGTTCAGCTTGTGATAATTGACAGATGTCAGTTCTGAAAATATGAAGTGTTTTCATTTGGCACCTGGTGAAAATATTAAATGTCATTAGATGCAAAGTCTATTCTACCTCAAATTTGGCAGAACACAATCAATGTGAATTTTTTTCATTTATTGCACCACCCATCCCCATTGGCTTGTCTCAGTGCTGTTGCCAATATTGTAGTGGGCCATTTGAGGTAAAGGTTGTGATTGCTGAAACTGAGTAGCACAATGTGAAATTGAGACTTTGGATGCAGTAACTTTGAATGGCACGACATGTTTCCATTTGCCAAATGCCTCATTATGATTCCCTCATCCTTGCTATCCTCCTCTTAAATAGTATTGGCTTTTGCATGTCATTTTGAAGAAGTGAAAGAATCATTTATGAAGACATTAAGGATTTTTTTTTCCTTTATAAATCCCAGATGTTTTTTAAGAAATGACTGTTCCAAGAGACAGAAAACCAATCATTCATTTACTTTCTTCAAGCACAGCAAGCAAAGATGGGACACATTCTATACCCTATTTCATGATTTGTAAGATGTTACTTTATATTATTGACAAAACACAATAAGTTTTTATGACTGTAGCACATAGCTGCACACAGTCATAATCAACAAAGTGAAAAGTTGATCAACACCCGACAAATCCGGACACTGATCCATACCTCGCAATGAGCCTAAGGCAATTGGCAGGTGATGCATCGGGTTGTAAAAGTTCATGGTAGATGCTGGATTAGGGGTGCACTATTTTGGAAGCAGTTGCTTTCCAGCTTTTCCTAAGTTGGCAATTATGGTTTCCGTCCTTTACTGCCAGCATTGCACGCCGCATTTATTTGCTAAAGTCACTTGGCTCATTTACAAATATTGCAGGAACAAATCTCAACTAATATCAAGAAAGATTTTTCCAGTTCCTGTGCCTGGGACTATTTCACCACCTGTGTGCACAAAACACAGGAAAGTTGGGTGAGGGGCGCACAGGCCCGTAAGGGAGCCCGCTAATGTTGCATCTATTTAAATTAATGAACAGAAATCGGGTGGGTTCGTTGGGGGCATGCGCTCCACCCTACCTGATTTTCCTTTATTCGGTACATCCAGGTGATGCAATAGCCCCCATGCGCAGGAAGAGGATAATCTGCTCTGTATTCTCTATATGCTATAGGCTTACTTCAAACACAGTGCTAACAAATATCTTCAAGGGCAACTTATGCCTTGAATAGTCAACAAGGGATCATTCCATATACGTCTCTTAGCTTAGATCACTTTCAAGATGAGACATTTGAGGGGCGATTTTAACTCTTCCTGATCAGCGGAAAAGGAGCAGGGAAGCAGTTAAAATGGAGCGGCTCCATTCACACCGATCTGCAATTTTAATGCCACTGGTCTTGGCGGTGGGAGCCTCACTAATAAATGCAAATCGTGGTCCCGTGATGAAGAAGACTGCTGTGTGTGCACCGCCAACTGCTTGATGCATTGGACTTCCTGCCAGGGAGCCTGCACACAATGTTGGGCATTGTGAAGGAGGCCACCTCCAACTTGTGTGGGGTCATCACGCAGGGCATTGAAACAATGCAGTCAACCATGGAGGCTGTGGTCACCTCTATGAATACTGCAGCGGGGCCCTCTGTTATGAACCCTTTAGTGGCAGCTTCGGTGGAAGCTTAGCCTGTTGTAATTCAGGCTCTGGGTTCCAACGTCTGTTCCAGATTTCTAAGTGTGAAGGAAAGCATGAATAGAGGCTTCTAGATTATCATATCACTCCTGCACTCTGTTCTCGCGCAGAGCAGTGGGAGTGCTGGGCGTAGCCACACGCGAGTGGCAATGATACCATAGGAGAGGTACATGCTGTGCTCTCTCAGCATGCCTGCTTCTCCAGACAGCCCCTGAACATGTGCCTGTGTTGATGCCAGACAGCCAACAGAACCAGACTGCTCTGGCTGTCGCTGAGATGCTGCAGTCTGCGACTGGGCCTTCTAAGGCCCGAGCTCCTTGAGGTCGGCCACCACGACCATCTCAAGTGCCCTCAGTGTGAACAGCAGCCTTCCACCTGATGTGTTGTAGGCACTGGGAATAGCACCAGAGTAGGCAAAAGAACACTTAAGACGGTATGGAAAAATTTAATCCAGAAAATTACTTTAAATTAAACTATGAGAGTACAGGGGACAAGTTTAAACTATTAAAAGGCAAATTTAGGACTGATATCGGGAAGTTCTTCACATAAAGAGTGACTACCAGATAGAGTAGTGGAAGTGAAAACCCTGGAATCATTTAAGAAACAATTGGATGCTGCAGTGAGGGGATTTTAGGATGCTTCTGTGCAAATAAGCAGAGATGGGCTGAATGACCTCCCTCATCAGTATTTCTATTGCAACCTTGTAAATAATTCAAGAGACAGTTGGATGTTTTGATGGAACGTCATTAGTTTCAATGAAAGGATAAGCTCGATGGCCTCTGTAAGGGGTTACGGTCCGTAGGTGCTTGTGCGGGGTTAGGCCTTCGTTGCCTAATACTATTGCTTGCTCTGGTCTCCGGCCAGCCTTGTTGCAATAAGCACCTGTGAGTGGTTCGACCCACTCGCCCTTACGGTTCTAACACTGGACTTAGGTGCGAGAGCAGTAATGCAGAGAAAACTCAAATAGACCCGGTTGAATAGTACGAAATGGAAATCTTTATTGCATAGCGTCCAAAATCATGAAGTACATGTCATAGGCACAAATTAATGACAGTACAAGTATACATACATTCATAAAACTTGGTCTAGGGTAATGAGGAACGCACGGCACATCGTAAAAGGGGGAACACATTATATTTATCCTTAATAAAACCACCCTCCCCTATTAATACCTACACTAATCTAGATTTGTAGGATCGAGGAAACATGCTCACCACTCGTGATACTTCGGAGAATTTTAAACGAGGCACTCGGCTTGTTTTGCTGCAACACCTGACTGTCACGTGTTTGGAGGGGTCTCTGTACCCCACTTGTTTATCTTCTCTGCTGCTGCAAGCAGGCTGGGCTCCCCGTTGTCATGAAGAACTCGACAGTGCTCGGGCCCGGCTGTAGAACTCAAAGAAAAGTCTTTCTGGACCGACACCAGTTAGCCGGTAGAATTCAAAGAAGAGTCTTTGACCAGTTCATGCAGTAACCTGTAGAGTTCAAAAATGGTCTTTATATTTACGGGCGCGGTCGGGGTTTACTGACCGCGGCGGCACGTGGATTCTTCTTCTTCTCTTCTCATCTCGTCTCGTCTCGTCTCTTCGGGCCTTCGGGTCCAGAACACCGTTTACCGACCCTCAGGATGGTGCACCCGGTTACTGGCCTCCGTCGAGGTGACTCGTTCCAAAGTTCAAACGAATCAGCCCCGGGAGGATCAGAGGAATAAGAGCGTTCCGCAGCCAGCAGCAAGATAAGAGTCAAGAGTCAAGAGAGCGATGGACATTTGTTCACTACAGTTATAGTGCTGTGTTTTCCTTATCTCCTGCCCAATCTTAATGTTCATCCTTTGTAAAATCTTGGCGCTCAAAATTCCCAGTATGGGGTGATTCTTGTTTGTAATGGGTTTTGGTAGCACCTTAAACTGGCCAACTACCCGTTAATGTTTTCCCCATTGTCGAACCGGCTAGGAGCCTCCCTGGCGGGGTTTTGGGGGCCTCCGAATACTTGTGTAAGTACCCGAGAATGGCTCTCTCATTGTAGAGCCGTGGGGAATTTGCGTATTGATGTATCTGGATGGGCCTTCGATTGCCCAGTACAATGGTCCTTACTTGTGCATGGAAAATGATTCCAGCACTTATATCTTTGCTATTGTGTCGAATGCAGACAGGTTGCATCCTGTCTTTATCAGTGTTTGCTGCGTATTAACCAATCTTATACTGAAATGTTTATTCGAACGCCATCTTGTCTGCCCACTGAAAATTCTGGAAGCTTCTGCCACGAGGCGCGGCGGCCATTTTACAGGCTTCTGTGTCCTGTTTAATCATGACAGCATTTCGTTGAAATAAAACTGATGAAACGAATCTGCTTTATCTCGTTATTTCGAATCGCGATAATTGCAAATTTTACACCTCCCACATTTGTACTCCTTTTTATAAATTTCATAACATTAACCTCAAGACCATATGATGGATGCTGAGTGCTTGGCCAACCTTAGCACATCCATCCAAAATTTTTAAAAATTACATTCCTACACTCATCAGATCATCTAACTGTCTCTTGAATAACTCTTAATGTTTTTGCTT
Source organism: Squalus acanthias (assembly GCA_030390025.1). Taxonomy (NCBI): domain Eukaryota; kingdom Metazoa; phylum Chordata; class Chondrichthyes; order Squaliformes; family Squalidae; genus Squalus; species Squalus acanthias. The sequence goes on along the minus strand of CM059430.1, from coordinate 28,838,184 downwards.
TCACTACCCTACATGGAAGACCATTTGAAGTGAAGATATTTTTCTTGCTATCTATCCTAAACATTCCCTTCTCCAGTTTTAACCTATGCCCCTTGCTCTCGTATTCTGGCATAGTTTAAAGTAGTGCTCTGGATTAATCTTATTAATGCCTTATAATATCTTGCATACTTCTATAAGATTCTCCCTCAATCTCCTCTCTTCAAGCACCGGTTTCTCCAGGCTTTCCTCAGCCTTGGCTCAGTGGATGTACTATCATCTCTGAGTCGAAGGGTGATGGGTTCAAACTCCATTCCAGAGACTTGAAGGGAAATTTTAACTCCCTCCACCCAACTGAAACCAGGTGGAACAGGAGTTAAAACCGTGCGGTACTTTTTGCCACTCGGATATCGCTCTGCGGCTGTTTTAACATCTGAGTCAGGTGAAGTTCTCCATAAATATATGCAAATCTGGGTCCTATTGCTCAGATAGGACCTCAGGGCAATTTTTACAACCTACTGGCGCATCCACCATGGACACCTTGACCATTAAAACCTGCCAGAGTAGAAGCAGAGGCCTGAATAGGTAGGTTGCAAAACTTATCTTTGTGGAGCCAGGGGTGCTTGTCTGTGCTGCACAAAGACAGTATGGGCCTCTGCCATCCTGGGTCTCCCCCATCTCACCCACGAAACCCTCCGTGACTTACCTGAGTGCCGGCGGGTGACCTCTGGGCTGCTCGATCTTAGCAGGGCAGCAGCCAGCTTGCATGCCTATTTTCACCTGTTTCGGGTGGGAAGCTGGCAGGGGAAATGCTAATGAGGCATGGTCGTTAAAATTGACCAGGCTTTCCACAGCAACTCCTGGGCAGTAAGTCTGGTGCCTCTCCCCTGCTTTCTGCTCGCGAGTTAAAATCTCCGCTTTGAACTCCTAATCTAGGACTAAGAAACTGTTGTATTGTTGGAAACGCCATCTTTCGGATGAAATGTTGGACATAAAAGATCCCATGGCATTATTCGAGAAGAGCAGGGGAGTTCTTCCCAGTGTCTTGGCTAGTATTTATCCCTCAACCAGCATCACTGCTGTTTGTGGGACCTTACTGTGTGCAAATTGTCTGCCGCGTTTCCCTACAGCAGTGACTACACTGCAAAAGTACTTCATTGGTTGTAAAGCACTTTGTGTCGTCATGAGGTCATGAAAGGTGCAATATAAATGCAAGGGTTTTTTTTCTCTTTCTTTCAAAGAGCCAAGCCGTTGGCTGAAACACTTGGCAGGCTTGATTTTAATCCCTCTAAAGGGTGGCTTCAGAGATGGAAGTCTTGCCACAACACAGTGTGGCCGTGTACACAGAAAAACTTAACTTAGATGCCACAAGTACAGAGCAGTGGTTAGAAAATGGCTTCTGGAGTTTTCTATAGGTTGAATACTCTGAGAGCACCAGACGGGTGTTAGAGGAAGAATTCTCTCAGCTGTGTCACCTTGGTGACCACGGCGCTCCACCTGAAACTGATCCCGATAACGTAGGAGAGGTGATCAGAGCCATGTTAGCCAACGTCACGGACAATGATAGTGAGGCAGAACACAACCCAGATGGAAACAGTAAAGAGATTATGGTAACGCTGGCTGATGTTCGCTCTGCCATTGTGAGATTGTGGCACGCTATGGAGCAGCATCCCGATATAGAGTCAGACTGCGACACACTAAGAAAGGTGGACAAAGTTTGGCTTCCATACTGCCAGAAAAAGGCAGTGCAGACGTGGAGTACAGAGTTCTTCATCAGAGATGAGTAGGACTGCTAAGGTGTAAACTGTAAATTTCAGTACAATTTTATGCTCTGCTGTGTAGAAATGACTGTTTTTTACTTTTTAGCAAGTGCATCTTAAATAAAGTTTGTGAAACTGCATACACGCTGGTTTACTTTTATTCATTGGTGAATTAGGTGCTTTTAAAATCTCTGATTAATGTTTGAACAGTGCTGCTCGTTTTACTGTCCACCTTATTAGCACAAATGCGCCCGATATAAGCGATGGAGACTATATGTGACATTTGGGAATACAATCAGAAATTATAAATGTACAAAAGGTATGCTGGTAGTTCTTGAATTGTTTGTTTTCCTTTAAAAGAAAAAAAAACAAAGCTGCACAATACAGCGTGTCAAAGAGAGAAACAAAAACAGAAAATGCTGGAAATTCCCAGCAGGCCAGGCAGCGTCTGTGGAGAGAGAAACAGAGTTAACGGTTCAGGCTGATAACCTTTCATCAGCATCCGCAATATTCTGCTTTTGTATCAATGTCAAAGAGAGAGTTCTGCAGGCACTGGAGTGGCAATGTTTCAGTAACGATATTACATGTCGACCCGTTTAATGCAGGATGTCGAGGTTTAGCTCCAGCAGCTCTTGACCCTGAAGTTTCATGGAGATTTTCCAAGATCTGCCGCCATAACTTTGGAGAGAGACCAGGAGAACCCCTGTGGATTTTCAGGGTCCTTGTGTTCTAGGAAGATCTTTAAAAATGTACACATTTCTAGCATTGGATGTGTTTCACCAAATAATGCATGCAATCCCTAACTGTTTGCAATTTCACAGATGTTGTATCACATCATCTTATTCTTTCATATAAAAATTAACAAAATGAACTATATGCCTCCAGACATAAGTCTTTCAATTCCTTATATGTTCCTCATAATTCTTTTAATTGCCAGCCTACCGACTGCACTTTTCGGAGTTTTCAAAGGGATTAAATTAATCAGACTGTTGAGGCAGCTCATGTTTCAGGCACTCCAGGAAACTCTTTGCTCATCTCTTCGCGGACAGTTCAAGAATTACATTAATAAGAGATCCAGGAGATTATGGGGTTAGAAGATAGAAGTGTTTATAATTATGAAAAGCTGGGACAGGGTAGACAGAAGCAGACTGTTTCCAGTCGTTGAGGGATCTAGAATGAGGGGCCATAGATAACAAGATTAAATGCAAGAAATTTAGAATAGAGAGCAAGAGAAACTTCTTTACACAGAGAGGTGTGAGGCCATGCGTTTCATTTCCAGGGTTAGTGGTTGAAGCAGAAACTATGGCCTGGATATTTACTTGGGCGGGTTACGTAGGCTGGGGGCGGGGTGGTGGTGGGGGGCTGGAGTTTCGACGGGAAACTCAGAAGTCTGGGTTTCCCCACATGCTGTGGAGTTTTAACTCCACAGCGTGCATCTTTTGGCCCTGACAGGTTCCCCGCCTGAAAGTCAGCCTGATTGACGGGCTTGGCTTCCAGTTGGGCAGGGAGCACTCTGGAGCAGGCCGCAGGTCCAGATAGGTCCGATCCCAGAGCCTGGTGGGGGGGGGGGGGAGCGGGGATCCGATCCCCGACCCCCAGGGTCTTTGTATGGGGGTGTCTGATGGCAGGGGGCTTGGAGGACCGATGGGAAGCACTGCTGCTCCTCCTGGCCCACATGCAGTGCTGTAAAGGCACTTACCTGTTCCTGAAGCTGTCCTCGCCTTGCTTCAGCTGCCGGGTTTCCCGAGGCCTGGGAAACACGGCCGCCCACTGTAAAACTAGCAAAGCAAGTTAAATTAAAGGCTGCAAGCTTCATTAATATATTTAGAATGCCACCTGCCTCCTGGGAGTGGGTTGGCTGCCCATCCCTTGTCCCACCTCAGTAAAACCCGGAAGTCGGCAGATTGGAATTTTTCCCGATTTAACCCGCACCCAATCCCACCCACTCACCCATGTTAACATTACCCCCATGTCAACTTTCAAAATTCAATTGGATAGGTGAATGAAGGAAAAGAGGATGAATGCATATGGGAACAGGCTTGGTAAATGTGATCAGGACTGTTTGCTCACATGCAGGGTAAACGCTGACAGATTTGTTGAGCCGAATGGCCTGCTTCTGTGTTGTAACTACTATATTTCTACCTATAAGATTATTCCTTTGAGCAGCCACCCAAAATGTTCTTTACATATCATTGTGTTATTCTTGTGACTATTTAGGTGTGAATACGGATTTTTGATAGTGCATATGAAACATTTCCTAAAAATGCTGGTGTCTTGTAAGGTAAAGCTCAGCAATTTTGCATTACTCGAAATATTAAAAACGTGAATCTTAAATGACCCAAGTGGGCAAAGTGATCGATTGATGTGTTTGTTTGGGGGTCTGCTTCAGAATTTAGTTGAAGCACTGATTACAAGTATCACCATTTTTATTTAATTTTGAAACATTTTGAATTTGAGGATATGAGAAAAGGAAAAGTAATGATACAGAAGTTATAGCAAATTGTCTCCTAATTGAGAATAAACAAGAAACAAAACCATCTCATGTACAAGCAAACCAAAAATGCCACAAAGTACAGAAACTCTTTACTCTACTTTACCCTTGGCTCCTAGAAATTAGTTTTATATGGTCTTTCAACGAGTTAATTTGGGTAAAGAAGAAATTTGTAACTTAAAGGCAGAATGAAAGATAAAGCCTCACTGTTTATATTGCAAGTAGAGTGTTGGCTAGAAACCGTGCTTTCATTCCACTTTTACTCTAGTTTGCAAATTACTTTCAGGAAATGAAAAAATTATATATCTCTCCTCTGACCTGGTTGTAAACATAGAACTGTAACAGAGACAGCATTAGACAAAATATATGAGAGACTTCAGTGGTAATTGAAGACTGCTCGTAAAATTCTGAAAAGTTGATCCTGTCTGTTTCCTTTCAGATAAATGATGCAACAGCAAGCACTGCTTAAGCTTAGTTCAAATTCAAACATTTGCACAACTACATTGCGTATGCATGAAAATTAAAACAGGCAGTGGTGTTTTCAATGTGTCATCAATCACCTCCATTACCATCTTTGTGTGAACAAGTTAATTAAGTTTTTCCACTCCAATGAAGCCCACCTTAGATTAACTCTCATTTCACATTAAATATTTATACATTTGCGGCTCTCCACACGTTCAGGGGTCCAGGCTGGTGCCCTGGCCTGGAAATCCCGATGGAGCCCACTTCTGCCTTTCTGAAGACTGGCACATCTCACCCAATAATTTTAATCTGGGAGATTTTGCACCAAATTATATGAAATCAGTATCAGTGCCATGTTCCTCTCTGTCCCAGCCTCCAAATAAAAAATATTAATAGTCCAAATTATTTCATGATACATTCTATCACCTAGGCTTGTTTCTCTCCAGTGACTCAAGTTTGTTCTTGCTTCTTCAACCTAGTATGCCTTTACTACTTGCCACACAAGTCCCCATTTTTTCAGATACAACTCTGTTCTCCTTAATATTTATCTGCATGTTTTCCTCAGCATGTTTTTCTCTGATGCAATTCAAAGGATCCTAGGCTTTCTACACTTCGAACAAAATGTTGTTCCTCACAGAAATTTTCGAGAGATTTTCCTGAATTGGCTGAAGATTTTTTTTTGCATCTCCCAGGAGATTGCATGGTTAGGGGATATGTCATTGATGTGCATCATTGTACCATAGCTTGATGGGGTGGACTTTATGGGCATGATGGTCTTTTCCCACCCTTCCTTCCATTTGTTTGAGAATGCTGGAATATTGCAATGGTCAGATAGTAAGGTGGGTAATCTGTAAGGATGAACTCAAATTAGTAAAATGTCATCTTGTAATGTTCTTTTCGTCCACTTCTGCACTCACAGTGCAAATGAAATAACTTACTTGCATCTACATTATCTAATTCTTTCATAACTTTAAAAACATTATTCATGTCATGAGCGGCAGTTTAAGGGGACATTGGTTGGAGAGGAGCACTGGGGTCCAGGGCAGGGTGGCTAGTCAACTGGCAACACAGAAGTGCGACAGTAGGACTGATAGCAGGTTCGCCGATCGGTTAGTGGAGCTGGGAATCAGACCATGGGGCAGCTGGCAGTATGTTAAAGACCAGGAAATGGACAGAGAGCCAGCCAGGGGTCGTGAACGGGTTGGCCAACTGGTGGGGCCAGCAGCTGCAGACACACAGTAGGTTAGAGGCTGATGGGAAGGTAAGGAGGGAAGAAGAGGCAGACCAGGCTGCCAGTAGGAGCCGTGGCAGTCAGCACAACAGCACAAAGGGCAGTAGCAGAGCAGGGTTCTGAACTTGTGATAAAACACCAGGGGGGAGAGGAAAACAGCAAGAAAGATAGAAAGTTTACATTTTAATATACATGAAATTAAAGACAGCAAATTTTGAACTTCAAAACTTCAATATGAACTTAACTGAGGAGGAAATTGATTGTGAAAAAAATCCAAGCTAGTGTCAAAGCTTTGAGAAAGACCTCATCTGCTCCACATCACTACCCAGTGGCCAGAGTCTGCAACTTCATGCAGACTCAAAGCAGTTCTTTTATAGGATTGCAGTGTCACAGACAGTTCACATTAATGTCAAGGCGAGTTATTTTTGGAGGCCCAAGAGTGAGGGCAGGGCCGAAGGGACCTTGGCTGTGCATGAGGAGAATAGGGCCCATAATCTATTTTCACCATCTTTCTTCTCTCTTCCCCGCCTGTGTGTTCCCTACTGATCTCTCTCTCACATGCCCGTCTCACTGTCTCTTTCATAAAATACAGGTAAAAGGGCTGGGACATCCCCCCCACCCCCCAACCAATATTTCACAACCCTGTCATTTCTAGATGTCTCCCTCGCTTTTGTTTTCCCCCCATTTTTCTCCCCATGTCTCTCCAGAAATCTGCTCCCCATCTCTCTTTCCCAAGAATCTTCCCTCTCCCATTTCTCCTCTCTTTTCCCCCATCTCTGCATCCTTCTCCTTCGCCCAGTGACCTTTCTGACCTCCCTGTTTTTTAATGAGCATGTCATCTCCTTCACATCTTTGATCTCTTCTGATATTTCTTTCACGGGGGCAGCTCTGTGGAAAGTTGCAGCTTGAGCATGTTTTAAACTCACTCTGCAGTTGGACCTCCACCCTAAGCTCCACGTCTTCCTGCTGCTCAGTGGTGGTATACAGCTGTGGCTGGAAGTGTCGGCTCTTCTGAGCACACATCTGTGGTTTTTGTGAGGAAAAAAAACTGAGGTGGGGGACGTGACCCCAGTCATGGAGGCAAAACAAAAAGCCTAAGAACTGAGCTCTTGACCTCCATTTTCCTGTCTGTCCTCTTAACGTTGCCTTTGCCTCGCTCTGCCTCCAAGCCAGGATCATCACAAACCTGCAGAATAATGGCAGCACACATGGATCTCTTCCTGCCTCTATTATTTTATTCATTCACTAGTGTGGACTGTGCCCACCCACCCCTCTATTACTTTTTTGTCACCTGTCCGAATATCTCCTTTTGTGGCTCGGTGCCAAATTTTGTTAGATAAGGCTCCTGTGAAGCACCGTGAGGCATTTTACTACGTTAAAGACGCTATATAAATACAAGTTGTTGTTATTGGGATAGACGCAGGACTTTGGAGGTCGATGAACCAAAAGGCCCGAGGATGGGCCCGGAATGGGATTTGGGTTCCAGGTGCAGGTTAAAAGGCCAAAAGATGAGGACAGGAGAGGGACTCAGGTCCTGGAAGTGGGTCAAAAGGCAGGAGAAAGAATCAAAGACTGGGAGTGGGAAAAGGCAGTGGCAGTGGACCCTGAACATCTAAAAATTGAGGGGGAAGAATGAGCAGGTAAGAGCATCAAAGATGATAAGAAGGTTAAAAAAAATCAGTAAAGGTCTGTGTTAAATGGTTATTGAAATTTTCAAACTAAAACATACAATTTGCAGATTTTCTCCGAGATTGAGAGAAAAGCAATGAGAGTAAACAGTAATTTATAAATATTCTCAATTTTATGAGCTAGTAGCAGCACCACTTCTGAATGGGTGTAGAAGGGCTTCAAATGTGTATCAAAGCAAATTTGATAGTTAATTTAACTGTCTGGTTAGCAACCGCACTAAAGGCAAGGGGTGTGACACCATTTTCAGTAGATAGTTTCACACTGCTTGGGGTTCTCACTGGGTTCTGCATATGTTGTTCCTCGAGTTCCCAGCACCATGTGGATCAGTCCATGACAAGATTGTTTGAGACAGCCTCATGCCACTTGATTTGGCGAGTTTGATTTGTGGGTTATGAGGGTTAGGGGTTATCATTGGTCAAACACGTGTACCACCAGCTTGCTCGCTGGGCTGCCCTGGTAGCTGTGAGCGTAGATTCATCTGAGGGGCTACCACTCTTGGGCTCGGGCACATGCAGCTTGGGATCCTCCGGTTCCACGGGCTTCTCGCCTGCCAAGTCCAGCTGACTCCTTCCCACAGGACGAAATTGTGCAGAGTGCCGCAGCACACCAGTACAATGTTTGCTACTTTATTGGAGGTATATTGTGGGGCCCCCTCGCCCCCTGACCTGTCCAGGCACCTGAAGTGAGCTTTCAGCACCCCTATAATCCTCACCATCACCTGCCAGGTCACCTCGTGTGCGGTTGTACCTTTCCTCTGCTGCGTTGTTGGTGGTGCGGAATGGTGTCCTTTGGTATGGGCGGGGGATGGTGGCGGTGGGGTAGGGCTTGTCGCCCAGGATCCATCCGCCTCCTGCTGAATAATTTGTGGCAAATGACAAAGATGGCATAACAGCTTCTCCAAAGCTTAGGGTTTACATGCAGGATCACGGACAATTTCATATTGAGCGAGTGGAACCCCTTCCTGTTGATAAATATGACCGGTTCCTCGAGTGGAGCCTTCAGCGCCTCGTGGGTCCCATCGATGGCCGCCTGCAGACTGCGGAGATGAAGCTCCACAGCTTTAATGGTCCTTCCAGGCTGAGAATCATGTGAGAGCCATATATCAGATCGCTACCAGCTGGCCAATAGCCACCTGCGCCATCTTCTTTTAGTCTAAGTGGTGCAGTGGTGAGTAATTGCCATTAACTTGAATAGGGGGGTGGTGGGAAACAACTCTGATCAACTTTTCACGGTTTCAGCAGAGCGGCGCAGAAGTCCCAGGAAATTATGACATAGCATGAATAGTGGCATTACTCACATACGGCATCATTTCCTGGGACTTCTGCGCTGGGAAACGGACCCAATGACACAGATGCTCCATTCCAGTGGCGCAAGTCTCCAGGAAATTCCCGGCCAATCTGTTATGTAGGGCGAAGTCTGATCATGATGTAGAAGCATTAAAACGGAAATGTTTGGCTTCTGAACTCAGGTGCCATTGCAACAAAACTGAAATGATTAATTTGCAGAGAGCAGTAAGCAATTGGGAATGACAGCACAGATCAATAGTTCAAAGGTTCAAGTTTTCTACAGTCACCAGTCCAGAGAGTGATGTGTGTTGATAAAATTCTCAGCAGCTGGTGCCACTGGCCAGCTGTCATTTCACTGACCTGAGTGAGATACTGTAAAACGATGAAAAGCAGCAACAAATTCTCCAAAATCCTCCCAGCTGGTGATGCATTATAGCAAACAAGATGGGTCTTGTTTACACAGCATGATTTATTGCATGGAAATGTGAAAGAAATGTGAATCTGATTGGTGAGCTATTATTTGCCTCTTAAATAACATTGTTGAAGCATTCCTGTTGAATGTCAGATTGGTTTGGTGCATTGATTCATGTTGGGTTTGAAGGCTGCAGTGCAAAGTCCCTTGAAAACTGATGGTAAATTTATGCTCGCAGCAACCTAGATTTGATCCTACAGAGCAGTTTAGTCACATTCAGCTGCCCCACCTCCAATGAGACTACCAAAGCAGATGGCTTGATGCTGCCTTAACCCTGTTCTCATTGCTGTAAGACTGCTGGAGCTGACATAGCCCCACACTGTGTCATGGTATGCATTGAAGTTGCCCAGTCTAGTTACCACTGTGAGCTCCCCTGACCCAAGCAGCGGTCTTGTACTAGTAATTACATTAAAAAGGGGAATAAAACCTAGGGAATTACATTCTGTAAAAAAAAAATGACTTCCCAAATGTCTGTGGAAAAATATAGTCAAATATATTTTCTACCTTTAAAATGCAATCTCGAAATTTGCTGCCTGATAGAGGCCCACCATTTTGGGCCCCCTTCCCTCCACAGCTGCTTCAGTGTCACTGAACAACACTGAGCCAGCCAACCCCTGATTTAAGACTCTCCTATCTAAGTCTACAGCATTGTCTAGCAGCATTAGAGGGGAAAGCTTTCAAGCACTGTTGAAGAGTCCTTGGTGAAATGGTTGTCTGTGTCACAAAAATGTTGTGTTGCCTGTGTGTGATGCCAGTAAGATGCACGATAGAAAGGAAAATCAGGCAAGGTGTATGTATCACGGGCAGCTGATCCACAACAGACAGTTTTTCACCCATGCCCAAAGTGAAAATTACCTACGTTACATTAATTAACATGATAATTAGAAAAGAGTCTAAGAAAGAAAGGGCTAACAATAAGGAAAAGTAGTCCCTCAGTATCTATCTGATACGTACAGGGTTACTCCTATTTTAAATTTATATAGCATACCAAGTGAAACTTCAACACAGAGCTACCTGTCTGCTAAACACAAAATATTGCAGGCTACATACAGAGAGCTAAGCAGCCCCACAACTAACGGATTGGAGCAAAGTTCTTTAGGCCAATAACATCCAGTCAAGAATACTGGTGGATGACCAAGCAATTAACAGGAAGAGAAGGCTCTATGACCATCCCGATCCTCAACTATGGTGGAATCCAGCACGTGAGTGCAAGAGACAAGTAAGTCTCTGCAAATGTCTTCAGCCAAAAGTACCAAGTGGATGATCCCACTCAGCTCTCTCCCGAGGTCCCCAACGACACAGATACGAGTATCCAGTCAAATCAGTTCATTCCACCTGACATTAAGAAATGGCTGAGTGAACTGAACGCAGTAAAGGTTATGGGCCCTCACAACATCCCAACTGTAGTTCTGAAGACCTGCGCACTGAAACTAGCCGTCCCATTTATCAAGCTGTTTCAGTGTAGCTATGACACTGGCATTTATATGACGATCTGAAAAATTGCCCAGGTATTTCTATCCACAACAACTTGTAATTTGAATAACTAGAACTTTTATCCAAGGGATTGCATTGTGGGTTGACAGTAAATTTGCAGCTGTAGTGTTGCAGAAAATCTATTGAGCCATCTGCAATTTAAATCAAATACTTTTTTTTACTAGTCAGAGGCTGCACTTAACCATATGAAAATCTAACTTTCTCAGGTTTAAGATAAAGGTGTCAAGGTCGAAATTGTACCATGATGCTTAAATGCACAGTCACCAGACTTTTTGAAAGCTAACAGCCTTAACCTCGCCCCCTGTTTTTCTGTTTGTTTCCACCAAACCAGGTGACTTCATAGTCCATATTTGTTCAGTAGGTGGCTGCAGTTTTCATCCAGGATGTGGGTTAATGTTCTGTTTAGTAATGTGATGCAGTGCATTAACCTAGAGAAAGATTCACCTGCACCTGTATTCAACAGTATTCAAAGTGTTCAAATATACAATTGCCAGCTCAAGCAACTTCAAGCAGCATTGGCAATATGACGAGAAACAGTAATTAAGTTTCATTTCCTGATTAATAACTAACACTTCAGGAAGAAATCAGAATGGATTGGTAAAATAAAAAGGTAACTGATGCTAGGTTATCAAAGAGCAACAGTTGCGAGCTGTGGAACTTGGCAGATTGAAGTTCACTGCATGAAGGAGTTGCTTCAGTGAAGGATAGCTGCATTCCATAGGGATGCTCAGTATACTCGCAGCCAAGGTAGCTTATAAATGCAAGTAGTTGTGTCGGCATGCTGTATTCACAGTTGGCCGATGTATGTGCATTCTGATGGTTTGTATATTTGCATAAACTGCTAACCACAACGTGACTATAACCACAAACATACTGGCTGTCAAACTCTCACTGATCAAAACCCTTATTCACAAGAACCAAAAGGTCGTCCCTGCTGCCTGAGATATACTCTCAATGGCTAAAGTTCATAATTCATCTGCACACAGTCAAATTTCTTCTCATTTCTGCTTTATATTTTTATTGAAATTATAAAATTAATGTTAAATTCTCAGTTCTAATGACGCTCTTCGAGACTGCCTTTATAATCTGGGTTTCAGGCATCGCCATCTTTGTGGTAGAAGATGTGTCAGTTTCTTCTCAAATTAAACATTGATATGACACTTTTTGCCTAATGTATATGTTGTAATTAGGCACCAGTGTTGAGGCAGATCAGAGTGAACGCTCATGTGATTATGATTAAATTTCACTCAAGGAACGTCCATCCTGTCCTGTGGGTAATGCCCACAGTCTGCATTCTACATGTTTCATTGAAATTAAAACATCGTTTTTGCTTAATTACAATCCATGCCACCTATACATGTAACATAGCGGGGGGAAAGATTCGGTTGATTTGCGCCTCCCGGCAAAGCAACTAACGCCCAGGCGCGGCGCCGCTAACAACTCCCGCGAAATTTAGTGGGAGGTTAGCAGCGGCTGTAACCGTTAGCGCCCCATGGTAGTGACATCATCGCCACGCACAGCGCCCTGCTCGCACCTCGGCCGCGATCTTCGGTAGCGCCCCTTGACTTACTGCCGGACGCTACATCCGACAGAGTCAAGGGGGCCTACCTGCGGCCGGGGCGGCGCAAATTAAAGGGGAGGTGCCGGGCGGCCATTTTTGTTGCTGGCCACCTACCAGCAACTGCCCCTGTTGCTGTCCCCGGCTTCCTGTGAAGCCCCCCCATGGGGTGCCGGCTATGCTCCATTAGCCCGGCACTTCTCTTGAGTGCCGGGCTCTTTTGCCAGCACTCCCATCCCTGGTGGGCCAGCTGGGCCCCGGGTAGCGCTGCGCTAGGCCCCTCCCCTTTTAATAAGGGGAGGAAGGCCTGCAGTACTGCGGCGCAACGTGCCGCAGCGCGTGGCGCTATGGCACAAAGCGCCACGATATTCACTCGCAGTGCCCCAAGAGGGAGGCGGGGCGCTTCCAATAGCGTCCCGCCTCCCTCTTGGGGCGCTACGAGTGAATTTCGGGCGCGGGGGCACTCATTTTTTTGGGGAGCTAAAAGTAGCGCCCTGGCGAAGTTAGCGCCCCAAAGGGGGCGTGACCCAATTTTGCCCCCATGGTGTGTACATTAGCAACAGTTTTTTTTTTAAGTGCAGCTATGGAACTGCCTCGCACAATAAACACAGTAACTTTGCAGTAACCAGGCAGGCACCCACTAATTTAAGCACTGATAACTTTCTAAAAAGGGACTTGTTTCAAAAACCAGCCTGTGATTGTTCTCTGTGTTGAGAATCCAGACCTAGGAGCAAAGGCACATTAATTAAGCACATAGTGCAACAGGAGAAAATAGAACCCTTGGGTGTTGCAAGTCAACCATTCGAGGTGGCTACACAATATGAGGAAAAGCCCAGCCAGATACTCCACTTGAATGTGAGGTATGAACTTACTACGTTTATTTCTAACTTCTTGCTCGCAAGAAAATAATGGGTGACCTTTTGGAGCTCCACTTAAATATTTGAAATTAAGTTATCAGCGGTGTGATGCCTGCAAAGCTATTAATATTGTGTCAAAATAAAACAGATATAAACTCTCAGTTATTGTAACCTATTAGGTTTAACTGCCCCTTACATAAAAAGGTTAAAGAAAACAGAAAGAGTTTGTTCAGTGATAACTTCTAAAGTGCTACTGACTTGACCTCAGTTCACCAGCCTCACATGTTTTGTCTTTTGTTCATGATTTGATTTTAATGGAGTTCAAACTTGAATCCTTCACCATATATGTGACCACTAAAACAGGATAAAATTAAAAATGTGAATGAATTTATGTTAGGAAATTGACTGTCTAAGGACTAACTGAAATCAGCCTGATGGGTGTAAGACAAGTTTCATCATATCATGAAAATATTTATTTCATCTCCTTGTATTTTCTTTAAAAAATATATATCCCATAAATTGTTAATAAAATATGGCAACAACAGAGAGAAGAAACGCATTTTGAAATTTGTGGTAATCCTACTGTGTTTGTAGAGAAAGAGAGAGAGAGAGAGATAAAGCCAAGCTCCCTAGAAAGTACATTTGATTTTATTTATGCAAGAGGATTTAATTTTACTTGCACAGTTAATTAATCAATCTGCTGTGTGATCATTCTATCAGACTGTGCACTTCCAAATTGAATATGCCTACTTTTCCTTGCTTGTACATACCTGTGTATATTTGGGTCAATTAAACAGTGTGTTCCAGGGAAATATAGGCCCAGAAATTCACCTCTCCGGCTTGCCGCGGGGGTAAGGATCGCGCGCGCACTTACCTACCGCGCCTGCCGTTGTGTTTTGGGCCCACGGGAACTTCAGCTCCTGGTCCTGCTCCAAGTGCCGGCGCGTAGTGCTTGCGTGTCCCGGGGCGCAGTTAGCGCTATGCATCCCCTGGGATCATGTGGGCCATAGAGAGCCAATGGCAGCAGACCATCTTTCATTCATAGATTTGACAGGAGACCTGTCAAATCTGTGAATTGAAATCGGCCCCAAAAGAAGAGCTAAACTTAAAATAAATTGTTTTAAAAACCCATCACATTTATAAAATAACTATAGTTAAATAAATTAACCACTTTAAACAAAAATTTAAATTTTTGAAAAAATTAAAATACTTTTTAAAAGTGATAAAAATAAACTTACCTTTCTTTAAAGTATCTAAAAAAGATAAACCTGTTGAAATTTTTTTTAAATTATACTTAATTAACCACTTACCTTGTTGAAAACGGGTCCTGCGCCTCCTTTTTAATAGCGTAGTTTCTTCACTACTTACCCTCGTGGAGAAACCTGAAAAAAAATCTCCGTTTGCTGCGTGCGCGCAGCCTCTACCGCGCACGCGGTTCACCTAGGAACTGCCCCCTTCACCATACCGGAAGTTCCGGTTTCCCGCGCATGCGCAGTGCATGCAGGAAACCGGGACGCATTACGGGTGAGTACGGACTGTGTACTCACCCGGGAAGGGCCAAATTTTAATTTCCTGTAGCTTTGTCAAATATTTGCGCACAGCTGCAAAGCTATCACTATTAGACAAATCCGAAGTGTGAGATGTTCAGTCAAGAGTCAGTCTCGTACCTGAGGAATTACCCTGTGCCAAAAACATAAGCATAAAAGCTGCAAACTTTACATTGAAATCACCCAATAGACTGCAGTGTAAAAGCAGCTGGTGTAAAGCCCACTTAAAAGTGGGATTTTACAGTTGAAACAAACTTTACTAACCTGTTGTGCCACAGTTCACTTTTTAATGGTTGAAAATCCCTGACTGTCGGGTATATTCACCCATTAAAAACCAAAGGTGGAATCCCAGTGAACAGCACTTTGCATGTGTTTGAGCAACATGCATGGAAACCTGCCTTCCTTTTATGCAGTGTTGCCAGTAGACAATGAAAATCCAGTTCCCTCTTGCATTTCAATTAAAATCAAATAAATATTGCACCACGTGCAGTGTAAACATGCCAGATTGTTTGTAATATATGTCACACAATCTCTTCACTCCTCTTGTTCTTTTTTTCTCTCTTTATTTTCCATTTCTGCTTGCATTGTCTGCTTGGCTACAGCTACAAATACTACGACCAAATTATTTTGCTTTCTATTACTGGAGGGTGAAAGAAAGCCAAAGAATGCTGTGGAGGCTGTACTATCCCAGCATCCTTAGTGGTGGTGCAAGTCCTTTATTAAAACGACAGCCTGTGTGGCTTTAACAGGGTTTTCACCATTCCTATGGATGCTGCACACATGGCTACCATCTGTATTCTGTGCTCGCAGTCTGTGTTTCATGCAGTATGTCTGCTCATCCACTCTTCCAGTAGTAAATCACAGGTTACACAGATTTGGAGGCAAATCAGTAAAGGGTCAGTGTAGTAAAAATTTGTGTCAATGGAGTGAAACACATTTTGGCATTGGTGACAGAAATGGTAAGGGTGAGAAAAAACTCTAAATAAAGTGGCTTCTGGAATAGTCATTATAAAAGTTTTAATATATAAATCAACATTGTGAATCTGCGGTTAATTCCCAGTGGAAGGAATTGGACCCTGTTTTGAAGTCTTACAACTATATTTTCTCAATAGAAATATCTGTCACCCTACCACAGTCTTGGCTATAAAGACAAAATTACAGTATGCTCCAAAGTTCTGGAAAAAGAATTAAATAAAGTATCAAAAATCCAATTATTTTTGCTGGAGAATGCTCCGGATCTCATTAGAAATAAACCTCACACCTTCAGCATTCTTTGGAAATGTCTACATTAACCACTGCAGGAAACAATTTTTTTTTAACTTTTACTTTCCTGTTCTAATAGAAGAGATGAAATGCTGGGCCATAAGTCTTATGTTTTACTAAGCCTCTGCCCCACTGCAATGTAACTATTTGTTTTCACATATCGAAGGCTTATATATGGAACTATTTTTGAGCTGTATTGGAGCCAGTTTTGAAGGTGTTCTTGACTTCTGCGGTTTTCTGGGTTAGCATGTATGATGCTGGGATATCCATCGCCATAGAAATAAAAGAAAACTGTAAAGTTAGGATTTATTGACACAGGGGAGGTGTAAGGTTGCAACCCAAAAAAAAAAGTGCCAGCCATGGCTCAGTGGTAGCACACTTGCCTCTGAGTCAGAAGGATGTGGGTTCAAGTCCCACTCCAGAGTCTTGAGCACAAAAATCTAGGCTGACACTCCAGTACTGCACTGTCGGAGGTGCCGGCTTTCAGATGAGACGTTAAACCATTACATCCTCTCAGAAGGATGTAAAAGATCCCATTTCATTATTCAAAAAAGGGCAGGAGAGTTCTCCCCGGTGTCCTGGCCAATATTTATCCCTCAACAAACATCGCTAAAACAGATTATCTGGTCATTATTACATTGCTGTTTGTGGGACCTTGTGTGCAAATTGGCTACATTACAACAGTGACTACACTTCAAAAGTACTTCATTGGCTGTAAAGCTCTTTGGGACGTCATGAGGTTGTGAAAGGTGCTATATAAATGCAAGTTTATTCTTCTTAGGTGGGGAAGAGTTTGCAATCCCATGCTTCCAATGTGTGCCTATTGTGGGAAAGTGGTTGGCATGATTATTGTTAATAGATGGCAGCACTGTAGTAAAGTGACTTTTATGTAACCACAATTTCTGAGAGTATGGTACGATTGAGGTTACACATGCAATTGTTCATAGTAATTTGACTTGTAATTGAATCCATATATCAGTACCTAACATTGGTTTATAAACACTGACTGAGCCAGTCAGCAAGGGCAGTGTTGCGAGCCCAATGTAAAGTGTTAACGGGCAATCATGCCGTATAAAATAGTCACTCTCTAGACCTAAATAACTTGTTGCTGCTTAAACAGGTTAATACCATCAGACCAATTATAGACCAATAAGAACAAAGAATCCGGGTCTTGTTATTCTGTGTCTTGGTAAGTATATTTAAGTTGTCTATCAGCCATATCAACATGAATTGTCTCTTGTGACCAAAAGACACCTGACAAAATCACCAGCCACAGAATCTGTTCAACTGAAAGTAAACATTTTAATCATTAAAGTATAGTAATATCCTTTTTACTTCTAATGCTTTCAGCAATGAGTGCTTTCTGTACTTTATCTATGCCTTAGACTGCAGTCTGCATACTTAGTTAGCCAAGGCTTCCAATTATTGGACAATTGTAAATTATTCCTAAGTGACTCATGGCTAACTGATTGGTTTATGAAACAAAAATGTGACTAACATTCATTTTATTCAGTAAATTTGAGTCCATTTTTTTCTCTCCTTAAAACTGGATTCAGTTGCCCAAATGTTAATTTCCCTGAATTGTCATAATTAACTGTTGTGAATTTCTCAGTAAAATATGCACCTCATTATGGCAATTCAAATACATTTTGGGGAATACTCAAAATTAACAATTCAGTCCATTAAAAGCAACTCTATAATCATTATGATCCCAGGTCAAATTGTAGACCCCAGCAACCACTTGCCATTACTGTTCAGAAATGACTGTAATTTCAAGAGTCGATTGATGTTTAATACAAGTTTATGCCGACCACTTTTTTTTCATATTATCAAATGAGTTAAATGACTTAAAATAGCTTAAAAGCCTTTAACTGGAATTAATTAAGTTCCAAAGGATTGGCAGCTCCAAATCTGAGTTCTAATAGTTTACATTATAAACCGATCACTTATTAACAGTATTGGCCCATTTGACTGTAAAGTCTACATCATTCTGCTTTTTAAAGGAATGACTGAATTGATAGGAACAATGTTAGGTTTTTTTCTGTAATAAGCAAACAGCGATTTGTTGCATAATTGGTGACACATTGATGACATTGTGCAAGGGTTACTAATTGTCCAGCTTCTTTGAGACTACCCATGGATCAGGAAACCTTGTGACTCTTCAGAAGTCTGAATATTTGTAAAAATGACACTGCAATAATTCTGGCCTTTTTTCATCTCTTTCTATGGCAGGACTCATCTACAAATGGCAATGATAGGGAAGGTCAACTAGCAGGGTTCAAGGGTCAAATATCTTAGGGGTGATTCTAACAATTGGGCACCTGGGTGGTGGAGCAGACAGGCCAGACACCCATTTTAAGGGTGAACGAGCAATCTGCTGTATCATGCCAGCTCCGGGCTGGCACAATATCGGGCGATCCAGAGGCCGAACCGGCCAGCAAGAAGTTAGATCTGTGGGAGGCATGGGGCTGATCACAGCGAAGAGGTAGCCTGCAGCTGCAGCAGCCCACATTATACTTGTGGAGCTTGGAGAAGCACTACTGTCCCCCACAAAAAATTATTTTAGACTTACCCTTTGGGGTCCTCTTGACGGCCAGGTTTTACTGAGTGGAATATCCGCGGTGCACACTCTTCCCTGCAGGGTCTCAAAACTGCAGCAAGGCAAGTCAGGAGAGCTGGCCTGGCACTTTCATAAAGGTTTTCTGTACACGTGGCCACAGAATAGCTCTAGATGGTACCTGCAGGAGCAGCATATATTAAAGGTGGGGTCTTTTCTGTGTTGTTCTGCATAGTGATCCTTAGACAGGAAGTCCAAAGATTGTGGTCTCGTGTGAGATTCCTGCTGAATGCAGGATAATTGGTTTGTTCTCTGGGCTTGTATTTCTAAAGCATATACGTTTTCAATTAACACTTCATGACAATGTGTTGAGCAAATGTTTTCTTGTTTGTGGAGACAGAAAAGCCTGAAAATTTGATGATGCATTTTCAAACAATTTGTTGTTTACTGTCTGTAAATGAATGAAAAAAGACAAGCATATTTTCATGAAGGTGATACCTCAAACAAAAATGTTTGTCTGCGAATTAAATTGCTGTTAATTGACAGCCCTGTTGAG
Source organism: Squalus acanthias (assembly GCA_030390025.1). Taxonomy (NCBI): domain Eukaryota; kingdom Metazoa; phylum Chordata; class Chondrichthyes; order Squaliformes; family Squalidae; genus Squalus; species Squalus acanthias. Next base: position 28,818,985 of record CM059430.1, on the reverse strand, counting down.
ATCCCAACTTTGCTAATAACTATATTTACAAGGCTGGCAAAATGTGTTGCATCGGGTAACAGTGGGCCTTTAAATCTATGGAACTTACTACCCAATGGCTCAAGTTTACACAATAAGTAAGTAAGCACTGCAGATCAGGCAAGCCCCAAGTTCAATCCTCAGTTTTGTTGAGTTAGCTGATTTCAACTGAATGGTGGTAAGAGTCCCAGTATTCCTAGAGTAGGGAGGAACAAAAAAGTCAACCAGGTTTCCTATTCCTGATTGTTATCCAATGCTGGAAGTGGGTGAAGTTGGGTGAGGGTAGGACTGGGCTTGACGGTGGTTTCCAGCCATTTCACCCCTGTGGTGAATGGCCTATCCAGATTCACTGGCTAGATGTGAATAATAGCCGCTTGGCAGAGGCACTTGAGGCTACCAGTAGAACAGTTCCCTGAAACTGTCAGAAGAACAATGAGCAGAAAAAGAAAAAAGACAAGACTGCGAAACATCACTTTGTGACGTGTAATTTTCTAGCTTTGGCCTCCTTCAACCATCCAGATCACCAGTGTGGGATATGAGAAATTAGGAAGTTAACTGGTACTGAAGAGAAGCAGACGGATTTTTATTTTTAAATTTGGAAACAATTTGAGAAACATATAATTTAAACATTAAAAACTTGTGAAACAGAGTATTCTCTGCTATTAAATAACCCAGGGAATTCAGTCAAGGAATTCTTAACGTTCAAACATAATTTTTTTCACTAGATGCATGAAAAAAATCATGGAAATTCACTGAAGAATTAATTCATTAGAATCTAACCAGTTTCTTTATCAAGATCATAAAATGGCAGAGAGTAGATTTAAGAACCAATTTGGCCCTTGTAAAATAAAAGCATGTGACGTGGATGAATTAAAAGGTCAGTATTGAGCTAAAATAGTGAGGTAATCATGCCGCTTTATAAATCATTGGTGTGACCGCTTTAGAATACTGCGTACAGTTCTAGTCTTCTCAGTACAGTAGGAATTTGCAGCTATTGAAAGGATATAGAAGAGTGATTGAGGGTACAGAGGGATTGGATTATGAGGAGCGATTCTGTAAATTGGGCATGTTCGCACTAGAAAAGAAAAGATTGATATGATTGCTATTTTTAGGATTTTAAAGGAAGTAGATAATGTAGACCATGACAAGCTGTTTCACCTTGTCGAGAATAGTAGAACCAGAGGAAACGGCCTGTGCTTGAAGGGGAGGTAAATTCAAAGCTAATCTACGAAAACATTATTTCAGGGAGCGAGTGGTCAATCTATGGAACAGGCTCCCTAGGGAGACGGTGGAAGCAGCTAGTGTTGATTCATTCTTTCAGAAAGTAACAGTATAAGAGTAATTTGGGATATGATATATGGCAAGTGTAGCGTGCTTGGGGGAAAATGTGACTTTGGACCAATTGTTCCCAAAGCTTTCCACCACTGGGGGTTTCCTCACTTCATGTCTGCATCTGTTGTAGACTAATTGAAAGAGATTGATTGACATGATTAGTTGGCAGCTCCATTATCGCTGTATCATGCGACTTCCAGGATGGTAGGAGGCAAACTAGCTGTACCTTGATCTTTTTTCATATCGCAATTCCTATTTTACCGACATACACACAAAATGAATATGAATCCCAATCTGGTTTCATGCCAAATATTTAATGAATGCTGTTTTAACAGACTTTACCAACTGTATGGTGTCTGCCCTTTAAAGGGGCTGATTTGTGGATAGGATTTCCTGTGTGTAAAGACAGCGTTTGCTACTGTAAATGACCTTTTCCTTCTCAAACTGAGCTCGGCTGCTTATCATGTAGCTAGTTTAATGATTCCAGTACCACTTATTTTTTGTCACACAGTTTGCTTAAAACTGGGGGAAATAATTTTAAGGACACTTTATACAACAGTGGTGTGTGATGCAATAATTTTATTATTTTATTTTATCATCCAAAAAATGATTTTTATATCCACTAGTATTTTCTCACATTAAACAAATAAATTATAAATGTTTGCTTAATCTCTTTATTTCAACTTACATCTTGTGGTTTTGTTTTTATAAATTTGTTTATAATGGTAACGCTGGGTCTTGATGCCAAGTGAGCTGACCATGATATATTTGTGATATGTTAATTGCCAGCAGCTACCTGTGAGGTATGTTGTGCAAAGCATTGAGACTCGGGTAAGTGGCAGTTTAATGTGGGGGGACCTTGTGGCAGTCAGCCATTGATCTGACAATTTGTTTTCACTGGACCATCTTGGAAAATACTCCCAAGTTTGTTTTGGTGTATGCTCAAAATGTAAGCACCAGTTAATTGCTGATTATTATTTTCTAACCGCTCAAAGGGCTTAACAAATCCATTGATTTTTCACCATTCCGAGTATAACAGTGCACCAGATTTCTAAGAGATGTATTGTTGAACCAGTTCAGGCTCTCTCTGCAGTTTCTGTCTGGCCTCCTTTCAAACTTCACATTTCTGTAAATGATTTTATTTCTGTTCATTCACATTTTGTGACGGTCCATTTATCTGAGTGACAGTTGTAGTTCTTTTTCCAGTTCAGGATCAGAACATCAGAAAATCTATCCATGTGTATTAATTTGTTTGTAGTCATGCCCTGAATTCTAGTGAAATATTTATTTAGTTATAATATCATTATTCGTGCTGCCCCTTATCACATGACATCTTCACACAACAAATTACTTTTGAAGTTCAATGACTTTATTAAATGTATTTTTTGTTAGTTTGTTATGTATTATTTTCTGATTCTAGCAGTTTTCATTAGCTTTTTTACCAATTTAAATGCGCGGTATGACCAAATCGTAATACAGTTTGACAATGATTTCCTCTGACTTGTATTCTACTGTTTTGGCTGTGTACTTCAACATTCTACTGCTGTATTTGATTGCTGCTCTGTATTGGTTTGATATATTGAGTGTCGAGTTTGCAAAGATGCCTAACTCTCTTTCAACTTTATCCTTAGCTATTTCAACACCATTCATGGAATATGTATGTCGCCGCTTTTCCTTCCAGTGTGCAGTACTTTCCATTTGTCTGTTTTGATTTTAATTTGCCATTGTTCAGCCTGCTTACATATTTTGTTTAACTCATTCTGTCATTTTTGTACTGCCCCTTTGATTCCACTACCCTCTCCTGGTTTGGTGTTGTCTATAACTTTGATCAGTTTGCATTGCGATTCTGAATCTAAATTGTTGATGTAAATTACAAACAGTAATATTCCCAACATTGTGCCCTGACAGTAACCCAACCGCACCCCCGGCCCCCACCATCCTGATATTACTCTACCAACAAAAACTCATTGTTTTCTATCCTTCAGCCAATTTATCCTCTCAATCTCCATAGCCTTTCAAGTAGAACTTTATCAAACGACTTTTGGTAGTCTAAGTATGCAACGTTGCAAGGTTTACCATGGTCAACTTGGGTTGTCACTTCCGCAAAGAAATCAAGGAGATTAATCAGGCAGGCTGTTCCCTGTATAAAGCAGCATTAACTGCTGTTTAATAGGTTGTTGTTATATATGTAATACTCCTGATCGAATCTGTTATTTTGCACAGAATTGAAGTAAGACTAATTAAGCTGTAGTCACCTGTGTCTGTTTTGGCACCCTTTTTGAATATGGGCACCATGTCACTCTGTTTCCAATCTACTGGTATCTCCTCAGTGTCCATTAACTCCTTCATAATTATTGTCAGTGCCTCAAAAGTCTACTCCCTAGTCTCTCTCAACTCTCTGGGATAAATACTATCTAACCATGGGAATTTAGTTGTTTTAGGTCCTTTCAGCTTGTTTAGGACTACCATCTCCTTTAGAATAAAGTCCAGAATTTTGCTTTGGTACTCTTTTTTTGGCATGGCTACATTGTTCATGTCTTACCTTGTAAATACTTTGAGGAAGTAATTAAGAATATTTAAGTTTTGTGCTCATCTTCAGTTTCAAAACTCTTTGCATCTTTTAATGTTCTTACCTCTTCTTAGACAGCGCTCTAACGATTTTACTACTTCAAGAATTTTTTACTATTACATTTTGTCTCTTTAGCTGTGCTTTTCTCCCGGTCTCTCTTTGACATGAACCTTTTGACTTGTTTCTGTGTATTCCTGTTTTCTTCATCCTATTGAACCCTGCACGATTTGTAGAGATCATTCTTCCTCTATATTAAACTTTTAATTTGTTTCTTAATCCATTTAGGTCATAAATGGTGTCTGCTATCTAAGGAATTACTCTTAAAGTAATCTCACCAATTAATAACCTCAGACTCTGATCACCGCTATAGGTAATACTCAGCATCCATGACAGCTGATACCCTGAATTACCTGTGTAACTTTTGATACTCATTTTGTTCAGTAACTCTGTCCATTAATGATTTGTGTCAGCCATGGCTCAGTGGGTGGCACACTCGCCTCTGAGTCAGAAGGTTGTGGGTTCAAGTCCCACTCCAGGGACTTGAGCACAAAAATCTAGGCTGACACTCCAGTGCAGTACTGAGGGAGTGCTGCACTGTCGGAGGTGCCATCTTTCGGCTGAGACGTTAAACCAAGGCCCCCTCTGCTCTCTCAAGTGGATGTAAAAGATCCTATGGCACTATTTCGAAGAAGAGCAGGGGAGTTATCCCCAGTGTCCTGGCCAATATTTATCCCTCAATCAACATAACAAAAACAGATTATCTGATCATTATCACATTGCTGTTTGTGGGAGCTTGCTGTGTGCAAATTGGCTGCCGCGTTTCCTACAATTACAACAGTTACTACACTCCAAAAGTACTTCATTGGCTGTAAAGCGCTTTGAGATGTCTGGTGGTCGTGAAAGGCGCTATATAAATGCAAGTCTTTCTTCTTTACTCAAGTGCAAAGTAAATCTGATTACATTTATGCATGTCTATTAAGTGTTTATGTGCGCAACTTTAACTTTAAGTTGCGATTTGTACTCAATCAATAGTGTTTAGTGCTGACTTGTGGCCTGGCTGCTTGATGATTTGTCAAGAAAGAGATAATTAACTCACCCAATAGCTTGAAGGTAACCTAATCGAAGGTTCGTAAATTAAATTCATTTTGATCCAAACTGGTTAGTATAAGATGGTTTGGTGAGCCAAGTCAGGCATCAATCATCCCTAGACCTATGCTGGGAGGGAAAACCCCAGACGATTCCTTAGTAAGGAGTTAAAGAAGGGGATTATGGATTTGTCTGCTTCCTCTGCATATATTTGTCAAGATACAAAACCCAGCTTTCTTACAGAGGACAACCAGCACTTGTGGAAATGTATCATAGCAAAGAGTTAGCCACTTCAGAAGAGGAGGTTGGGGAGAAAATTGTAGAGAACAAAAAAAAAATCTATGTTATGAAAATCCTGTCCTGATGGACCAGTTATGAAAATGATGATGGGCTTCTCCAGACTCAAGCAACTTTGCTTCCTTCCTAAAGATAACAAAAATCTCTCTTTAAAGAAAATTCAACATCAATTGTAATTATGAATTAATTCAAAGATAAATCATCATTATGATTATGTTTTGTCCAAAGTCATCTTTATGAAGTGCTTCTGTCATGAGAAGTTTGTATGGACTTAGTTTAAAGGGTTCGCTCACCTTGTTGAGGACTTCTGTTGGAACAATTTAATTTTAGACCAGGGTTTCCTTCGCAAACACTGCTTTGAAAGCTGTGGTTGGCTTTCCAAGTTACATGAAGTGTTTACAAGGGGCGATTCCTGTACAAAATTACTGGATTCTGAATGAATGAGAACCCAATTTGGATGAACCTATGACACACCTTTATTGAAGTCCCGATGGTCATTAATTTTGGCTGAATTGCTTCTTAAATAGGATAATTTTATAAATCTTCTGAATCTGGCTCAAGTGAGATATTTTGGTGACATAAACATTTCAAAACAGACCTTTCTTCAATAATCAACTTAATTGAGACTGTAGCTTTTTATTGCTTTTAAAAGTGAGACTGGAATATGGTGGAGAGGGTTGACTCAGGAATATGGCTTAAAAAAACCGTAAGATACATTCAAACATAAGCCTCGAAGACCAAGGTTTTTACTTGCCTTATTAATACATTTTACACAACAAATTATAAAAATGCTGCTACATCTATTGTCTTTGTCCCAAACATTGATAAATGATTAGAAGGGTTTGAATAATTGAGAACTGATTTATTCCAATAATTCACAGAAATACTTCAGACATATAATCATTAAAAGCAGTTGTATTCTAACTTTATGCAAGTTGGATAATATGTTTTCCATTGCAGATTATTTATTTTCCCTTTTTTAATACTACCACCGAGGGAGAATTCTTGAAGCAATATATTTCCCAAGAAACTGGCTTTTATAATTAAAGACTTAATCATAAACATATTTGTGGCACCCAATACTTAAATTCTTTTGAATATAGTGAATAAAACTCAATAAATTCAGTTTTAATAACTAAAATCCTGAAACAGGCATAGCCAGAATCTGAATTGGATTATACCAAGTAATGTTTATTTTTACTCATCTAGGAGGCACGTTATTGTTGCTGCTCACACTGGCTCTGGGATTGTGATATCCAGATATCGGGATGTCATAGGAAGGCTGTTTGTTTTTACAGTTCACTGGCCTGAGTTGCACTGCACTGTAATTCTAAATGATTTTATTGTATTCGCACAAACAGGACAGAGTCTCTGTATAAGCAAGGAAAGCTTCAAGTATAATATGAGAAGGAATTTCCATAATATTCTTACTACAGGGTAAATTCAGCACTCCCATCTTTTAACCACCCTTGCAGGGAGCAGGGATCGGACAATTGGCACTACTGTGCTGCAGCTCTATCTCCAACCCACATTACCTCAGAACACGACTCCTCACTGGGAGCACTGAATTTTCCAGACGTATTTAAAGCACCCCCTAAATGGTAATTAGGGAGCTTTCTGATAGTTCCACTTTCTGAACTATGCATAACTATAATTACATTAGGCAGGAATATTATAGTCTGCAGAACTAATTAAGAATCTCTACCTATCTCGACACATGCAGATAGTCCTACACAAGAAAGATGATACTCATCTGGTCCAAGAAGGATCAACTGTTCTTTTTCTAGTTTTGTTCTTGGGTTCATTTTTGCTTAATTTTCTAAATGTAATTACTGTACTAAGATGTGCTTCAGAAAGAGTATGAGTCTCTAATAAATATCAAGGAAAGTCCTATTCCTGAATATGAATTTGGCCTACTTTGTCTAACTGAAAATCTTGGATATCAATGTAACCCTCAAGCAGGAAGTGAAATTCTACCTTTTGTTCTAAGCACCAGATTTTGAAGGGATTCTTGTCCTGCTTCAAGTTCCTCTTTCTAAACCTTTACGTATCAAAATCAAGACTTGGCTCTTGTGATGTAGAGGTTCTCAGATTGCCTTAACAATACTCAAACAAAGACACAATCAGCAAAAGAAAAACTGATGTGGCTAATATAATGGTGCATAGACTGGAAGATATAATCATTTCTCAGGTCTGCGTTGGTCGTACAAATATCTGTTTGATGGAACAAAACCTGTTCATTCACATCAAAGGAAAAATGGTGCTAATTAAATCAAAGAACTGAACCACTTAGATCTCTTGTGTAAATATAGCCAAAGCTTAAACTTTGCTACTGCAACACATAATTTAGCTCATCATTTTCTAGCACATTCTCAGAAATTAGGAGACAAGACCTTTCCTGCATCATTGTGGGTCTGTTATATTGAACAGCACCTTTCTGGATTTTCTGCCTCTCATTTCACTAAATACTTATCAGCTGACATTGTAATTGTAAATACTATTGATTGCAGTTGGTAGCAAATTATTGATCTGGCTGGATTAGTGCTAAACTTAGTTTGAAGTTTATTTTAATTGCAGCCATACGTGCACAAGGTATTTTCTGCCTTTAATATAAACAAGCCATTATGTGCTTTTCTTTTTCTTATGTCAGATGTTTTTTTTAAAAAAGCATCTTAAAAGCAAAACTGTGGAACCATTCTTCGCAAGAAAATGATTTCTGACTTTTGCAACATTAAACGTATGGAAATTTCAATTTACGGAAATTTACAATATAATATTCATACTACAAGAATTTGATTAATATTTTTAAGTTGCCATAAACTCCAAAAGAGTCAAGTCCTGTAAAAAAAAAAGCTTTCAATCTAAACAGCTGTTTCAACTTTATATGTTGAGCACAATTACATTCTTTAGTTGTTTTGTTTTATTTCTTTAGTTTTTTTAGTTGCTATTTAAAATATTCACTGCTAAACAGTGCATGTTATAGGAGCTGTTTTCTGTGAAGTAATGGTCCACCTAGTGACAGATGTTACAGACAGGATGAATGCTTTCTGTTCAGCCTTTTATATAATTTCACGATTTATAGCTCCAATAAAATAGCTGGAAAACTATATAAACAAAATATTGATTTAAAAATATATATTTACTTTCAAATGAATCTTTCCAGTTTTCACATTTTCAAAAACACTTTTTAATCTAAGCGCTCTTTAAAGGTCAGGAATCTTCCAGAATGAATCCCTGGTCTGATGAATACAGGATGGAATAATCAGTCAGTGGGGGAGACATTTTTATTAGGGTGCAGAGCATAGTGCTGCACATGCAACAACAACAACTTGCATTTATATAGCGCCTTTACCATAGTAAAATGTTCCAAGGCGCTTCACAGGAGCGTTATCAAAAAAAAATTTGACACCGAGCCACATAAGGTGATATTAGGGCAGTTGACCAAACGCTTCATGAAAGAGGTAAGTTTTAAGGAGCGTCTTAAAGGAGGAGAGAGCGGTGAAGAGGTTTAGGGAGGGAATTCCAGAGCTTCGGGCCTAGGCAGCTGAAGGCACGGCCGGCAATGGTGGAGCGATTAAAATCGGGGATGCACAAGAGGCCAGAATTGGAGGAGCGCTTCGTTCCCTTTGTACTTACCTCCTGCACCTATTTTTGGGCTAGCAGGCTGAAAAGATCACCACTGAGCTAAATCTCAATCTTCCTAAATCCCATAACTGAACTTTGACCTGTTGGGGTTTGGATTTTAGGTTTGGTGTTCACTACCCTGAAGTCCCATTAAAAACAATTAGGGATCACAAACACCTTTGTAATTCATTGCAAAACTGTTTGGCACAAATTGGCACTGAATGATCGTGTCACTCAGAGAAGGTATGAGAATGGCTGAGGCTGATGTGAAAAAAGGAAACAATTCACGCTGTGCTGTGCTGTTCTGAAGCTGCGATTGAAACACATTAGTCTGGGGTACAATGGTGTACCATTATGGTACTGGACTAGCATCCCAGAGATAGTGGGCTCGAATTTTGTCTCACTGCCCTGTTTATGACTAAAAATTGCATATGAAACCGGAGCGCTGACTTAATGCTGGTTGACTGCTCGTTCCAATTTTTGGGCAGACTGCGAGTTAAGCAGCCAGAGCTCCTACTGGAAACAGGTGGGGAAAAGAAAGACATCTCAAAGTGTTTTACAGCCAATTAAGTATTTTTAAAGTCTAATGAGTGTTGTAATGTAGGAAATGTGGCAGCCAATTCACATACAACAAGTTCCCACAAATAGCAATGAAATAAATGACCAAATCATCTGATGAATATATGCAAATCGGGTCAAATTAAGTTGTCAAGACACCCAAAGCCATTTTTGTCTCTGCCTGCATTGCTATCACCAGTTCCTGATTCCAATGGATCTAGGGAAAGGGATACAGTGGAAGATGAGTAGCACCACAATGCTGAGTGTGTGAGTGAGAGTTAAAGAAAGAAAAACATACATTTATATAGCGCCTTTCATGACTACCAGACGTTTCACTGTTGTAATGTGGGAAACGCGGCAGCCAATTTGCGCACAGCAAGCTCCCACAAACAGCAATGTGATAATGACCAGATAATCTGAAATTTGTTATGTTGATTGAGGGATAAATATTGGCCAGGATACCGGAGATAACTCCCCTACTCTTCTTCGAAATAATGCCATGGGATCTTTTACGTCCACCTGAGAGAGCAGACGGGGCCTCAGTTTAACATCTCATCTGAAAGACGGCACCTCTGACAGTGCAGCACTCCCTCAGCACTGCACTGGCGTGTCAGCCTAGATTTATGTGCTCAAGTCCCTGGAGTGGGACTTGAACCCACAACCTTCTGACTCAGAGGTGAATGTGCTACCCACTGAGCCACGGCTGACACTAATTAGGAAGAAAAAATAAAGGGAAGTTACCCAAACACCCTGCTATGCGTGTACTCCACCCTGGCCATCTTCAATGCTATGTGCCCACTTGCTGCCAATGATGTTGATGGCAGCTTCTTCTATTGGTGTCAGTGTCTGTACAGAGGCAGGATCTCCACCTGTTCTGCTAGTCTCTTTTCTGTTGTGTGCCATCTTCACCTAATAAGAAGAGTAGAAGTGGGTTAGTTTCAAGCTGTCTGAGGCAGTTGAGCATAATGTGCATGATGAGAGGAAGAAGTAGCCACTGTGGCCTACAGGAGGCAGTAGTTGTGAGGGCAACAGCAGGTCTTAAGGGTGGTTTGTTCTGATTGAAGGAGAGGCATGAAAAGCAGTGGAGGGAAGGATTGATAGTGCTGTGTCTAAAATAGGATGGTGCAGGGCTGTACAGAGAGCAAGAGTGATGTGAAGGGGGCGTCTTGCCTTGGCAGTCTGGTGAGGTCATTAAATTTTTCCTACACTGAAGAAAGAACATTTGAAGCCAGAGAAACCAGCTTCCAACAGCTCCATGTGCTTTTCACTCTAAAGCTAATAAACTAGTTGTTTTTATTCAACTTTGTGACTGTATCAGCCAAGAAGTCATTTAAACCAGAAAAAATAAAATGTTGACATCCAAGAATGCCACTAGAGATAAAGGGTAATCTAGCCAGAAACTGGAAAAGCCTCAAGTGAATTTGAGATAATTATGATATTTCTCATTTAAATAACCAAAAGATGAGAGAAATGTTGCATTCATTACCAGTATGGGAAGAGAAGCACTGAAAATACTTCTGCCGGGAATTTCCTTGAGGGTTTTCCTGATCGTCCGCCTAGCTTTGGCACAATCCATCTATCTTATAAACATTATCTTGCCAACAGTTTGTCAATCTTGTACTTCAAACATATTTTAGTGAACTTACGCCAATCTTGATGTAATAATTCCCTGGTCCCTGGGGCAGTTTATTTCAACAGTAGAATCATTCCAATGAAATTAAATATGGCTGTTCCCATCATTTTGATTTCCATTTCCTCTCAATACTTCAAGCGATCTTCTGTGGGTTAGCATCAAATGTAATTACTCTTACCTTATTGTTGTTAGTTGCTGTGTGAAAAGGGGATTGCTCTGTTGAGATACACAGGTGATGGACTCTAAAACTGATTTGAATTTGGCATAATTTCAATAGGAGGAAATGGTGATGTGTGTATTCAGTAAAAGAATTTGTTTTACTATGTATGTGTTATTCCATTTGTTTTTACTTTGAGGTTGGCTGGAAAAGAACGATGGGTAATTTAAATAAATGCAAGTCTATTTCATTCAGTTCATCCTATTTCTATGTTGATTTCAATGGCCTGTAACAACTTAGACTAACAGTAACATCAAAGGCATTTATTTCCTTACTGGTGCAATGGAGTATATATTTTGAAATTTTCATTTTCCAGGCAACATAGAGAGGCTTGTACATTAGCATTTTGTAAAGATTTGAACAGTCTGGGGAATTTGGATGAGGGGAAGAGATAATTATATCCATCTCTAAAAGTCTGAATTCATCTACGTTCTTGTTCCTAGCTGTTTCTACCATATTAACTTGAGTGGCACTTAACATGGTAACTTAGCAGATCTAGATTTGTGACAAATTTGAAATTATATTACCACGTCTCCTTGATGAGTTGGATTAATTGTGAAAATTAGGTCATTACCGCCCCCCACCATGAAATTGAAGGTGGGTCCTCTTCCAAATTTGTTTTTGGTATTTCATTAGCAAGTTGAGTATCATTACCAGATTTGCATCAAATGACTGTGTTCCAATATATGTTATATTGGAGTAGGGTTGAGATCTTGGAAGCAGAAGCCGGAAGAGAATTATATATTGAGCTTGATCTATCCCATTGATTATACCCTGCATGCTGCTTCCTTCGATCTATTAACCACCTTTCGAGAAGATGGGCTTTTATCGTGCATTATGCCCGCTCTATTAGCCAGTAGGAGTGCTCCTTTACAATATTCTACCTACAATGAAAACTTGGAGTAATAACTTAACTTAACAGTAAATCAAAAACATCGAGCCATTTGATTCGATAGTTTAGATATGCAAATCTTATTAAATATCCAGAGCCAAAAATCAAACTGATTGGACTTTTTGATCTTACCAGGTTAAGATGGATCAGGATATATAATATTATCCGAACTCTTACCAGACATAGTTGATGTAAAAAACTTCTAGCTACTTTAGTCAGAGTAAAATGCTGACAAAATTCAAAACTAATGGGGCTATTAGTAATTTCTAATTTAATTAATGATGTGCTGTAAAGTAAGTTGTCTACTTATAAGAATACCTGCTATATTCCAATGCAGTCAATTTTTAAGCTGACTGCACGCAAACTGCAAAAAAAGAGTAATTCAGATACTAATCCTGACCTATACATTTGCAATACGTTCTCTTATTATAATCCTTGCTGTGTTAGAATCATAGAACAGTACAGCACAGAAGGAGGCCATTCGGCCCATCGAGTCTGCGCCGGCTCTTTCGAAGAGCAATCCAGTTAGTCCCACACCCTCGCTGTTTCCCCATATCCCTGCAATTTTTTCTCCTTCAAGTATTTATCCAATTCCCTTTTGAAAGCTACTATTGAATCTGTATCCACCACCCTATCAGGCAGTGCATTCCAAATCCTAACCACTCGTTGCGTAAAAAAGTGTTTCCTCATGTCGCCTCTGGTTCTTTTGCCAATCACCTTAAATCTGTGCCCTCTTATTATTGACCCTTCAGCCATTGGAAACAGTTTCTATTTATTTACTCTATCTGAATCCTTCATGATTTTAAACACCTCCATCAAATCTCCTCTTAGTCTTCTCTGCTCCAAGGAGAACAACCCCACCTTATCTAGTCTATCCACATAACTGTAATCCCTCATCCCTGGAACCATTCTAGTAAATCTTTCCTGCACCCTCTCCAAAGCCTTCACATCCTTCCTAAAGTGTGGAGCCCCGAATTGGACACAATACTCCAGCTGGGGCCGAACTGGTGTTTTACATAGGTTTAGCATAACTTCCTGGCTTTTGTACTCTATGCCTCTATTTATAAAGCCCAGGGTCCCATATGCTTTATTGACTGCTTTGTTAACCTGTCCTGCCACCTTCAAAGATTTGTGCACAAGCACCCCCAGGTCTCTCTGTTCTTGCACCCCCTTTAGAATTGTACCATTTAGTGTGTACGGTCTCTCCACATTCTTCCTACCAAAATGTATCACCTCACACTTCTCTGCACTGAATTTCATCTGCCATGTGTCTGCCCATTTGACCAGCCTATATATGGCTTCTTGAAGTCCATTACTATCTTCCTCACTGTTTACTACACTTCCAAGTTTCATTTCATCTGCAAATTTCAAAATTGTGCCCTATACCCCCAAGTCCAAGTCATTAATGTATATCAAAAACAGCAGTGGTCCTAGTACTGAACCTTGGGGAACGCCACTGTATACCTCCCTCCAGTCCAAAAAACAGCCATTCACCACAGTGCTCTGTTTTCTATCCCTTAGCCAGTTTTGTATCAATGCTGCTACTGTCCCTTTTATCCCATGGGCTTCAATTTTGCTAACAAGCCTAGTATGTGGTACTTTATCAAACGCCTTTTGAAAGTCCATATACACAACATCAACTGCACTGCCCTCATCCACCCTCTCTGTTACCTCATCAAAAAAACTCAATCAACTTAGTCAAACATGATTTGCCCTTAACAAATCCGTGCTGGCTCTCCTTTATTAATCCATGCTTGTCCAAGTGGCTGTTAATTTTCTCCCAGATTATTGTTTCTAAAAGCTTCCCCACCACATTTGCTTTGCTTTGTTTTTTAAATGTTATTGTTCAAGTGAAGCCAGGTGCCATGATCAAATAGGCAGGAGATTTGGCAAACACTATTTTACAGTTGCATGAGCCAGGTGCAAAGCTATAAAACTGAGCTCAGGAGCTGGATCGCTGCCGTATTTATAATGGCTGTTTGGCTTCGATCCTCCAACTGCTGTGATAAAGAGTTTGTATTCTGCAGGACCTTTTGGGATTAAAATTAATGATGTCACTCCGTGCAGTTAGATTTCTGAGAATGTATGTGAAAGAGCAGCAACAATGATTTACACAGATGAACAGAGCTCCCCTCTTGAACTATGGAAAATATAGCTCTTAACATTCCTGACAGAGACACAAGAGATGGAATAACTTCAATGGAAAGGAAAATTGGGCGGGGTGTATAACAGGCGATCAACCCACAACCTCCAGTTTTGCACCCACGCCCTAACTGAAAATGATCACCTCTGAGCGTAGCTTGAAATTAGAGTCCGACCCCCACCACCCCAATCCACAGCAACATGAACTGGAAAATGAGCAAGTTGTGTCAGCTGCTGTGTTTTAGTGAGAAGTCATTTTTTTTTGGCAGCCTGTGCTTCAGTGAAATAATGGATCACTAAGTGTTTAAATAGATCAGTCATTGTCCTTCTGATTGACCTGGATCGGTTACCTGAAAAGGTTGATTTCTTGTCTTGATTTATTCAGTGTTGCCTTGAACTGATGCCACGTCGTAAGCTCAAGGAACAGCACCTCATCTTTCGTTTAGGCACGCTACAGCCCTCTGGACTCAATATCGAGTTCAACAATTTTAGATCATAACCTCAGCCCCAATCACATTTATATTTTATTTTTTCATCCACCCTTTTGTTTGCCCCCCCCCCCTTTTTTTCCCCTCCTAGAAGCTGGCAGCTGTCCTTCATTCTGCCAGTGCATTTCACACTTCTTTTAGCCTTAACCTGTCACATTAACACCACCTCTTGCCTTGAATATCTCTTAATGTCTCTTAATCTCTCCTTTTGTTCTTTCATCCCCTCCCCCTTTTCCCAGCTTTATCCTTGCCTTAAATCTATTTGATTTCCTGCTGTTTCCAGTTCTGACGAAAGGTCTCGACCTGAAACGTTAACTCTGTTTCTCTCTCCACGGATGCTGCCTCGCCTGCTGAGTTTTTCCAGCATTTTCTGTTGTTGTTCCTGTGACTGTACCATTTTTAACCATCAGAATACTGGCAAAGAGTTTCCACTTTGGGCGCAGTCAACTAGTTTTTTTTTTGCTTATGTTTCTACTCAAACTCATTTTCATATCACCGCACATAAAATCTGCCATCAACCAGCGCAATCGGACAGCATTTTAGAACTTAATTGTTTTTTAAATTTGCATTAAAATATATTCCTTGATATAGTTAAGAGTGGTAACCTGGTGTAACTTTATTAATACAGCTGAAAATGGATTTATCATAAAAAATAAGCATTTTTATTCAGAGTGTCTAGTCCACTACCTGTGTGTAACCTGATTTTAAATAACTGAAAATGACTTAAAAAAAACCCACAGAACCATTTACTAGTTACATTGGTTACAGTTTCTTAGTAAATTTTAAAATATTAAAAGCGTGCCAATTAGTGTCCGAGCACCTAAAAAAAAAGCTTAATTTTAAGAGCCTCCCCGCAAATGGGCGCGATTAGCGGAAACTCCCAATGGTGATTAATTCGATCTGGGGGTGCAGCCAGTTTTGTGGGCGGGGCCTTAAAATTCTAGCGCTTAAAATTCCTCGAACTTTTGCACTGGTTTGGCCGATTTCGGGTGAATTGCGCTGAAAAAACCAGCGCAACCTCGCGGAAACTCCTGCCCACTGTGTTTATCATATTTATTAACACAGTGAATTGGTTTGTAAATTATCTGAAATGCTGCTCAGAAATTCTGCTGGGGATCTCAGAGAACTGGCGTGGACAGCTATTTTCCACGTTTCTCTCAGGTTTCCACTAGACTCCTACTGAAATTATGGTGGGAGACCAGGGGTAGCCCTGCGGAATTTTAGGGCCAATTTGCTTTTAGCTGAAAAACTTGTGGCGAACAATCCAAACCTGCCCTGCTCTCCCCAGAATCTTGCTTCTTTCTCTGCTTCAAAATCTACCCAATTGTTCCTTAGAAGATGCAATTTTCTCTGTCTCGACCATTTCCTGTGGCAAATCATTCCATGCTCCAGCAACCCTCTGTGTAAAGTAATTGCTGTTGACCTCTCTCGTCACATCTATAGTTTCCCATCCATGGCATCATCCTGGTATCTACGCCGAACCCTCTCTTTGGCTTTAATGTCCTTCCTGTAAGGGAGTGCCCAAAAGTGCACACTGTACATTAACTCTTGCCCAACCAATATTTTGTATAAATGCATTATTGCTTTATTCTTGTACTCTGTGCCCCTATTTTATAAAACGCAAAATGCTGTTGGCCTTTTTTATGGCTTTATCGACCTGCACATGCACATTCAACAGCACGAGTGCAGTTAGATAAAGCTATAAATAAACCTAACAGGATTAAGTTACACACAACAAATATCTTTCATGTTATGAACCTTTAGGAACTCTTGAGATAAATGTTGATGGGACTTATGTACTTTTAGGTGACTGAGGTGATTAAGCAAACAGGATGTCACCAGGACCTGCAGATATGTCAAGGTCAGACGACACTGAAATTCACTTTTTGTGTGAAGTGTATGGCACTGCTTGCTATCGGACAGAAGATGCTTTTAGTACAAAAAAATAAAATCGGGCAGATAAATGTATTCAGAATTCTTTTGTTAGTTCTAACATTCAATAGTATCGATATGATGGCCATATGACTGACATTTATTCACTGGTATTTTAAAACGATTCTATAAATTTTTATTTGTAAGCTATTGAACAATTTCCAGTGAGAAGAGTTGGTGCTTTTGGTGTTAAATTGTGCTAAATTTGTCATTTATATTGAGATAGCATTGCACATATTTGGACAGATGGGCAACAGTGGCATGATTGTTTGAGCAGACTTTGTGTAATCTCTTGCTATTACCAAAAAACAATAGGCTCAGTCTTGCGGAATCCAGTGGGCCAATTGTAAGTCCAAAGGTCACTTTTACAGCCTTTTATCACCTAATATAACAGATAGGGAAAGACTTTGTTGATATGATGATGTCCTGTGGTTTGGAACACGTATTTATGGCAGTGTTTACTTGATAGTAATCATATCAGATGAGTGTTTTGGTCACCACAAGAGTATTATTGCAGTAAAAGATTTCGACTGCCGTTTCCTTTTGGTTTAGCTTAAATATAACTGACCACATTATATTAATAATGTCAATTTGTACAGCATAAACTATGAATAAATTATTTGTAGATATTTTGTACTCTTCAGCATACATATCTTTGATAAATAGGGCAAGGATCAGTCGAGTGCAAACTGATGAGATTAACAACTGTAAAATGGTGATACATATGCAATGAATTAATAGAAGTTACAGCTTGGATGGGCTCTTTATGCATACAAAATATGTATGAAAGAGCAATGGTATTTTTTAATAACTGTTCCTTTTAACCAATAAATGCTTAGTTTTATTTAAACCATATTGAATCTGAGCTGAGCATTCCTATTAATGACAACAATATTTCCCTGTTTTTTTTCTCTCTCCCTTTTAAACACTTACACCGGGAATTTTCTCGGGGCTTCTCCTACTCCGCCACTGTAATTTCAACGGAAACCCCACTTACATGTATAAACAGGGTTTTCGCCAAGCTTCCCCTGAACTTACGGCAGGAATGGGAGAAGCCCCAAGGAAATTACAGTGCTAGAATCTCTGGGAAATGGGAAATCTCACTGGCCCTAAACAAGAAATGTACTTTGCTATGCAAGGTTGCTAAGGTAAATGGACTCGCACTTTGCAAAATTTAATAATGTTACATACAAGACATCTTACTAGCACTTCAATTTACACCTGGTGCAGCATCACAGAAGGAACATCTACAACTCTCTAATGTTCATCTACTTTCCAAATGCAGAGGCATGCTCATGTTTTACCAGTGCACTCTGCATTGCTGCCATCACAGTAGGTTTGTCCTGTGGCCCATGAAATGTGGGAAGGAACAAACACCAAGCTCACTGTCCATACAGGTTTGCAGAAAGAGACCGCACATAACTGTCAACAGCACATATAGACAGAAGGGGTTGTCACCTAAGCTGTGACCCTTGATTCTTTATGAGGAGAGGACCCTAAAGATTCGGGGCACGGAGGCAGTAGAAAAAATGGGGTGAGGGCGATCAGAGCCTCTGCCAAGCTTATAGCTAGTATCTTGCTTTGTTTTTGATTCTTTACCTCCTTATTCACTCGCTCATTTACGCCCTTACATGCAGGAGTACACTGCCCTGTGAAGCTCTGTTTTAAAGGGTATCATACTGCTAGCATTCTGTTAGTCTAAGTGTCCAAGGTTCAGGAGGTGGCAAAGCCCAATGGCTAGTTGCAACCAAGTACCTCACATGACCCTGCATCAGCCACTCCTACTTGGCAAGCACCAGCACAGATATATCCACTATGGTGAGGGGCAATTTGGTTAGTGAGTTGCAGGAAGCGCACTTGGTGAGGCTCAGAGCACGAGTGAGGAGGAGCAAGTGTAGTGGTTTTGGAGAGGCTGCCACCTGCGGCCCAGAGGGCGAGTGTGCGATCTCCTTCTGCTCATGAGCACAGGAATTGAGACCTGACCAGGGCTGCCTATAAAAGCATCTGTTTGGCATAACTCTTCTGATACTCCTCCTCCCAAAACTGCAAAAAGTGGTGGGTTTCCCAGAAAGATATCCACATAGGCAGCACACAATGAAGTATCCCTGAGGAAATGTCAAGGAGCCTGTGCTTGTTTCCCCTTGGCTACTTCCAAATAAGCCATATTGCAAAATGGGGGAGGAGTGGCACAGCAATAAACGCAGGCTCCATCACTAAGTGTAAAGGACTAACAGCATTCCGAAACAAATACAGGCACAGCAAAAACCATTTTTAATTTAGAAAACCAAACATAAAGATCTGGGCAATACCAGCTGTCCCTTAAGACAGATAGAACCTAAAAAGCAGCTCTGGAATCAGTAATGCCAGGTTTTTCTGGGAGCAGATTGCCCCTGAATTGCAACTGGTGTCATTAGAGAAAATTTAATTGCAGAAGTCACTGCATCCTCTTCGAATGCAGTCAGTGCAGACAGCAGAAAATCCATTAAGGAAGTTTGTATTCAGTGCTAATCGGGAGCCAAGTGTGGACAAAGAATTAACACCTATTTTTCAGGCACTATTTTTTGGCCCCGACATCATCTTATTAACATTACGCCACTCTCTTTTCATAGAACTATTCAGCCAAATAGTCTAATAACTAACAGATACTGTGAGAAGATGGCTGAGATTTATCCTGTGACTTCACATGTGGAAAAGTACACTGAAGAAAAGAAAAAAACTCAAATTTGACAACATTGAAAGGACATACAGCCAGTATTCAAAATCTTTGAATATTGTTACTTAAGGTTTTTGTCTAATTTATTAAAGAATTTCCCATTAGTAGTTCGGATGTTTACTTTGACACATTGGGCTGGTTCTGTATATGCTGTTACAGTCAGCATTTGTACAGTTCTGAGTGCCCCTCTGTGCACTGAAAGACAACCTTTCTATTTATAAGTACAACTTAATAGCACTGTAGCAAACTTTGAAAATGCAGTTGTGACAGCTACAAAGTTATAAAATATGTTCATATCACAAAAGGTCCTTCATAGAAACCACCCCCCTCCCCCAGCAACAAATACGCACATTTCAAGTTGTATTGCCCAGCCCTTTCCACTTACAGCCAAAATGAATTTATAACTGTAGTTTATTTTGTCTGGCTATGCTTAAATGCCAAATGCAGGAGCACATAGCATAACTAAGGTTAATGCCATCACGCTCATTTTCTTCTCCACCCCCCCCCCCCCCAACACCAAACAAGAGAAAGAATAACAACAATATGTAGTAAGAGGACAAGATTTAATGGTCACTGACAACAGGATCAGGAAAGTAAAAAAAAAAGGAAACAACCAAGAACTTAAATCAACTGAGTAAAACAATGTAAAATGTTCACTTAAGGCCCGGAATTTCCTGGATCGGCATTAAGTCAAAGGATACGCCGGTTTCTACATCAATCTTGCCAGCTGGTATTTACCCCAAAATTTCCTGCAAATCTCATTAGCATACACCACAACATCAAAACCATTGTAAACAAGCATAATCAGCGTAAACAATCAGAGCCCAAGAAAAATGCCGAACTTACGCCATATTCTTTCTTTATGTCCCTCTTCATCTATGAAAATTAAAGTTTGAAGACATCAAACCATCATTTATGCACATCAGGCATAGCATGTGAAAGAAAATGCAATCGTGCAAGCTTTTCAATTTTTAACCTAACATTTTCTGATGCCATAAAAAACATTGAAAGATATAGAAAATACAGTAAGAATTTTTTTTTAAATTTGCCAAACAAATCACTATAAAACTCCATTAATAGTGACTTTGATTCCTGCAGCGCATACATCTTTCGGCTTAAATCTACACCTGTAGAAAACTAGCGCAAATGCAGGAATTTCGCACGAGCTTCTCTTTTGTATGGGGGTGAAGCTATGTTAATGAATGGCAGAGGGTTCAGTAGAGGTTTTGTGGAATCAGCGCAAAAGATCAAGGAAAATCGGGCATTGCGTAAAAACACCTGAATTTCTTCAAACTTGTTCCGCCACCAGTTTCCAGGAAATTCCAGGCCAAGCTCACAGAATGTGATTTGTTTCCAATGCACATGTAGGGGTTCTGTACCAGGGGTTTGGAACATAATGACTGAATGCCAGAACTGCTGCACAAATATATCCGAGCATCTTGGTGTAGTAAATCCTACTGAACCCTCTGTTGGTGTAATGCCCAAAGTTGTTGTGCAGTTTTTAAGGTTTCTACAGAAAAAAGAGAACAGTTTCAAAACTGTTGTTTCTTACCTTCCCTACTCGTTTATGAGCTATGTCTGGTAGTTTAACTGAGCTGTATTTACTGTTAGATTAGAATTTCAGCAAAACACAAGCTATAGTGTTTTGTAACTGACACCCTTTGTAGAGAATACTTTCTTTACTAATCCCATGTCAGGAAACACACTGGCATTCATTTTCTTTTAAAGCTGCACAGCAAGTTGACTAATTACTTGGCTGCTGACATTTTATTGACCTTCAAATAATAGAAAGTTTTTATTTGAAAGCACTATTTCATTACACAGAGCAAAAAAAACTTACTTGTTGGATGTTAACTTCACTTTTCGCAATCTGAGTATAACGAGTTCAGATCACGGCATTTGGTAACACTGTACACCTGTTCTGTCATCGGGGTGCAGGGGGCGGGGGGGCATATTCTCACCAGTACAAAGATACTATCAGAAATGCCAATTGCAAATTCAATAGTTCTCCCAGTTTTGCAGAATTCAGTGGTTCTCGATGATCAAGTGCAGCTGCAGAAGTGGAAGAGTAAAGTGCAGACTTATGCTCAAGATGATAGTAGAAATGCATGTTTGTTTTATTCATTGGGAAATAAGGTATTTATTTTAGTTGATCGTGAACATACATATTACAGAGTATTGAGTGGACCGCTGTTCGTGCCAGGAATGTTGGGAACTTAGTTTTCTCCATCTTTGACCCTAAATAGACTAACAAGCTGAGTGTACTGCTTGCTACAGCTACTGCATTGTCTTAAGAATTTTTGAGAGTGACTCTGTCAGTGATAAGGAAGAAAAAAGTCAGCTAGCAATAAGCTATAACTAGTTAAAGTACTGCTCGGTATGCAAAGACTCGTAACACATTCAGATTTTCACCAAAGTACATTTAGTTCATACCAACTTGCAGCCAATGTCATCACTAGTTCTATATCTGGAATCTGTGCAGCTTAAGTTTTCTTAATTATTAATATGTGCAAACATTTTAGATTACAGAAACAAAACTACTTTTTACATATATGTGACCTGAGATCCTGTAATAAAGAGCATGAAGAGACACTAAAGCAGAAATGTGATCAAGATGTTCAAAGTCAATTATTTGCTTTATTGGTTAAAGAGTTATAAGAATGCATAAAGGTGGCTCCTTCCTTACTCTGAGATAGTACACAATGAGGTAATCTGAGGACACAGAAACAATTTGCATTTACGTAGCGCCTCATTACATCTTCAGCAATATCTAAAAGTGCTTCATATATAATGAGTTACTTTGAAGTTTAGTCACATTTGTTGTGTCGGCAAATGTGACAATTTTGCACGGAATGATTTCCGACAATAGCAATAAACTGAATGGCTGGCCAGCTGATCTGTTTTTGCTGATATTGGTTGAAGGGACAATGCCCAGGTCACTGGGTCTGCTTTTCTTGTAATAATGCCGTGGGATTTTCAACTTCCATCTGAACCACTGCAACAGGCAGACAGTCTTCGTTTAATGTCTCATCCAAAGGATGTAGTGCACGTTAAGTACTGCACTCAAATGTCATCCTGGGTTATGTACTCAAGTCCTGGTGTGAGGCTTGAACCCACAGACTTTTAACCGCTCCCCATCCCACCCACCCGCAGAAATCAAGTGGGGGGAATTTTAAATTGCAGACGACAAGGACACCCACCCGAAGCTGTGGGGGGTGCTCCTTTAAATATGCAGATTGGGCTCGGATGCCGTCATTGGGGCTCGACTGTAATATCAACCTGAGGCCTGACTGGGAGCAGTGGTGGCTTCTCTGCCAGGCCAAAGCTATCGGAAAGTGGATACAGGGCCAGAAGAGACTCAGGAAGGGAAGTTTTAAAAACATTTTTGAAGTTTCCTTGTAGGCCAAGAGGATCAGGAGTGCCCCTCTGGGCTGCAAAAGGAAACCTTGAGCTTCCCTGGCCTGGGAGTCCCTTCCTCTCCCCCGACACCTGTCAGACCTCAACCTGAAGATTTACCTTCATGCCAAGGACCGTTCCCTCTGGTCCCCTGTGGCGGCACCCTGCCGCCCGATTCTACTGCTTCCCAACGACTTCCAAGGTGTTTTTGTCCTGAAGTCGCCCAGCTGCATGCAAATGAGGCCCGGCCGTAAAAATCATCTGGACTTCCTCGCTACCCCTTCCAGACAGACTGGCAGTTCCTGCCTGGGACATCAAATTGACTCCCCCCATGTCAGCATTAAGCACCCCCAGGTCAGCTAAAGCATAGCCAAAGCAGAGTAAAACTTGCCCCAACCTCAGCAGAGCACCCTCTGTTGCACCAATGCAACATTTCTTCACTTCCCACACCAGCCATCCTGTGGCCCCTCTGAATTAAATTGTTAATTAGTGCTGAGCCAACCTGCACCTGAATTGAGACTGCCCAAGCTCATTTCACAAAACCTTTACAGCCAGTAGACAGAGGACACTTTCATCCAGCCAGTCTGGCTTAAATTTGATTGCAGGTTTCAAAAGTGAAAGGCCAGTGCCTAACCTAGTGTACCACCAAGTTCCCCTCCACAATCATCTAACTCAGAGGTGAGGTGAGAATACTACCGACTGATCCAAGTTAACGTTTAACAGCAGAATTTGGCACTTTATATTTTCCCTTACTTTCCCAGGCATTTCTTATTGCCTTTGCAAGTACTGCATTTTGGTAAGTCCATAACCATTGAAAGTTACACCAGATGTCATTGCCTATTCCAGATTAATAGTTTGATCAGTGGATCAATCTGGTGGGTTACTTTTATTGCCTTATGGTGGTTTATAACTAATACAAATACAGGAATCCCGCCCCAACCGCGGTTTTGCCATACGCGGATTTCACGGATACACGGTTTCATCTCTGCGGCAATTTTTGGCAACCGCGGCAGTGAATTTTGTGTATCCGCGGTTTTTAATTTAGGAATAAGGTAAATAACATGATTTTTATGCTTTTTATATTCTTTTTTATTGTGTTTATACACATTTATACTGGATTTGCCAACCGCGGTTTTACTAACCACGGGGGTTTTCAGGGACGTATCCCCCGCGGTTGGGGAGGGATTACTGTACTCACTCAGCATGCCCACCCACTGATGTGTGGATCGATGTATTCTTCCTGGGATTTCAAATTGACTCCCCAGTGTCAGCATTAAGCACTCTCAGGTCAGATAAAGCATAGCCAATGCCGAAGCTCAGCGTAAGCTCGAGGAACAGCACCTCATCTTTCGATTAGGCAATTTACAGCCCTCTGGACTTAACATAGAGTTCAACAATTTCAGATCATAACCTCGGCCCCTATCATATATATATTTTTTATCCACACTTTTTGTTTGTGCCTTTTGTTCTTCTCTCCCACATGGCAGCTGTCTTTCATTCTGCCAGCGCAATTCACACTTCATCTAGAGCCATCCTTTGTTTCTTAACCTGTCCCATTACCATCCCCTTTTGCCTTGAATATCTCTTAATGTCTCTTTAATTCTCCTGCCTTTTATCCTATCACAGACCTTCCCTTTTGTTCTTTCATCCCCTCCCCCATTTCCCAGCCCCTAAACTTGCTTAAAAATCTGTTCCATTTCCTGCTTTTTTCCAGTTCTGACGAAAGGTCATCGACCTGAAACGTTAACTCTGTTTCTCTCTTCACAGATGCTGCCTGACCTGCTGAGTGTCTCCAGCATTTTCTGTTTTTATTTCAGATTTCCATCATCTGCAGTATTTTCTTTTTGCCGAGTACAACTTGCTCTACTCTGCCCCAACCTCAGCGGAGCACTCCCTGCACTGGGTGATATGTGGTACTGCTGAGCCATCAATGCTGTTCCATTGGTCATTAATCAACACTGCAGGTTCATAAATGCAGAGGAAAGAATATGTCTGGCAATGTCCAAAATATTGGGAAAAGAGAAAATAAATACCTGGAGATTTTGTTCTTCATTTCCAGTCTATACATTTTTGCTCAAGTGTTCCTACAAACATACAAAATTAACAAGCAGGAAAAGACCAACTGGTCTGTCAAGCATGCCCCACATGAGCTTCATGACTAGACACTTCCCAATGTCCCGCCCCCATGTAATCTGCTGGGAGAGGCAAAAAGCAGAGAAAAAAACCCCAGGACCAATAAGGGAAAAAATACTCTCTCAAATTCCTCGCTGAACCCCTCAGGTGATGCGAACCAATCCAGGAGATCACATGGACCACGTGTTATCTATAAAGATACTTACCTTCGATATGATGTGATCTTTGCCCCAGTGAAGAACTGGTCCAGCTCCCTCTTGAAGGCATACAGAGAGTCAGCACCCACCACACCAGCTGGTAATGTATTCCTGCATTGCAAACAGTTCGAATGTAATTCTGAACGCCGCCCCACCAGTCTCTGCTAGTGTAGCACTTACATATTTTGGAATGTGCTGAAAATGAGGTACTAAAAAGACCATCAGTGAGGCGTTTTTATTGGTTGTGGTGGCAGTATTGGTTTATCATTAATACTCTGTGAGTTTTAAAATGTGGAAGTGGACTTACATTAAGAACATAAGAAATAAGAGCTGAAGTAGGCCATTTGGCCCTTCGAGCCTGCTCCACCATTCATCAAGATCATGGCTGATCTTCTACCTCAACTCCACCTTCCCGCACTATCCCCATATCCCTTAATTCCCAAAAATGTATCGACCTCTGTCTTGAATATACTCAATGACTGAGTATCCACAACTCGCTGGGGTAAAGAATTCCAAAGATTCACAACCCTTTGAGTGAAGAAATTTCTCCTCATCTCAGTCCTAAATGGCCAAACCTTTATTCTGAGACTGTGACCCCGTGTTCTAGATTCCTCAGCCAGGGGAAACATTTTCTCAGCATTAACCCTGTCAAGCCCCTTAAGAACTTTATATGTTTCAATGAGATCACCTCTCATTCTTCTAAACTCTAGGGAATATAGGCCTAGTCTACTCAATCTCTCCTCATAGGGCAATCCCCTCATCCCAGGAACCAGTCTAGTGAACCTTCGCTGCACTCCCTCGAAGGCAAGTATGTCTTTCCCTAGGTAAGGAGACCAGAACTGTATACAGTACTCCAGGTGTGGCCTCACCAATGCCCTGTATAATTGTAAAAAAAATGAGAAGTCGCACAACACCAGGTAATAGTCCAACAGTTTTATTTGAAATTACGAGCTTTCGGAGCTCTGCTCCTTCTTCAGGTACAGTGAGGGAATACAAATCGATTACACAGTATATATAGACAGAGAACAATGTGTCTGCAGAGATACAATCCGTCAGGGAGGCATTACATCAAAGACACATCAGAGTACAGCTAAGACAATGAGGTGGGTCACAGGGGGTCCAACGTGTCAAATGCTGCAGTCTGCAGTTAAGCTTTTAACTTTTTTTTTAAAAACTGGAAAACCAGACAACGATGTCGAGTCACGTTCTGTAGCGTGACATGAACCCAAAGAACCTGAAGAAGGAGCAGAGCTCCGAAAGCTCGTAATTTCAAATAAAACTGTTGGACTATAACCTGGTGTTGTGCGACTTCTCATTTTTGTCCAACACCGGCATCTCCGCATCATGGCTGTATAATTGTAGTAAGACTTCTTAACTCTTATACTCTAATCCCTTTGTAACAAAAGCTAACATACCATTTGCTTTCCTAATTGCTTGCTGTACCTGCGTGTTAACTTTCTCTGATTAGAGATGAAACTGTTAGATTGTGGTCTATAGCTTGATTTTCTCCACTACATTGAAAGGCTTCAGATGATGCAGCTTCATCACTGCAGCTCCTGCTGCTGTCTGACATTCCTTGTGTCCTGCTCATCCTAACTTAAAATGTGGCAATATTAGTCATTTTCAATTTGCGGTCCAGTTTTTTTTTAAACTGCCTATGGTGCAAGAAAGAATTTCCAGTAAATTTGTAATGAAGACTTTCTACTCAGTATAGGTGCAGTAATAGTTGAACTTAGAATTAGATTTAAAAAAACTTCATTGCATGGGACATACAACAGTATGCACCAACCCCATAGAAATGAATGTCACCACAGTGTTAATCTTGCTGACCAATTCAACTCAGACCAGTTTTCTGTTGTAAATCTACACTCCTTCCTGTTATGAAAGTGCGAATTAAATCATTGTTATTCCCAAGTACTTTACAGATAAAGCAAACAAATTAAAGTTATTAGCTTGGCTGTTACTGTTGACAGGTTTTGTAGTGATGATCTAAAAAATTTAAATGTTTTGAAATGCACAGGTCATTAAAGAGAAAAATACAGGTTATGACATTTCCCAAGTGTACCTCTTCATCAGAACTGAAGACTGAAAGATGAAGAGGCATATTAGTGAGGTTGGAAAAAATGGAGATAGAACAAGAGAGGGAGAGAATCAACAGATATGCCAGTTTGCAGGTTCAGGTCATTATCATGACTTTGACGTTCTCCTGGAGCAGGAATGCCCCCTGGAAGGGGTTGAGTCCAAAAGCGAAAAGGCACTTGGCCATTGCGAACAGGCTGCAATAATGGCCGATGGTTTCCGGGCTTTCTGGTTGCTGTCCAGAAATAGCAGTTGGAAGGCCTCTCACCACAAAGATTCACCGGTTGGCCCTGCCAGAAAAAAATAACCTATCTGATGGGAGATTTAAGGAGGTCACTGGAAGCCCTTTCTGAGGTCTTCCAACCTGAGGGGGCTCGGTGCAGTTTCCAAGCCCCACTTTCAATAGGCCTGCTGTCATATGGGCCTCCATTCATTACCATAGTATTTATTGTCAGTCCTGCCACACGGTGGCATAGTGGTTAGCACTGGTGCCTCACAGCGCCAGGGACCCGGGTTCGAATCCGGCTTCGGGTGACTGTCTGTGTGGAGTTTGCACATTCTCCCCGTGTCTGCGTGGGTTTCCTCCGGGTGCTCCGGTTTCCTCCCACAGTCCAAAAATGTGCGGGTTAGGTTGATTTGGCTATGATAAATTGACCCTTAGTGTTAGGGGGGGATTAAATATGTGGGGTTATGGGGATAGGATGGGATATGTTAGGGGGAATTAAATACGTGCTTCTTACTATTCAGGCAGAAGTGCTCTGTCGTCCTTGGTGAAAATTCCAGAAGTGCACGCGAAGCGTAAAGCGGCTGGACACCTGATGTTACAGGTCTCCGTCCCTGGTTCCTCTGCTTTGCGCCCAGGAAATCGGTTTTCCCAGAGCACCAAGCAGAGGAAATTCAGTCCCATATTTTCCTAAAAAAAACTATTAACTGACCCCAACAAGTACCAGCTGAACGCAAGGCTGCAACTCTACCCAATTAATGACAGGCTCCAGCCATGTCTGATTGGTGAAGCATGTTTAATATAGAAAGCCACAGTGGAGGCAAACCCAGCCTGCAGCTTGTTCTTTCTTTTCACCAATGGTATCATTGTCACAAGAACAGAAAATCAAGTGATACCTTCATATTCTACCATCTGTTGCTATTAAACTGGCCAGTTTTGCTCCTTGATCCTTAGCATAACACCTCTACGGCTGGCTTCAGTTAAAGAGGGGATTTGAAAGTAAATAATCTTGTCATACCTATTTAGATACCCCTTTACTCACCTTGTCAAATTCTATGGGCTAACCAGGGGTACAACATCTATTTAAAAATTGTGGAATACCCTTCTCATTAAATCTTTTAATATACAGCTTTCTTGCTGGCCATCAAACATTATGAAATAGAGTTTTTACTGCAAGTAGAAATTGGTTTCTCCAATTTGAATATTTATAGAAAAATCAATTGTGAATACAATATTTTCCCTCTCTGCATTCCAAAAGAAATATAATTGGAAAGTCGGAAGAATTGAATGAGCATCTTAATATAACATTTGGTTCTCTTCCCTGCTCCAACTGAAACTTGATATACAAAATACATTCAGCCTTTACTGGACAATGAGCTTTTAAGGATTATAATGAATGTATTAAAATGTACATACAACCTGCATTTTAATTTTTATAGAAGTATGTCTTTAAATAATGAATCTGTTCAATTAAGTTAATTTTCAAAGTTAATTTTAAAAGTAAAAAGCTAACTTTAATCATGACTGGAGCATAGTCTAGAGGGACAAAGAGGGATATACAATCTTTCAACTCCTTTTGATTGGAAATAGATTGCTAGTCTAAAAATTGAGAATTATCTTTGAAGTCAATTACTTAAGACTCTAAGTTATTAATTTTTGTAGTAAAGTTTATATTTTCCTGTACTTACTATTTTGAAATAATAATTGCCAATTATTTAACCTACTTTTGATCAGAATTCTTTGGCTGTAATTTTGCCGACACTGAGAGGGCGGGATCGTGGCGGGTCAGCTGTCAAAATAGAAAAAAGATTGACAGCGGGGAGGGAGCCTGCTGTCAACCCGCCTCCATGCGAGTCTCCCAAGTGTCAGGTCTGTTAGCACTGAACAGACCCGACACCAAGCAGCGGGTCAGGCAATTAAGCTCATTAAAAGCTATTTAAAAGGTTGTTAAACACAATTTAATCAGATACTTACGATTTTTACACCTTTTTCACAAGGTTCACGGCGCTCAGGGATCACGTCAGGTAAGGAGGTCGGGTGTTGTGTCAGCATGGGATGATTTACTAACTTGACAGCTGCAAATGGTCTATAAAAGCTCCCATTCCATAGGTCTTCACTTTCCAAGGTTAGAAGCTGTTACTTACTGCATTTGGAAGATAGATTGAGCTTTTTGCAGTTGCAAGTGTTTGGAGCAAACTCTCTATCCAGTGTCACCTCATTGGAACAACCTCTCTCACCATTGACAGATCACTTCTGTCATCTCAACCTCACCTGCCATCTATTACATCAGCATCGGTGCCCTTAAAAAAATCTCACCTTGGTCCTCAGAATCCCACCATGATCAGCCCCAACACCAGCAGCACCAGGCACACCAGCAGCACCAACAACAAAACCAACCTTCTCCGCAATCAACTGATGCTGCACAGGACACAGGGCATCAGCACCTCACCACATTGCTGCCCAGGACGCCATGGCCAGATTTACTTCACTTGACGCTGCACACCCTGGCTGCCACATGATGCGCCAGGTTGGCACCGCCCCGCACCAACACAATAAAGCATCCCTACAATGCACAAGCCATTCCTTTCACACTCATCACCATTACGGAGGGTACCCTTATGTCTCACCATTCACTGCAACTCACTAAGCCACTTCCAAAGGTGCACACAAATCTGTCCAAGACCGCAAAGTATTGAAAATAAAGATTTCAATGTTTGACAGCACATTACCAGAAACTTCACATGAACATTGGCTAAAACACCCAAGTGCCTACCCTTGTGTGTTGTTAGTTGGTATGCTTGCAGTAGGATGAGGGTTAGTGTGAGGGGTGGCTAGTGAGATGGGGAAGTGATAATGTAGATAGAGAGGGATGGGTGGAGGTGCAAGGTAAGTCGGTGTGAGTAAAGATGTGCAGGAGTAGGGTAGGGATGGCAGAGTGATGGGGATGTGATGAATGGCACAGCAGGATGAGGTTGAGTGTGGCTTGGCAGTAACGTTTCGTGATCTACTGAGATCATTGAAAGGCTTGTGCCACTGCTGCCAGGTCCTCCTGACCACATCCCTGCTTGTGTCCTCCTGTGCAATGTGCAACCAGGCTACGTTGGTCTCCTGCGGAGGTGTCTTCCGCCCATTGGAAGAGAAGAGAATCTCCCTGCGTATTGTGAGTCCCTCCATAAGCATATGGAGGGAGTCATGGGAGAGCCTGGGTGCAGCCGTGCAACTCTGTGCAGTGCTTGTCAGTGTTTGCAGCACCTCAATGCTGTAGAACGCTGACAGCACAACTGTCAAAATCAATTTGGACATGGCCCCTTTAAGGAAACCGGCTGATGACGCGTCATCAAATGACATCATCAGACCTGCTTCCTTTAAATTGGCCGGGAACCTCGCTGGGCGGGCTTAAAAAGCCCTATTAACATAAAATCACTTGGAGAGTGCAGGCTGCAGTAGGCAGCGGGCTAGGACCGCAACACCGATCCGGGCCGCCCCGGACCCGCCTCGGTCGGCGAAATCGCAGCCTTTCTATCTGCGTGATTTCATGC
This sequence comes from Squalus acanthias, assembly GCA_030390025.1. Taxonomy (NCBI): domain Eukaryota; kingdom Metazoa; phylum Chordata; class Chondrichthyes; order Squaliformes; family Squalidae; genus Squalus; species Squalus acanthias. The sequence continues at coordinate 28,787,917 of CM059430.1, read as the reverse complement.
TTTATTTGGTAGAAGATCACATTATTAATGCAATTATATTCAAACCAGAAGTTTTGAGAACTTGGCCGGAAGTATGAGAACAATATTGATCAAGTATCATCCTGAAAATGTAGCATCACATCATCTGCTAACTGAGATATCTTGCTGAGCAGGCTGAAGTAATTTTATGCAATATTATCAATGAGGATTGTCAAAATTTCTGAAGCAAATAAAAAGAGAAAGGAAAAGTTGGGTATTTTGGTCTTATTTAGACTCATGAGCGTTACTGAAACAGCCTTCACAACTAAGCCATTAGAGGTGCAAGCAGTAGTGAGACTTGAGAAATTTATGAATTGAGAATCCTATATGTTGATTAAGTGTATGGAGATGGGACAAACTGACTGGCGACCTCTGGGTGCAGACTGCCAGCAGCAGTCAGTTGTGAGTGTCGAAGCTCACTGCAGTTTTGTTAGCCTTCAGTCTACTGTGGTTAGAGGTAAGGGAAATTTCTGCGGTAGTGGTTTTGGATAATCTGTAGGAATGTGACTGTACAGTAGCTGTAGTCTGGGGTATTGCGGTTTCATTTTACAATAAAAAGGTTATTGTTTAATCTTCGGCTTTTTGCTCTGAATATTTGGGATCCAGTGTTTTGTTTATACCAATAGAAATTTAGCATTCATTTATTTTAAATATGCAAAGGAATCTATGGATGAAAGGAATGTATCTAATAACTGCCTCTCTAGTTTAGATGATGCATTTTGTTTGTTCATATTGTGCCAACATTTCTGTAAAAAGAAAATTCTGATCTTTTTAATGGCTTCTGGCAAGTCTCAACTGAACAATTACAATATCCAAACCCGAATATGTTAAAATACAGAAACTTTAATAGAGTATTAAACCAAACAAAAAGGAATGCATCTGAAATGCAAATTGACAATAAAATGTAACCTTGTGCCATAATGAGATCGCACAGCAGTATATCAAAAGGTACACATAGCAAATTTTACTCATTAATTATAGGTGCAACAGGAATAGAATTCAATTTTTATTAATAGTAAAAAAAATAGAAAGAACATTGATATTGCAAATTTAGAAATTGAATTAATTTTATTGGTGTTGCTTGTAAATACAATCCAGTCCATCCAATAATTGCAAAGAAGAGAATGATATTGTGACCCCTGCCATTTATTGGTCAGTGCTGTGGCCTATTAATCTAAAGCACAAGCTAATGATTGGAAAAGGAAGTATACTTCCCATGGTGATTACAGATCGGATTTATGACATTGCAATTACCTATCATGTGACTATCTGAAAAAGATCCACTTCTTGAATAGCTTTCAGACTTCAATTTATTTCTTAATAGATGCAGTAAATAAGCTGAGGTAGAACAAAATATAATGCAGTCAATAATCTGTTGACACATGTTGGGCTGGAAATTGCGGTCGGAGTCTTCCCGCGGGCTAATGCCTCCGATCCGCGAGAAAAGTACGCACCTACCTGGTGCCTCCGTATCTTCGGACTCTTGCGGTCCTGGGTCTGCAGGCGTACGCCTGCGTAAAGGCCCACGTATCCCGGGGCGCAAGCAGTTCGCAAACGTCCCTGGGATCACGTGGGCCAGGCCAACCAGTCAAAAAGGGGGATTCCCATTATGCTTCTGGGGATTCCATTTACGTACGGATTCCCCATGAGCAAAATAGAAATCACACAAAAAACACACTTTCACCCCACTTAAATAAAAATAAATCATCACGTTAAAAAATAATTAAATTACAATTTAATTAAACATTTAAAACAAAAATTTAATTTTATAAATTTAAACATTTTTAAAGGGGCCAAAAATAACCTAAACAAATTTTAAAGGTTTTTGAAATTTTAAATGATTTAAACAAAATTATTTTAATATTTATTTAAACCCTTAAGCTGGTAAAAGAAGGCCTTACGCCTGCTTTTATCAGGCGTAAGCGTTTCGTGGGCTTTTGCTGGGCAGTAGTTGGGCAAATAGCCCAACTCTGCGCCAGCGAATGTCCATTTTCATCGAATTCGTACCATTTGTCGAGCTGAAACTTGACAGATAGCAAGTTCTGGGTTTTTGCGCATGCAGAAAATCCGGTCCATTAAATTAACTTAAAAGATAACTATGTATTTCATTGGTAATATGTTCATTCTGTTTGAAAATTTCTGCTGTGCTTTTAACTGCAATATTTATAAAGTTTAAGGAATGCTAGGGCTTGTTCTGGGCTGTAAAGGAATTTATGTGAATAAATGTATTGTTAGAGTGTGACGATTCCAACATTTCTTAGCTTCCACAGAGGAGTTTTTTTTCTTCGACACAGGCAAGGCCTCAATGAGACTTTAGCTCCAGAAGTGTTTCAGAAATGTGCCGTCTGTTTTTGGTGGTGTAGAAAGCAGCTCTCATCTAGAGTTGGAATATTTGCTCTGCCAAAATTGATACTGGCTTTATGAAAAAAACTCCTACTCGATAATGTAAAGCTCTATTCTATTTGCATTTCATTTCTGTTGAGTGAACAGTAAAAGGGTGTGTGTGGGCTACCTACTGTGAAAGAAGCACATACAAAATTGGTGTAGTTCATCAAAGATTTCTTTATATACAGTGTTCAGTATTTACACACAATGTTCAACAAGAAGTTAGTGCTGTAGTGAGTGCTTCCCAGGGAATACAAGAGCCCATGATAGCTGTTTTAGGTTAGTATAACTTTAAATACCAGCTATAAAAATAGCAATGAAATGACTCCAAGCTATGAAAACCCCAATTGAAGAAAAACTCTTCTTATGAAGACCAGTTTTATTGAGGCTCTTCAAATGACATCAGAGAAAGGAACCCAAGAGTTTTAAAATCTTAAGCCAATTTAACTTTGTAAAACCAATTGCTACTCGCAAATTTGCCACAAATTGACCTTGAGATATGTAATTACAGTTACTTTTTCATAACAGCAAATTTGAGGTTTCAGGGAACTGGCAATGTTTCAGGGTTTGGGGATAGAGATAAGCCAGAAATACTGCACATTTTGTGTCATTGAGAAGCAGTTTAACTTGGAGTCACCCAAATTGAACTTAGGCAAGTGGTATAAAAGCACCTCAAGGAGGCAGCAGTGTAACTGCAACTGGTGCAAAATAAACTTGAGGGTTCGATAGATGGTTTTAAATGCCATTTTTAACTGGTTTAAAGGTACCTTAGAAATGACTGTCCCGTCAGCCCTCTATTAAACCTTTAACATTTAATCGGCTTTTGAACCTCAGTAAAGCTTTTTCTGGGCAAATTCTCCATGCCACCATAATGTTGTCTGGACAGATTAATGTTCCAGGAGTGGGCAGGGAGAGATTCCAAGTACATTTTTAAAATTTCGGTTCCCTTGTGCTTGTTAATATCATCTGTGTTACATTCCTGTAGCATTTGCAGTATGAATATTCATTGTGTGCAATAGTCACACAGACAAACATGACTAACACTCTTTGCACAACAATTGATACTAACAGACTTGTGAAAAGGTCACAAGTGATGCGACAAAATTTCGATTAATTTGGAAAAGTGCCCCCTTTACTTTATGTCAAGAACTTGCAACTTATTTCAATTTTTCTAACGCAAACATTAATCTTAAACATTAGATAAGATATTTTCAGAACTAATTTTAAGATGGCACCATTATACCTCACAAGAAGCCTTGGTAACAGATTTGTGTTTCTCTAAGAGGAACACATTTTTCTAATTAGAAATATTCATAATTCTTGGAATCAGTTTTCTGTAACTTTCTATGCATCTTCACATGAAGCTTTTGTTATTGATTTTATGAGAATATTACTATGGAAAACAGACTATATCATGCAGTTGATTGTATTTTTTATGTGCTATGATGTAACCACTTTCTGAATTTGAAATTGTAAAGAAAAAATATGCCTTATAAAAGAATTACTGTGAAGTCAGGCATAAACTTCTAATTGGAGATTTTTTAAAGATTGTTAGCAAACAATATTGAATGGATCAGGTGATATTTTTCTGTAACCTATGTATACTATCTTACTGTTCAAGTAATTAACAAACTCACTGTCAGTACCAGCAGATCTGATTACTTTTGCTTTGCAAAGTGATGACTACGGAATTCCTAGAATGAATGGAACCTTACAGCAGTCAGATGAATCAATAAACAATCATTCATATTTTTCCTTCCTTTTAACACTGGAACCTTTATTTCACATGGACCCTGTCCGAGTACACTGGAACCCAAAGGTAAAAATGAGGAATGCACTGCAGGACTCAAATATTTCTAATCGCTGAAGATTTGACAGGTTGGGATTTGGTGCTATTTCTGCAGCGAATCTGTGAGTCTGCAGTAACTTCTTTGTTCTGGGTTCTATATCAATGATATCCTATTATAATTTTTAGCTCTTTGCAAACCCTTATATTTACTTCAACTTGATGCATATTTCTAGTTGTTGACCTTAATTGCCGCATCAAGCAGAACTGGTAGCTGTGGTGTGTACTGAATGGTTTCACAGTTAACTGAATGCCAATATGATTAACGGAAGTTTTAACAGTTGGCTTTGAAATGACACTCGCGGTACTGTGCTATTTTTCACAGCAGAGCCAAAGCTTGGCTGGCGGAAGTGTCTGCTGGCATCTTAACTCTGCATTTAACCAGTCTAGCAATGCCATAGCTACTTTAAGAATTTAGTAAATACTTTTGTTGCTTTCCTTCAGTTTGAATACTAATGTAAATACATTCTGCTACTCCAGCCCTTTCAGCCCATTAGTTTACACCACAGATAAATTGTTGGTCATAACACAAGTTTTACAATTTTGTTGAAAGATGTGTAATGGTATTGTTCATTTAGTGTTCAGGTACTGTTGTTTAAAATCTTCACAAATGTATAATTTTCTTATTAGGTGACTCTATACAAAAAGATTTCCAACATATGTTGTGGTATAGGTGGGTTTACCAGCTAAGGACTAAATACTATGGGGAATATTTTTCCTAATTTTATAGTCCATTTATTTAAGTCAACGTTCAGAAACACATTTTGGGGCATTCTGAGATAATTAGGCAATTATGACCAAAGAGCTCAATGTCTAAGTAATCGCTTCAGGGAGTAGACTTTTAAATAGGCACCAATGAATAACTAGCTGAGCCATTTTAAACTTGTAATAGACGTCTCAGTTACAGGGTTTGGCTACCACATTCAGTGCAACAATGTAAAGATAGTTTTCATGGTTCTTGAAATTTCCTGAGCTCTTTCACAAATAAAACCAGGGCTCTGTAAAACAGGTTAACCACTTATCTGGGGTAAGAAAACTTTTACCCACCCCATCTAGCAGATTGTGGTATCGATCCAAAATCCCAAATGTGATGTGAACATTAAGCAAAACCTGCGACCATTAAACTTGTATTGCTTCTCCACACAGCATTTGCGGGAAGTTTAATTCCTAGCCGAGATTTGTCAGCAGTGTGCTTAAGCTGCCATTTGATTTAGACCATGTTAACTTTTCAAGTGAGCATCACTTTCTTTCTTCTTTCCTAAAATGTTCAAGGGACATGAAACCTTTTATATTAACATCCAGGTTCCAGTAGAGTTTTGGAAGTAAGCAGAATTGCATTTTTGAGCTCCACTTGTTTCTTTAATTGTGATGAAACAACCAAGAATGTTTATTGTCGTCACTAAATAACAATCCCTTACTTAGTAAAATAGAGATTTCATTGCAAAAGGAACCAGTATATCATTTTAGTAACTATTGTTGGGATCCAATATTTTAATAAATATTAATATTGAGGTTCCTTGTGAACTATTCAAGATAACCAGAAAACAGTAATAAGTTTCTACTTTAGAATGTGTTCTGTTAAAATCTCATTGGAACATATACAGAAAGATTCCGATAAGAATCCTAAATCCAACCTTAAAATGAAATAACTTTTGTGCAAGCTTTATTTGTTGGCCATGGTGCAAAGATGTAAATTTGCAGCTGCCTACTTTGGTTTTCATTTTACTTCACAAGCGGGTTGCGCAGCGCTCGAGATTATTTACATAAACTGTGCTTTTTATTCTGTATTTTTCTTCCTACTTTTTCTAACTACACACATGCTTGAAAATTGCCATAAATATAGAAGCTGTTATTATAATGATCCAAGCTGTATGCAAACTAGAAAATGTTCAAGAAATACAGAAAAATATATAGTGCAGAGGCAAAATATTACAACAAATTATAACCAATTTTCTCTTTGTATCTTTCCTGCATTTTATCTCTTATTTAGTTTCTGTTTGTTTCTCAGTCTTTGATTTACTTTATGTAGCATGTCAACAACAACAACTTGTATTTCTAGAGTGCCTTTAACGTACCAAGTAAAATGTCCCAAGGTGCTTCACAGGAGCGTTATAAAACTAAATTTGACACCGAGCCACATAAGGAGATATTAGGGCAGATGACCAAAAGCTTGGTCAAAGAGGTAGACTTTAAGGAGCGTCTTAAAGGAGGAAAGAGAGGTAGAGAGGTTCAGGGAGGGAAGTCCAGAGCTTAGGGCCAAGGCAGCTGAAGGCACGGCTGCCAATGGTGGAGCGATTAAAATCAGAGATGCTCAGGAGGCCAGAATTAGAGGAGCACAGAGATCTCGGAGAGTTGTGGGGCTGGAGGAGATTACAGAGATAGGGAGAGGCGAGGCCATGCAGGGATTTGAAAACAAGAATAAGAATTTTAAAATCAAGGCGTTGCTTAACTGGGAGCCAATGTAAGTCAGCGAGCACAGGCGTGATGGGTGACTGGGACTTGGTGCAAGTTAGAACATGAGCAGCAGAGTTTTAGATACCTCAAGTTTACGGAGGATAGAACATGGGAAGATGCCCAGGAATGTGTTGGCCTAGAGGTAACAAAGGCATAGATGAGGGTTTCAGCAGTAGATGAGCTGAGGCAGGGGTGGAGTCGGGCGATGTTCCGGAGGTGGAAATAGGCGGTCTTAGTGATGGCGCGAATATGTGATCGGAAGTTCACCTCGGAGTCAAATATGACACCAAGGTTGCGAACATGCTGGTTCAGCTTCAGACAGTTGCCATGAAGAGCGATGGAGTCGGTGGCTAGGGAACGAAGTTTGTGGCAGGGACTGAAGACAATGGGGAAAAAATTGGCTCGCGCCCTCTTTGGGATGCTAACTTCGCCGGGGCGCTACTTTAGCGGCCCGTAAAAGTTAGCACCCTTGCACCTGAAATTGAATGGTAGCGCCCCAAGCAGGAGGTGGGGCGCTACTGGAAGCACTCCCCCTCCCTCATGGGGCGTTCCCATTGAATATCGCGGCGCTACGTGCAGCAGTGCCACGCACATCGGCACGTAGCGCCGCGATACTGCAGGCCTCCCTCCCCTGATTAAAGGGGAGGGGCCTAGCCCTTGGGGCACTAATGGCAGGCGCAAAGCAACCGAATTTTTCCCCCAATGCCTTTTAGTCAACTTGGACATTTATCTCTGCTGCTGAGAGCTTGGGCAGCCAGGGACTGATGTGCTCCCAGACCTCTGTCAGTTCCCTCTTTGGCTGTCTGCTAGGATACAAAGGAGCTCCTCTTTCTGCTGGTTATGCTGTCATCTCGCACAGCATCACCACTCTGCAGTCTGCTTTGGGTCATGTGACTAGCTCCAGAGACGCTTCAGCCGGGCCCTCATAACAGGAGTCAGTGTTAGCAGCCTTTTGCAGCTTTGGTGGAAGCTCAAACAGCTGCCATCCAGACTTTGGGCTCCACTTTGGAGAGAGAATAGATAGGGCCTTTCAAGGCATTACTTAACGCCTGGGGCCGGGGACGAGGATGGAATCGATGGCAGGTGTATAGAGTTTTGGCAGAAGCCAAAGATGATGGCTTCGATCTTCCCATTGTTTAGAGGAAGTTGCGGCTCATCCAGGACTGGATGTGTGATGAACAGTCTAACAACATAGGCAGTGGCGGGCTCGAGAGAGAGAGAGAGAGAGAGAGAGAGAGCGAGAAATGTGAAGAAGTAGATCTGGATGTCATCAGCACAAGTGTGGAGATGATGTTGGCAAGGAGCAGCATGTAGATAAGGAATCGTATGGGGGCAAAGATGGATCCTTGGGGGACTCTGGAAGTAATGGTGTGGGATGGAAAGAGAAGCCATTACTGGAGACGCTCTGGCTGCGATTGAATAGATAAGAATGGAACCAAGCGAGCACAGTCCCACTGAGCTGGACATCGAAGGAAAGATGTTGGAGGAGGATGATATGACCAACCATGTCAAAGGGTGCAGAGAAGTCGAGGAGGATGAGGAGAGATAATGCAAGATAGTTACAGAAAATGTCAGTCACAATTTTGGTTAAGGCCGTTTCAGTACTGTGGTAGAAATGAAAACCTTATTGAATAGATTCAAATGTGAAGTTGCAAGAGAGATAGACACTGATCTGGGAGGCAATTAGATGTTCAAGGACTTTGGGGGGGCAGTTGGAGGTGGGACATTGGTTTGCAAAGATAGAGGGGTTGAGGGTGGATTTTTGAGGAGGGGATGATGATAGCGGTTTTTAAAGGGGGGGAACAGTAACTGAGGAGAGATGAACAATGTTTATCCAATCGTGTTAGATCACCTGGGTGCAATGAATATAAGAAAATTAAGGAAAATTGGGTAAGTTCCTTTACAGGCATGTACTCTGACATGGCAGATTCTCCAATATATGCAGTGCTTAGGTAATCCAGTGAGCCTGGGCACAAAACCAGGAAGATCTCTCTGGACATTATGATTAAACTGTACACAGTTTTGTCAGACTGCAACTTGAGCACTGTATCCAGTGTCACTAAAAATCAAGGGAGACATTCAAGCGCTGGAGACTGATCGCTAGTGTAAAAATGTCTGAGTTATAAGGAAAGACTGGGAAACATGGCTTTTTCAGCTGGAAAGAAGGCGCCAGACAGATAATCTTATAGAAGTTTACAAAACAATGAAGGGTATGGAAACAGTAAGTCCAGAATATTACTTTAAATTAAATTGCTAGAGTAGGGACATAAGTTCAAGTTAGTAAAAGGCAAATTGAAAACTTCTATCAGGAAGTTCCTCACAAAAAGAATGATCACCGACACCCAGAAAGAGTAGTGGAAGTGAAAACCCTGGAATCATTTAAGAAACAATTAGATGCGCAGTTGGGTTGGGGGATGTAGGATCATTCTGGCTGGAAGAACTAAGATGGGCTGAATTGCTTTCCTCATCTGTAATTATCTTGTGAACTTGGGATCTAATTTCTTGCTTATATCATTTGTGAGTTTTGCCCTTTGATCCTCATCACTCCTTTTAAACCTGATTCTAATTTTCCTCAGCCTATTTATCTCCAGACCTAACAACAGAAAACGCTGGAAAAACTCAGCAGGCCAGGCAGCATCCGTGGAGAGAGAAAGAGAGTTGACGTTTCAGGTCGATGACCTTTCATCAGAACTGGGAAGAGCTGGAAATCAAATAGATTTAAGGCCAGGGTAAAGCTGGGAAAAGGGGGAGGGGATAAAGGAACAAAGGAGGAGATGAAGAGACATTAAGAGACATTAAGAGATATGCAAGGCTAGAGGTGGTGTTAATGTGACAGATTAAGGCTGAATTAATGTCTCTTAATGTCTCTTCATCTCCTCCTTTGTTCCTTTATCCCCTCCCCCTTTTCCCAGCTTTACCCTGGCCTTAAATCTATTTGATTTCCAGCTCTTCCCAGTTCTGATGAAAGGTCATCGACCTGAAACGTCAACTCTCTTTCTCTCTCCACGGATGCTGCCTGGCCTGCTGAGTTTTTCCAGCGTTTTCTGTTGTTATTTCGGATTTCCAGCATCTGCAGTATTTTGCTATCGTTATCTCCAGACCTAATTGCTCCCTCCTTAAACCTGCCTCTGATTCAAATACGTTTCTAGTCTTTAAAAGAAAATTAAGTAAAAATCTGGGAAATTTTGCACAAACACATAAGAATAACACATTTTCCCTTTGGAATAACACACTTTCACAGTGCAGTTTTTGGTACACCAGTGCTCTGTGTTGTAGGCTTTAGGTTTGTGGATATAGTTCTCCACGTAGTGAGTTCTCAGTGTGAGTTGTGCTATCAGGGAGACAGAGGGGAAACTGGAGGTTAACTCAACCCAGGCTGATGTGGTGCAGTTCCTTAAGGCAGTAATGGCACAGATTAAAAACAACTTGCATTTATAAACCGCTGTTGAGGCTGCCGCGAAACACGAATTAAGGCTGAATCCATGTGTGTCAAACAAGAGACTTTTTAAGCACAGCATGGCACAAAAATGGCTGAACCGAAAAGCTCCCAGAATTCTCTGGGTAAAACCCGAGGCCCCGCCCCCTCCTGCCTTAAAGGTAAGGTGCCTTAAAGGGAAGGTGCAGGATATTTGTCCACGGACGGAAGAGTGGATTATGTCCGTTTTAGGTGGCGATCCACCACATAGCTCCCCCCAGAATCCGCTTAGGAGGTGTGGACGAGACGGTGCGGCGGTCTGATGGGCCGGCCGGAGCGGCTCTTGTAGGACGCTGGTGGACGTGGAACGGCCGGGCGTGGAGCAGCCGGGTGAACCGGCTTGAGGGCAGGTCGGCCGCGTGGAGGTGGACGAGCTACAGGGGACCTGCTCACCGGGCTCCGAGTGTGCTGGCTTGAGTCGGTCAACCGACACTTTTTCGGTCCTGTCGCCCACTTGCAGGGTGAAAAATTTGTCCTCAGCCTGTAGCACCTTGTAGGGCCCATCGTACGGGGGTTGAAGGGGTCCACGGTGGACGTCGTGCCGGACGAAAACAAACCGTGCCTGGTGCAGGCTTAGTGGGACGTGTGAGGTGGATTCGCTGTGTCGGGCAATGGGCACCGGGGCGAACTGCAGCGCCGGTGAGGCGAAGTCGTGGCGTTGCTGGTCGGCTGACCAGGGTGTCGTGGCGGTGGGCAGGAACTCGTCGGGTACGCGCAGCGGCTGACCGTACACAAGCTCTGCTGCCGATGCGTGGAGGTCTTCTTTAACCGCGGTGCGCAGGCCGAGGAGGACCCACGGAAGTCGGTCGGTCCAGGCGCCGTCTTGGAGGCTGGCTCGAAGAGATGCCTTCAAGGATCTGTGGAACCGCTCACACAGTCCGTTGGCTTGGGGGTGGTACGCTGTGGTGCGGTGAATGGTCACCCCGAGATTGCGTGCGACAGCGGTCCAGAGTTCAGAGGTAAATTGCGGACCTCTGTCCGACGTCATGTCGGAGGGGACGCCGAACCGTGCGACCCAGGTGCTGACGAAGGCTCTGGCGATGTCGGCGGTGGTGGTAGAGGTCAGTGGAATTGCCTCGGGCCAGCGTGTGGTGCGGTCAACGATGGTCAGCAAGTGCGTGTGGCCTTGCGACGGCGGCAGGGGCCCGACGATGTCCACGTGGATGTGGTCGAATCTCCGCGAGGGGACGGTAAACTCCTCGAGGGGTGCTTTCGTGTGTTGCTGTACCTTGGCCCGTTGGCAGGCTAGGCAGGAGTTGGCCCAAGTACGCACATCCTTGCGAAGGCCGCGCCAGACGAAGCGGTTGGCTACCAATTTGATGGATGCGCGGGCGCCGGGGTGGGAGAGATTGTGGAGAATGTCGAATACCCGGCGGCGCCAGGACGCTGGGATGACGGGCCGAGGTTGACATAGGGATATGTCGCACTTGACCGTGACTGCGGTCAGGCCACAGGCGACGTCGGCCAGGCGTAGCCCTGGTAGGTTGGTGGGTGCGGAGAGCAGATCAGGGTCGGTGATCTGGTCTGCTGTGAGTTGAGCGTAGTCAACTGCTAGGTGTGCGGCGTGGATGGCGGGGCGGGAGAGGCAGTCGGCTACCACATTGTCTCGGCCGGAGACGTGTTGGATGTCCGTGGTGAACTCGGACACTGCCGCGAGCTGGCGCTGCTGCCTGGCGGACCAGGGGTCGGTTGTCTTTGCCATTGCGAATGTCAGGGGCTTGTGGTCGACAAACGCAGTGAAGGGGTGGCCCTCAAGCAAAAACCGGAAATGGCGGACCGCCAGGAACAGCGCGAGGAGCTCGCGGTCGAAGGTGCTGTACTTGACCTCCGGGGAGCGTAGTTTGCGGCTGAAGAAGGCAAGTGGTTGCCAGGCGCCGTCGACCCACTGCTCATACACGGCGCCGACCACGTGGTCGGAGGCGTCCGTGGTGAGCGCTACCCTGGCATTGGGCCGTGGGTGCGCGAGCAGGGTGGCGTTGGCGAGCGCGGTCTTGGTGGAATCGAAGGCGGCGGACGCGTCTGCCGTCCATTCGACCGCCATCTTGCCGCTCCTGTCCCGGAGGGCTTCATACAGGGACCTCATGAGGGACGCCGCTTTGGGGATGAAGCGGTTATAGAAATTCACCATCCCGAGGAACTCCTGGAGGCCTTTGATGGTGGTGGGGCGGGGAAATTGTTGGACGGCCTGCACCTTGGTGGGCAGGGGAATGGCCCCAGCATGGGTGATGTGGTGACCGAGGAAGTCGATCTTGTCCAGGCCGAACTGGCATTTGGCTGGGCTGAGGATGAGCCCGTGGTCGCTGAGGCGCCCGAACAGGATGCGAAGGTGTTCGAGGTGTTCCTGCTTGGAGGAACTGGCTACCAGGATGTCGTCCAGGTAGACGAACAGGAACTTCAGGTCCCGAAGGACCGAGTCCATGAGCCGTTGGAATGCCTGGGCCGCGTTTTTGAGGCTGAAGGGCATCCGCAGGAACTCGAACAGGCCGAAGGGGGTGATTACGGCCGTCTTGGGGACGTCCGCGGGGTGGACGGGGACTTGGTGGTAGCCACGCACAGGTCGACCTTGGAAAAGACTGAGCGGCCGGCCAGTCTAGCCGAGAAGTCCTGAATGTGCGGCACGGGGTACCGATCAGGGGTGGTGGCGTCATTGAGGCGGCGGTAATCCCCGCAGGGGCGCCAACCTCCGCCTGGTTTGGGGGCGATGTGGAGTGGGGAGGCCCAGGGACTGTTGGAGCGGCTGATGATGCCGAGCTGTTCCATGGTGGCAAACTCGGTCCGCGCGATCTCCAGTTTGGCCGGGTCCAGCCTGCGAGCGTGGGCGTACACTGGGGGGCCTGTGGTGGGGATGAAGTGTTCCACCCCGTGTTTGGCGGCCTCCGCGGAGAAGGTCGGATTGGTAAGGGCCGGGAATTCGGCCAGGAGTGCCGAGTAGTCATCCGTGGCCCGGGCGTGGCACTGTGACGCCATGTCGGCGGGTTGACGGGGGGCCATGGCGCCCAGGATGGGGGACATGGTGTTCATGTCCACGAGGCGGTGACGAGGGATGTCTATCAGTAGGCCGTGGGCGCACAGGAAATCTGCGCCGATGAGGGTGGAGAGCACCTTGGCAGTGATGAACTCACATTGGTAGCGGTGACCAGCGAGGTCGAGGGTGACTGTCCAGGTGTCATACGTCCGGATTTCCGAGCCGTTAGCAGCAGCCAGCGCCGGTCCTCGTTCGCCCTTTTGGATGTCGAGGGAGGAGGCCGGGATGATGCTGTGCTGAGCCCCAGTGTCGCACAGGAACCGGCGGCCGGTTTTGTCACCCGCGACGAACAGCAGGGAGCCCGCGTGGCCCACGGCCATCGCGGGGGCTGGAACGGGGGCGGACTTGAAAGAGCAGGGAGGTGTGCACCGTTGTGCCCTGGCGCCGAACCATGCATGGTAGTAACAGTGGCCCGGGTTAGTGGGGCGTGAAGGCCCCGTGGGCCTGGTGGCAGGCCCTTGTGGCCGCATGCTGGCCGGTGAGGGGCGCGTCCAGGCATTGGCTGCCAGGTCCGGAGTGACGTCGCGGCTGGAGTGAGCGGACAGCAGCTTGTCGGCCTCATCGGCCAGGGCTTCCAGGTTCGTGAGGCCGGACGCCACGATCGCTGGGCGGATGCTGAGAGGGAGCTGGCGGATGAACAGCGTGCGGAAGAGGGATCCGGGTGGGCTCTCGTCGGTGAGGGAGAGCATGTGGGAGAGGAGGTGGCAGTTTCGCTGATATGCCGAGGCCGTAAATTTTTTAAGGAGGGCTGCCTTGAGATGTGCGTACTTGCCTTCCTCTGGTGGGTTCTGCAGCGTTGTCCAAACCTTCGAAACTGCGGCGCTACCGAGTGATGTGACGAGGTAGTCGTACTGCGTCCCATCAGTGGTGATGTTTCGCAGCCGGAAGCACGATTCAGCTTGGAGAAACCTCCCAAAACTCCGGCAGTTTCACGGAAACTGCGTTCGTGTCCGCCATTGCAGTGCTCGGAATACGTTCTGAGCGTCGGGGTCACCAATGTTGAGGCTGCCGCGAAACACGAATTAAGGCTGAATCCATGTGTGGAAAACAAGAGACTTTTTAATCACAGCATGGCACAAAAATGGCTGAACCGAAAAGCTCCCAGAATTCTCTGGGTAAAACCTGAGGCCCCGCCCCCTCCTGCCTTAAAGGTAAGGTACCTTAAAGGGAAGGTGCAGGATATTTGTCCACGGACGGAAGAGTGGATTATGCCCGTTTTAGGTGGCGATCTGCCACACAGCCTTTAATGTAGCAAAACATCCCAAGGAGCTTCACAGGACTGTAATCAGACAAAATTAACACCGAACCAAAGGAGACATTAAGACAGGTCACTAAAAGCTTGGTCAAACTTGGTTTTAAGGAGCATTTTAAAGAAGGAAAGAGCGGCAGAACGATTTGGGGAGGGAATTCCAGAGTTCATGTTCTAAACAGCTGAAGGCAACACTGCTAATGGTGGGGTGAAGGAAGTAGGGGATGCACAAGAGGCCAGAGTTGTCACCGAGTTCTCAGAGGGTTGTAGAGCTGTAGAGGTTACAGAGATGGGGAAGCGCGAGGCCATAACTGCCTAATCCTTTGGTTGGGGAGTGGCTCTTCTTTATAGAACCTGTCTGATTTTGATTCCATTCACACCAAAAATTGCTAATCACTTTTTCATGAAGACCATGGTCTTCTTTTAAAAATATGGGATGACGAATGAATAATTTTGCTTCCAGTTGCACAATATTTGAAGGTGGGAGGGATTAATCAAGTTCAATAAGACAGTAGTGAAGTGTGAAATCTAACTGGTACTAAGAAGTATTCCTACACCAGATGGAAACTTAGGTACACAGAGCTTGCATGCATTGTATAGCCATAACCAGAATTGTCCAAAACCCTCCCAACACATTTTGCATTTTTAATGGATGATTTGGCCTATTAAATAATTAGTTAACAACTCATGGTCAGAAGTGTATAGAATGTGAAAGTCATGTTGTTGTACGTAATGAGCTGTGATCTTCTGAAGTACATTGCAAAGGCGATATAGGGGAGGCTAGTAATTATTGTGACTCATACAGTTTGGCATGTCGAAAGAGTTATGAATGTTACTGGATAGTGGAGAAATGTTCTGCTCCTGAGGGATCATCTCGTATCATTATGATCAACTGAAAAAGTACGGTTATAATTTATAGACATCTTAATATAAAGTTCTTAAGTGAGATTTACTGCAGGCAAAGATGAGGATGCCTATTACCACAGCAATCATGTTGGAAGAAGAGCTTTAAAAAAGATGATCCTTTCTGTCACAACCTTCAAGTTAGATCTCCGTAAGAAAACCGAAAGAATAGGATGTGGCTTGAATTTGATTTAGTCTTTGTTCCATTTACGAACAGTGATGAGTCTGTACTGTACGTAATACTTCATGACTGCATGCTGTTATTTTTCACATGTGGCTTATGAAGAACTCTCTAATATTAAATGGCTTCTTTATGTGTTTTGAATTGTTTGGGTCTGATAGACTAGAGTTAATCATAGAACGTAATAATGGAATAGTGTTTGGCACTGAGCCAATGCAAATGTAATAACCAATATAAATGCTTTTACATTGTGGACATATTATAGGTAGTGTGTTATTATAAATTGAAATTCATAGACTGCCAGAGCCTTTGAGTTTGACCATGACAGCTCCAAGGTGGCTGTGATAATATGCATGCATGAAGATAACATCAAGCAAAGTTTATTTTGGTTAATACTGAATATTACTGGTCTACATCTGCTGAAAAACTTGAATATTCTAGTCTAGTTTGCCCAGACTTAGTGACACTATCTATCAAGACCAACTGTCATTGGATATTCTCGTCAGGTTTTCCCAAACATAGTGACAAAGTCTATTGAAATCAATTGTAGTTAAATAAATTATACATTTTCACTGCATGACCTGAACATTGCAATTGTAAATAAGACTTTTTAAAAATTCGTTCGGGATGAGGGCGTTGCTGCCAAGGCCAGCATTTATTGCCCATCCCTAATTGTCCTTGAGAAGTGGTGGCGAGCCGCTGCCTTGAACTCCTGCAGTCCATCTTCTTTGTAGCGGTTTTGGTTACAACTAAGTGGCTTGCTAGGCCATTTCAGAGGGCAATAAAGAGTCTGTGGGTCTGGAGAGACCAGGTAAGGATGGCAGATTTCCTTCCCTTCAAGGACATTAGTGAACCAGATGGGTTTTTACGACAATCCGGCAGTTTTATAGCTTTTTATTCCAGATTTATTTAACTGAATTTAAATTCCCCAGCTGCCGTGGTAGGATTTGAACTCAAGTCTCCAGATCATTAGTCCAGGCCTCTGGATTACTAGTCCAGTAACATAACCACTATGCTACTGTACCGTTCCTACATTACAACAGTGACTACACTTCAAAAGTACTTTATTGACTGTAAAGCGCTTTGGGACATCCTGAGGTTGTGAAAGGGGCTATATAAATGCAAGTTATTTCTTTATAGGAGAAGGCACTAATATATGTATTTTTTGAGAGGAAAGGCTGGTCTTAAAAGTACATTGCACCTCTCAAAAAAAAACCTCAATTGTAAAAAAAATACTGCTACAATGAATCAAAATATGGTTATTTATAGACATTTTTAATTCCCAATATTTAAAACTGAAAATCTATTCTTCCCTGTAGCACTAACGTGAGTGCGATAGACCCTTGTTTGAGAGACCTGTTGTATCTGTGATTTAATGAACTTTAATGTTCTTTTACAAAAGTTCACCATTATTTCATCAATTCTCCATAATATGTATGGGGAATAATCTTGATGATGCAGGAATAATCTTGGAAATAAATCTGGAGTAAAACATTCATCTAATATATTTTCAACTTGCCCGCAAGGGCAAAAAAACTGACATTACGAATCGGCCGCCTGTTGTAGAAAGCATTCGATCGCCGTAAATCAATGGAAATATAAATTGTGCGGTTTCTAAATCAGGCGGCAAATTGGCAATCTACCCCATTATTTCAGCATAAACTTATGATAGTCTTTCCCTACATTCAGCTAGTTTACAGTCAAAGCAGGAACAAGGCAAGAATTGGAAGGAATATTCCATGTCCGCCTTTCCAAAAATTAAACATTTGCAGGGCTGTGTGGTACAGCTGTGTCCTTTCATTTGGAACATGCCCATACTGATTTATTATGCTGCTTCTAGAAACATCGAAAAAAAATAGGAGCAGGAGTAGGCCATTCGGCCCTTCGAGCCTGCTCCGCCATTCAATATGATCATGGCTGATCCTCTATCTCAATACCATATTCCACCTCTCTCCCCATACCCCTTGATGCCTTTTGTGTCTAGAAATCTATCTCCTTCTTAAATATATTCAGTGACTTGGCTTCCACAGCCTTCTGTGGTAGAGAATTCCACAGGTTCACCACCCTCTGAGTGAAGAAATTTCTCCTCATCTCAGTCCTAAATGTCCTACCCCGTATCCCGAGACTGTGACTCCTCATTCTAGACCCCCCCCAGCCAGGGGAAACATCCTCCCTGCATGCAGTCTGTCTAGCCCTGTCAGAATTTTATACTTTTCAATGAGACTGTCACTGGTGTGCTCTAAGTTTCCTTTTAGTGATGGCTATAAATGCCCTAAATCAAAAATATTTCAGCATGCACAAAGCTGCTCATCATATCACACTAATTGATAATCCAGCTCACAGGAAAGACCATGAGAGTGACTGTTGTGCTAAATGGAAATGTTATGCTGTTGCAGTAGGAACTCGCTTTCTTAAGTTGAAGTGAGGGCATATTGTTGGGGAAGTGTAGAAAACTTTAATTGCATCAGATCATGATATACCTGAATGAGAAGTGCCTGGTTGGAAAAAGTGAAAATATTCTATTTCCCACAGCATGAATCACATTGATGGTCACAAAAAATTCACCCTCTTCCAAATAAAATTAAAGTAAATGTTTGATTTCTATTTTTGGGATCATTGATACTGAGTATTCGTTTAAATTGAAATGTATTTATCTTTTAACAAGGTATTTCAGTGTAAGTGATCCGCATTCACAATTTATTCTAAAAACCTGCTTCAGTACATTAAGAGATGAATTTCAATTCCATGGGAAAAAGTACACGGATATGGCTTTAGCAGAAAGAAGAGAATATGCATGTTCTGGTACTTATAGAATCTTATTAAAAAGTAATTTACTTTTTAAATGTCATTGAATTTCACATTACTCAGTTACAGTGGATCTCCAATATAACAGTCTTTAGAAGTCATGCAAAAGGTATGTTATAACCTCCTCTCTACACAGGGAGTGATTCACATCGATTCTCTATTCATGAGGGAGACATTCAAAATTTGCATTAATTCTGAGTTTGCAGTATGTTGGAGATCCTTATGAAGGAGTTTACTGTATTCATAATTAGAGCTATCTATGAACTTCAATGAAAAATTACAAAATGTATGTTGAGGAACATTTAAATTTAAAACTGTTTACTTAACTTACATTTAGGGCTAGTTTATTTTTGTACCTGAAGGCATGGTAACCAATAATTAACACTTCTCGGCCACTGAAGAGCGCAAAGTTTAATTTCCTCCATCATCCAGCTGGGTGGGACTGCACTCGCCTGGTTCCATTCTTATCTATCCAGTCATAGCCAGAGAATCACCTGCAATGGCTTCTCTTCCCGCTCCCGTACGGTTACCTCTGGAGCCCCCCAAGGATCTATCCTTGGCTCCCTCCTATTTCTCATCTACATGCTGCCCCTCAGCGCCATCATCCGAAAACATGTTAGGTTCCACATGTACGTTGACAACACCCAGCTCTACTTTACCACATAGGAACAGGAGTGGGCCATTTGGCCCCTCGAGCCTGTTCCACCATTCAATGAGATCATGGCTGATCTGTGACCTAACTCCATAAACCCGCCTTTGCCCCATATCCCTTAATATCTTTGGTTAACAAAAATCTATCAATCTCAGATTTAAAATTAACAATTGACCTAGCATCAATTGCCGTTTGCGGAAGAGAGTTCCAAACTTCTACCACCCTTTCCGAGTAGAAGTATTTCCTAACTTCACTCCTGAAAGGCCAGGCTCTAACAATTAGACTATGTTCCCTAGTCATAGATTCCCCAACTAGCGGAAATAGTTTCGCTCTATCTACCCTATCAGTTCCTCATAATATCTTGAAAACTTCGATCAAAGCACTCCATAACCTTTGAAATTCCAGGGAATACAACCCTAGTTTGTGTAATCTCTCCTCATAATTTAATCCTTGGCGTTCAGGTATCATTCTAGTAAATCTACGCTGCACTCCCTCCAAGGCGAATATATCCTACCTAAAGTGTGGTGCCCAGAACTGAAGACAGTACTCCAGGTCTAACCAGGGCTTTGTATAGCTGCAGCATAACTTCTACCCGCTTGTATTCCAGTCTTCTAGATATAAAGAGCAGCTCTTCTCTCAACCCTTCCACTGCCTCTAAATTGTCAGACTGATTGTCCGACATCCAGTACTGGATGAGCAGAAATTTCCTTGAACTAAATATTAAGAAGACATTGTCTTCGGTCCCCGCCACATACTCCATTCCCTAGCCAACGACTCCATCCCGCTCCCTGGCAACTGTCTGAGGCCGAACCAGACCGTTCACAGCATTGGTGTCGTATTTGACCCCGCGATGAGCTTCCGACCACATATCCGCTTCATCATTAAGACTGCCTACTTCCACCTCCGTAACATCGCCCGTCTCTGCCCCTGCCTCAACTCATCTGCTGCTGAAACCCTCATTCATGCCTTTGTTACCTCTAGACTTGACTATTCCAACGCACTCCTGGTACTTCACAGGAGCGTTATCAAACAAATTTTGTTTGATAACGCTCCTGTGAAGTGCCTTGGGACATTTTACTACGTTAAAGACGCTATATAAATGCAAGTTGTTGTTGTTCTTCCATGTTATGAAAAAAGGGTATAGTGTCCAAGAAGGAGGTGTGACTGTGGAGCCATGTTGTCACTTTATGCTGCAGTGATGGATGATATTTTAATATTAGGGTTACTTTCTTGGCTTCTGTTGGATTTTCTTTCAAAATTCATGCGTTTCATAAGAGTTTATTAATTTAATGACTGTATAAATTGTGAGTTTGTTGATATTTGAAATAATAAAGTAATGAACAGCTTGAGCTTATTATCAAATTGCTCAGTTGCTGATACAGTTCAGTTGTTATTTTCACACTGTTAAATTGCTTTGGATTATTACTGTAATACAGAAACTCTTAATTCATTCACTGAATTCTCTTTAGAGTTGACTGACAGAGGCAACATGGATTTAGCCTCAGGGTTGCTTTAAATCAAAAATTTTCTTCTGCGGTATTTTCATTTCTGCTGATATTTTTGTTCCAGGCATCCTTGTGAACTGTTTACTTTATAAACTGTCATTATTGATACAGCTACAGAAAATACTCAAAAATAAAGCTGGTGCAGTGATAGAAAATATGAATTATTACAGAATAAATATTTACCCAAACACAACAGAAATGAGTGCTACAATGATTTTCACGCTGCTACTTTTACTGCTTAAGTGTATTTCAGTACATAACTCATTTTGTGTTGAAATTCTGTGTGTTGCTTTTGCTGAATTACTTCAAATAAAATATAAACTGAATATTTTTTCTAATTCTTGAATGTTCTGGTCAAGAATTTCGGGAACTGTTGCAACATTGGCAAGAACATGCACGCACGTTCATGTAGTCCTGGATTTTACTTGAATATTTATGAGTCATTTTCTTCGGACAGTTCTTCCTGGAATTTTAGGAACTATACACTCAGGGCAATGATACGATCCTGGCGCACAGCACAGGGCTAGAAGTTGGGTTATCCAACAGCAGCAGCTCTTAAAGATCATTCTTAAAGCTTTCTTACTACTGTGGTTGGGGGGGCGGGGGGGCGGGAATGGTTGAACGCAGACAAAGTGAGAGAACTGCACCATTCAGTGGCACTGCTGTGGAGGTCATAAGAAATAGGAGCAGGAGTAGGCCATTTGGCCCCTCGAGCCTGCTTCGCCATTCAGTAAGATCATGGCTGATCTTCTACCGCATCTCCACTTTCCTGCACTATCCCCATATCCCTTGATTCCCTTAATATTCAAAAATCTATCGATCTCTGTCTTGAGCCTCCACAGCCCTCTGGGGTAGAGAATTCCAAAAATTCACCACCCTCTGAGTGAAGAAATTTCTCCTCATCTCAGTCCCAAATGGCCGACTCCTTATTCTGAGACTGTGACCCCTGGTTCTAGACTCCCCAGCCAGGGGAAACATCTTCCCTGCATCTACCTTGTCAAGCCCTGTAAGAATTTTGTATGTTTCAATGAGATCACCTCTCATTCTTCTAAACTCTAGAGAAAATAATACCTAGTCTACTCAATCTCTCCTCATAGGACAATCCCCCCATCCCAGGAATCAGTCTGGTGAACCTTTGTTGCACTCCCTCTATGGCAAGTATATCCTTCCTTAGGTCCTACTTTGAAGGTCCGGAGGAGGATGACTGTCTTTGGAGGTGTGGACTAGCCTCCAATATAGAGCAGCTAGATCGCTGACAAAGAGAATGAATTCTGTTTCACCTGTGGCCCAAACTTGGCAGCAGGTGAGCAAGAGATTTACTCGGCCATACAAGGCTGCCAAGGTAAATGTGCTAGAATGTGGCTTGATTTTATGATCTTAACTGCACTTCGTAACTGCACTTTGTAGTGGCACTTCACTCTAAATTTGGTATACCAGAGGGAGGATGCACTGCATATTGCCAACTGTTTCCTTAATGTTCTGACATTGTAGCCATATCCTGTGGCCAAATAAATGTGGCAAGCACCAAGTACATTGCCAACACAAGGTTGCTGGATGCTACATGTTCACACAATCACATAAGGTGATCTGGGCCTTTGGATGGCACAAATCTTCTCTCATATTCCTCTTTCCAACATATATCCCTTTTATATCTGTCAAGTGTCAGCACAGATAGATCCACTCCAGTGGGGAGGGAGGGCTCAGTTAATCAGTTTCAAGAGTGAGCATTTAGTAGAGAGCATGACTGAGGAGGAGCAACTGCAGGTGGAATGGAGGAGACACAATCGACTGACCAGAGGGCCACCTCTAGGGCACCTTGAACTGCTAAACCCAGGGATTCCGATCTCATAAAGCCTTCCCACAAACACAGTTTGGTATTCAGCATCAACACTTCTTGGAGTCATTTGAGACTCCAGTTTGGAGAGACTGTGGAAAAGCCACAACTGCATTTGTATATTGCTGCATGACCACAGTGGAGAACAGGGCCCTCTGCAGCGGAGCCCCCCCTTGGCGGAGACATAAGTTCAGACACTGCTGCCATCACTTTGACTGGGCTTGTACAATTTTGCGTTTCAATCTGCAGTAATGTCTTGTCTGGATTCACCATATTGATGAATGAGAGTCAGACAGCGGGAATGCAGACTTCAACAACCTCATAGCTGCCTGAAAGTCTGCCCCCATACAAACCTCTGGGCCTTCTAATGGATTTCCCAACAGCAGAGAATTACAGGAGCTGGCACAGATGTTGGAGATGTCTCTAAGGATGACCTCACATCCGTAACACTTCCTCCTCCCATTGGGGAACCACTTAGAAGGAGAAACCATTTAGGAAATAGAAGATGCACTTTCAATAAAGGAAAGCATTGGGGAAAAAACACACAGTACATTGTACCACACACTATTATGATTAATAATATTCAGTTCAAATACTACTGTAATATGTCGGAAAATTAATTTGAGATTGTACAGAATATGATAGTTGTGCACAAATGCTACTACATTCTTGAGTGCTTATAGTAGGCTGTGAACAATGACAGGAATGGTTCAGATGTGCAGGGCAATGAGCATGATGACTCCTATGGTCACATCATCTTCAGATTCATAAAGGGGAAGCACTGGGGTTGAGGCCCCTTTGGCATGAGCACTACCAATAGTGCCATGCACTTTAGAGAATCCCGAAAGATAGTTCTCCCATTTCTGCGTGCTTCCCATTAGGAAATAGGTGAATTAACTGGCTCTGGCAAACAAAACATCTATAAGCAGCATCATGCAAATGTAACTGTGCTGTGCAAGTTAGGAGATTTAGCAGATATCTCCAAATGTTGTTTGAAAGGATGTAATGATGCACAAATTCAAGGTTAGCTGTCACGTTGAATTCCTGTTGTGGAATTGCTTTCTAGATCTGGTTGCTGAAATGTGTATAGTTTTGCAATAGTCTCCTTCAGGACTCATAGGGGTGATTTTCATCCCCGTTTGCAGATGGGAACAGGATTGTAGTGGGCCTAAAATGGCAGTGCACCACTTACCGCCCCATTCTCACCTCCGTCCAGACCACTGTGATCTTGGAGCAGGCTCTAAGACAGGCAAGTACTGCTCTTGCCAAAACAGGCAGGATTCTACTTAAATGTTCAAATTGGGGTCCTACACCAGGTTATAGGGCCCCAATGCAATTTTCAGATACCAATGGGTGGAGTGGGATGGCCTCCCCACATTAACTTCCAGGAGGAGCTGCAGGATTTCCTACTTTCTCCACTTGCCCCCATCAGCGAGCTGCCTGTGAGTGCTGGTTCAGCATTATACAAATGAGACCAGACCATGAAAATGGTTCAGGCCTGCCACTGTGCCATCAGGTGGGCAGCACAATCGCTCCACCCACCTGTTGTGCACCATAACCGAAAATCGGCCCCATAGTATTAGCATGCACGGGTTTTCAGATATGTCCCATGCAATTGTCTGGTGCCAAGTGACGGCATAATGGCAGGACTTAGCTGCCTACGGTGCCTATCAGGCACGCCACATCTGAACCTCCTATTTTTTAAAGCCTGAAAATCCAGAGGGATGCCAATGTAGCGAGCCCAGTAGCTATTATCCCTGGGAAAACGAGCAAATCTAGCAGATGAAACTTTTTCAGAAGCTGACTGTATACAATTCCTTTGTCATAAAGCAGCTAAATAGCAAAACACTTTTCAATTTAGGTCAAATAAATACAATAAGTACAGCCAGTATTTCAGAAAACCTGAGGCCTTTTAAGAGCGAAGAACCAACATAAGGAATGGAGCTCCTTTTCATCACCCATTTAGCTGCGCGTCTGATATGCTGTTTACATGCACATTATGGAGTGTGCTAATTAAACTGTTTCATGAGGGTATAATCAGTCTTATGAACAACACATGCACAGACTACAAGCTCTTCTAGGGCACATTGTCATACACTGTGCACATTGGGCACTCTGTTGGCCTCAGGTCTTAATGCACATACAGCACCACGACAGGTCCTAAGGAGCACATTATATGCCTCTCCATCTTTTCTGTTAATGAATCCCAGTGTCTGTGAACTAAAAATGTGCCCCTTAGATGGATAAATACACATGAGTATCTGTGAAATAGTTTAATTCTGCATGTTTACAGACGATCATCCATGCAACACGTTTTTCTGTGTATTCATGATTTCAGCTGGATTCTTGGGATGTCCTAGGATTAAGTTACGGATATTTCATAGTTTTCAGTTTTCATTAAGAAAAACAATCTGGTCAGCAACTGAATTATTAAGAACTAAGTTTGTGCAAGACTGAATATAATTTGGTGCAAGATTTCCACAGTGGCACAGCTGGTTAAGGCAGTCAGTAGTTGAACCATCAAGAAGATCTGAGGTTGAAATGTAAGTTAGCTGATTTTACCTGGGGTGGAAGGAGGCATATAATAGGCCTCAGATTTAGAAGGGGAAATTAAGCCAGTGTTCTCATTCCTGCTTGCTTAGTGACCCCTGCTGCATGTGTGGATATTGGTGGAGGACAGGTAAGGGTTCGACTGTAATGCTCTCTATAGCTAAATAGCACACTGATACTATCTTGACTTATACATGATGAATGGCCACATGGGTGAATTACTGAAAAACAACTATTGGCTGTGAAATCAGATCCCAGCAAAGAATTACAGCTTTAATGGGGTGGGGGGGAGGGGGGTAAGAGAGAACATTGGCAAAAAAACAAAACAAGGGAGCATAAATAATTAAGGAACACATATTTTTGAGTTACAAGCTTTTAGAAAGTTAGGTAGGTCATGATTGCCCTGAAATTCCACAGAGCTACCACCAGTCTGCCTTCCCAACTGTGGAGGAAACCCCAGAGAAATGGTGTAAATAGTTGAAAATGGCTGTTTACGCTGTTTCTCCCAATGTTCCACTTTCTCTTGCCAAAATTTCAGTGGGAAACCGAGAAAACCCCATGAAATTTCTGGACCGATTGTTTATAATTGTTAACAGAACCTTCACAGCAAATTGCAGCAATGCTCCTCAGATTTTTAGGCTGGAAGCCTGATTCTATGAAATCCTGCAATTGAGTTTTTGCCGATAAATTTACGAAAATTTGATTTTAGCAGATCAGCAAAGCTGTTTTGAACGGGAGTGGGAGGATCTTAAAACAAACATATATCTCCATAAAGTGAACTAAACAAAACTTGGGTGAAATAACTATTGTTTGGGAGGGCTTCCTCGACAGTTTTCACTCCATATTACGAAGATATCACAAAATAGAGGATATGTGTCCTGTGTGCAATGCAAGATGCACAAAAAGGCAAAACACATGGTAAATGCTCAAAGGATCACAGGCATCTTAACCAAATATGTAATTCATACTGTTAGTTTCCAGCGATATACTTATATAAATACATTGATAGAGATTTGTCCATATTGGCTGGTTCTTGCTTAAAATAACTACTAATCTAAAGTCTGGAGTATGCCATGTGTGGAACAGTATCAAAGCTTATTTTCTTCAATTATTCTGGATACATCACAAAATATCTTCTGTAACTGATGGTACCAGGTTATGTTTACTTTTTAAATTTACCATTTTGTCGGTGTCTTGCATACTTACGTGCCATCTGGGTTTTTTTTGGTTATAAGCGCAGTCGAGACTTAGCTGGCTTCTGTTGCCATGTCTGGTAATAAGACAGATGGTGTGTCACTTATTCCATAGTGGGAACCCTACTCCACAAAAACCAGAGGCATGGCGGAAAGCAGGCAAGAAATTAACTTCTGAACACTCAGACTGGTCAAACCTAAATCTTTTCCTAAAATCATGAATATATTTATTGTAGAACCAACCGAAAGACATCATCACGGCCTCAAAGATGAATGAGTGAAAATGTAAATGTTTGTCAATCATGTCAGGGAATGAAGCCCAAACAAACAATGGGCCTGTCTAACCATTTCTGGAACTGGGATTGAATCGTATTGGAAAATAACATTTAAACTTTATTAATGTTGGTAGTTTAATTATATTTATAGAGTTTATCTCGTGTTGTCAGGGTTAGGACTATAATGTAAAATGCGTCCATATCACACAAACAAAACACAGATCAAATAGGTTCCAGGTTTGTACATCATGAAATGTATGCTCCAGTCATTGAATGTGCAATCTGGGGTTTGCTTGTAAAAAAAATACAAAAATGTTAGGCTGCTGTTATTAGTTATTGGATGCAGCTGTTTTAGATTTTCACTCTGCACTCTTATCGCATTCACACCAAGTGTCTGGACAATGGGAGCACGTATGCTGCTGCTACTCTTGGGGGTAAGTTAACACTCAGTCAGTGGGTATAAGAGTCACTCAGTTGAACATTGTAAAAACAAAGTCAATGCACAGAAAGTTGAATGAATGAATTTAGAATTTTTTCTTTAATTTTGTTCTTTATCTTAAGAAAAGTTCTGGATTTTTGGTACTGCTATTAAATATCAGTTGACCGAAATTAGAATTTTTAGCACTGGGCTAAAACCAAAGAAAAATAACTGAAGAAAGTGCTTTGATGCTGCGGGGCTGACAGCTGTTTGAGGACATTTTCATACTCCATGTAACTTTTGAAAACTTCAAGGAAATGTGGAATGCTATCTATAATGATGCAATAAATGCTGGTCTGTTCGCTTTACAGCTCCTTTCAGTTAAATTCCCGAAAGGAAAGGAACTGATGACTCTGCCGTGTATCAGTAAATTTCATTCCAAGCAATTTTATTGTTAGGTTTTGTATAATGGTGAAGATTATTTTCAATGAAAGTGCTATCTATTATGGCATACCTAACTGACGTATTCCTTCAGGAAAGGATTGTACTTGATTATAGAAAATAAGGGACAGATGAATATTACTAAGTCAAAAACATTTATGATTTTTATGAAAGTAATTTATTTCTATATAAATTTACTTTCCAAATTCATCAGTCTCCAAAATATCCATATTTATTATCTTTTTCCTTTTTACACAATAATCTTGCACTGGATTGTGAGATGGTTGTCATCATGTACAGTGTTATTCTCAGTTCTTTCATTAAAATAATTGAAAAACATGATAAGGCCCAGATATGTATAGTTCAAAAGTTTTGTTAAAACTGGATGGCAAATTTGTATGGGTACATTAAAAACAAATCTCTCCAAAGGATTTGGGTTTATTTGTTATTATAGCACAACACATTTATTTGTTTGTTATTATAGCACAACACATTTTTAATCAAATGCAATAATTTCATAATTCTAAACGTACTTAAGAGAATTTATTAGCTAATTGTTGTTAGAATGCAATAAATTTTGTTGGTTTCTTTGTTTGTTTAAATTACAACAACTGCTGCAACATATTGTTTGCCACAGTGGTTTATGTGCATTTGATTTGACACTGTATAAATGCAGAGTGTGTACAACCGTGCATCGAGCTCTGCCTCTGGCTAGTACATTTTAAATGTATTGAGAGCATTGGTGGGAGCGCCTGCAGTCTCAAAACAATTCAATGAGCTCTGCTTCCGTTTATAAAGTTTTCAGGAGGTCCCAAGCCCCCTGAGCTCTTTTAAATTGTGGTTGACATTACACTGGACTTGCACTCTATTTGGTGCCGAGCAGAAATGATGTGAGGCAGCCTCCTCCAGGTAATCTGTCATGGCTCAACCTCAGAGTCAAATCAGAGTCATACTATCATTGTGTGCAAACGTGGCTGCATAACTGAACTCTTAAATTCTGCAATTCTCACTGATTGTTTCCTTCACATGCTTTTTCCCCCAAGCTGTATTAAGATTAAGACTTTCCAGATGGAATTTGCAGGGTACATTTGGCCAATTGAGGGGTGGGGGGGGGGGGGGGGGGGGGGGTGGGCGGTTGCTGAGCTGTCTATATTGGCCCAGAAATTGGAGTTCGATGGTTGCCGCGGGGTTAAGGATCCCCCGCGATATCGCACTCCGCGCCTACCTTTATGGTTTTGGCCCACACGAACTTCAGTTCCTGGGCCTCTCCCTGGTGCCGGCGCGCAGTGTGTGCGTATCCCAGAGGCGCAGTTAATTCGATGCGACCTCTGGGATCATGTGGGCCAGTTAGAGCCAATGGCAGCACACCATCTTTCATTCATAGTTTTGACAGCAAGAGCTGTCAATACTATGAATACAACAAGCCCCCAAAAGAACAGCTAAACCTCAATTAAATTTTTTTAAAAAGCCATCACATTAATAAAATAACTATAGTTAAATAAATTAACCACTTTCAACAAAAATTAAAATTTTTGAAAAAATTTAAATTCTTTTTAAAAGTTATAAAAATAAACTTACCTTTCTTTAAAGTCTCTCAAAAAGATAAACCTGTTGAAAAAAATTTAAAATAATACTTAATTAACTACTTACCTTGTTAAAAGGGGGTCTTACACCTGCTTTCTTTATGTGTAAAATCTTCAACACTTACCTGCGCGTTCAAACCTGAAAAAAAAACTAAGTGCGCTGCGTGCGCACAACCTGTAGCGCGCACGCGGTTCACTTAGGAACCGCCCCCTTTGCAATACCCGAAGTGCCGGTTTCCCGCGCATGCGCAGTGCATGCAGGAAACCGGCACTTCAGGACCTAATACGCGAGAGTACACAGTGCGTAATCTCCCGCATTAGGTCTAATTTTCAGGCCAATGTTCTGCTTGAAACTCCAACCCCTAAATATCATGGTATTTTCTCAGAAAACAGCCAGGAACAATAGTAAACCCATGCTGTTGTTTGCAAGAGTGTTAGTATTGATAAGATCACCCTTAGGCCTAATCTCTTCAAGCATCAATGGTTACTGCAAGATCTGACACCAAACCCTGTACGTTCACAAATTGTATTCTGCTCAAATTTTATAGATTTATATATGGAAAACATTGGCCAAACATTGGATCCTCTGACAGTTATTGAAACTGTATGTCTTACCCATTTGACCAGAAAACTTTTTACGATTGTCTTTGTAAATATATAGAAGAAGCGTTATCCCACAAAAGTGGACTTCCCTCATAAGTAGTGGAGCTCTCATAAGCAGAAGAAACTCAGAGGTCCAGAAATTAGATGAAGCTGCACCAGTTTTACAGGCGTAAAAGGGGCACCAAATGGTCCAATATGGTGGGTGGTAGCGCGCGCACATTCTATGCCAAAGTGCACCATCCACCATATTGGTATAGGTATTACAAGAGGTGTCCAGGGCACGCGTCTGAAACAGTCGTTAGGACCTTAAATAAGGGGCTTAATGCCTGTTTTAGGCGCACTTTGTAAAATTAGGCAGCCCTGAGCGGAGCCAGCGCCGGGCCAGCTGCGTTCAGGAAAACCAGGTCCACATGCGGCCTAACCAGCAATCCCTAAAGGAACACTTGCAGGCCGCCACCAAAAAGGTAGGTTTTTAGAAATACTTGCCTTGATGTGGAGCCGGGAGGTGTAGGAGTGCTCCTCCCAGCCCCACATTAAACCACAGACCCCTCCCTCTCCCGGTCGCTCCCTCCCTCCCTCTCCCAGTCGCTCCCTCCTTCCCTCTCCCGGTCGCTCCCTCCCTCCCTCCCTCTCCCGGTCGCTTTCCCCCTTCTCCTGAGACCCATCTGAAATTGAGGTCAGGTTGATACCTTGTTTTAAATAGCAGAGAAAGGAGTTTGAGCTTGAATATGTCAAGCGTTTGCATGATAACATCGCTCACAGTACTTTTCACGCTTATACACTTCCTACCTTCCGCGTGATAATTATGCTTAGCTAAATTGTCTTTCACTCAGATTGGATCCATGAACTTTGCCCTAAGTGTTCCCGTTGCAGCCTTGTTTTCAGCCAAATCTAGTCCACATCAACATCCCTGGACAGGCAGGAAACATTTAGCAATGAAGGGTGTCCAGAAATATGTGTTGCTTTTCCTGCAACTCCATCTAACCAACTCTGATCAAAGCAGATTCTGCTGAAAATACAAACTGCTGACTTTTAATCCCCACAATCAAGAAATGCACAAACGGAGGGCAAAAGTGATATAAAAATATATTAAAACATAAAAATCATGAAATTATTATATAAAATCAAGATTGATAATAAAAACAATGAACAACGATCTTCTATTTTCACATAATAAAATTCATAAACTTTGTGGCATACTTAGTAAGAAAGTAAGACAAACCATATGGTGTGCCTGTTCCGTGACCCAAGTTGTAATGGATGTCATCTCTACAGTGTCCTGTAGATGTCCCCATTTGTACTTGAAAGTGGCACAGTATACAATGTTGCTTCAGAAGGTTCAGTTAAGTTGCATGTTAGGGAATTATTACTCTAATATATATATATAAATGCATTCATTTTTAATTTTCCTTATTTTTCTCTCACTCATACTAACACCTTTCCTTAACCAAAAATATATGACGGCATTCCATTCTTGGGCCTTTAGCAATTCTGTTTGATAACCAGCCACCCCAGTGGGTACACTTTGACCTGCTGCTTGAATCTTTCTTTCTCTGGTGGTTTGTTTAATGCTTTCCCAGATGAGCCAGCTGAGATCAGGAACTGACTAGTTGGTGATTACTGTGATAATTTAACCATTTATCAGTACATACTGACCTGCACTGCACTGTTCAGTGCTAGAATACTGAAAAGAAAAATAAACAATGCACTAAATCAAGTATCATTAAATGGATGAAATACCATTACAATATAGCCAGACAGTTTTATTTATAGCCAAAAGCCCCAAGTATATCTTTTTGTTACTAATGCACAATGCTTTATTGATCCCTTGTGTTTATGCAAAGTTCTTTCATTCATTCAATAAGTCCTGTTTGTTTTGTTTAAAGGGACACTGTCTTCATGAAAAATAAGTGCAGGATACCTTTTTGTTTGGAGAAAGAAAGAAGCCAAAAGAGCCATGCATCATTTGACATGGTTTCCCTCATTGTGCCCCGTGTCTGCAAACAAACAGGAAAAAAACATTCCCAATCATTTTTCCTTAAGAAAATGGGCCCAAAGTTTCTGGATCACACTTGTGCAAAAACTACACCGAAACTTACACCAGTTTCTGCGCTAATCTTACTGATCAGAACTTGAGTCCAAATTTCCTGCGGAGCTCATTTTGCCTAACAAACGGCATAAAACAAGCTCAATAGGGGAAATATATCGCGCTGCTGTCTTCTGGAATGATGTCTCACTCTGAGCCTCTTGCTCTTCCATTATTATACAGAACATTATGGGGGGAGCAGGGATCTGAAACATTACTGGTGCACAGCATTTTTATTAAGGGTAGCGCAGGTTTCAGTAAGAATTTTTTTTTTATGTGAAGAAAAGTGCTGTTAAACTCCAGAAATCTCTATCCGATGACTATGGGCCACGCTGTCCTTAAACTGTCGGTGTAAATCTACATCAGCACATAACCCTAGGAAAATTGCTCAAGCAAGCCTTCTTGTATGAGAGCAGGGCTGTGTAACTGGGCGGTAGAGGGTTTTGGCAGACGTATCTCGAAGTGGTGCAAACGATTGAGGAAATTTGCACATCGTGATGTTTCGGCATAAAACTGGCGTACGCCAGTTACACACAAATTTGCATGGAAAAAACGGTGCAACTCTGCTGTTACACCCTAGTTACACTGAATCTTTCCAAGAAATCATGGGTCTATGTCCTTTTATAATCAAGTAACAGTGTCTCTGCATGCCTGCTAAAATGTACTCCTTAGATTCTTCATTATCAGCACAGTTCACTGTTATGATCATTTGTGACTTAATGTAACCTAATGAAAAGAAAAGATTTCGATATGGTGAGGTTCACAGTCTTAGCAATGTGTATGAGAGCAATCATAGTGCTGAGAATTCATCGTTTTACAGATGAGCTATTAAGAACATAATAACATAAGAAATAGGAGCCGGAGTAGGCCATTTGGCCTTTCATGCTTGCTTTGCCATTCAATAAGATATAGCTGATCTTCTACCTCAAATCCACCTTCCCGCACTATCCCCATATCCCTTGATTCCCTTAGTATCCAAAAATCTATCGATCTCTGTCTTGGATATACTCAACGTCTGAGCCTCCACAGCCCTCTGGGGTAGAGAATTCCAAAGATTCACAACCCTTTGAGTGAAGAAATTTCTCCTCATCTCAGTCCTAAATAGCCAACCCCTTATTCTGAGACTGTGACCCCTAGTTCTGGACTCCTCAGCCAGGGGAAACATCCTCCCAGCATCTACCCTGCCAAGCCTCTTAAGAATTTTATATGGTTCAATGAGATCACCTCTCATTCTTCTAAACTCTAGGGAATATAGGCCTAGCCTACTCAATCTCTCCTAGGACTATCCCCTCATTCCAGGAATCAGTCTAGTGAACCTTAGTTGCACTCTCTCTAAGGCAAGTATATCCTTCCTTAGGTAAGGAGACCAAAACTACACAGTACTCCAGGTGTGGTCACACCAAGGCCCTATATAATCACAGTAAGACTTCTTTACTATTATGTTCCAATCCTTTTGTAATAAAGGCTAACATACCATTTGCTTTCCTAATTGCTTGCTGTTAACCATGTGAGCCTTAATCGTGCATCATATGTTTCATGCACTGAAATGGTACATTTTTTTCTTCTCTTTCAGATGTATGTGGCAGTAACGATGGAAGATCTGCAGTTTGTCCCTAAAAGATATCCATCTCCTTTTATGATGAGTTTTAAAGTGATTCAGTCATATTTGGCTTGCAGAATGTTGTTACTGTTCATCAAGAATAACTGACCATGCCTCTGAAGGAAGCTAGAGTAATTTAGTGCAGAGGTACTGAGACAATAACAAACTCCTGTTTTTGGTTTTGATATCATGACGGGAGACGCACAGCATGTTTATGCAATTAAAGATTCGGACACTGATCCCAAACAGCAGCAAAAGGAGGGTGTTTTTGAACATTTCAGTGAAAAAGATCCTGGAAAATTGAACAGCAGTAACAACAGCATATCCGAAAGCTGCAAAACTGTGCTGAATAATGGTTCCTTGAATAATTCTCATCTCCACAGAAAGAACAAGGAAAGCTATAACCAGAGAGAGGCTGTAATTAGGCCACAGCAAGCTGGAAGAATTGACTTTAAGTCTCTTCAGAACAGACCAAAGTTTTCGAGTGAAAGAACATGGTCTTCATCCAGCAGTTCAAGTGGCAAAAGCAGTCCGCAGTCACCTACTGGGAAAAACAAAGGAAGAGACAAAAATAAAAGGTATGGGAAAGGGCCACATCATCTTTATAAACTTAGTATTGTTAACTCACGATCCAACCCCACTATTGGAATAGCATATCCACAACAAAAGGTTACATCAACAAAGAAACTAGAAGGAAACAGAGAACTTATAACGGGAAGCTATCGTTTTAATGTGCCCAGCATACCTGAAAGAGAGGCAGAGCTCCAACAAGAGGATCTCACCTACAACAGACGTTTTCAGGAGGATTCTGCAAACCATACCTCCACAAGTTATACCTCACATGCTACAGTGGTCACATGCCAGCACCAAGCATTAAAAGCACAATCACAGGTAAATATAATTGTTCCCAGAGACAACTCCAGCTCCAATGGCCAATTACAATATCCAGAATTCCATGGAAACAGAAATAACTCTAACATTTCACCTTTTTCAGTGGATTGGCATTCTCCAGACAAGACATTTGCAGGTACTAACTTTGGAATGCCCTCTCACAAACAGAGCACTTTTCCTGTAGCAGCAGAAAGCAATAAACCTAATGCACAGGGCTTTAGATCAATTCCATTTCAGTATCCACTCCCACAATTGCACGAGGCGGCTGCTGATCCATTCAACAGTGAGCACAGTAGTCAATGCCACTTTCAACAAGATTACTTAGATGTTTCACTGCCTAACAGCCAGGTAGCACATAGTGGTTTTGTCTTTCAGCTTTCAACTGATGGACAAGAGGAAACTTTAAGCAATGGTCGGTATGGTACTTCATCAGATGGGAGAAGTTATACACAGCCTTCCCACCAAACTCAGTTTGTGCGTCCATCCAATCAAGTTACTCAACATCAGTCGCCTTTATCTCGTTATAAAGGAAGAGCAGATCATCCAAATGATAAAAATGGTGCTATATCTTCTTCTGGTGCTATATCATCTTCTACTGGTGCTATATCTTCTGCTGGTACTATTGAGCAAAATCAGAGCACTTTCCAAGAAAACCAATCTGTTTGTTCATCAGACATGTTCAATTTGCACA
Source organism: Squalus acanthias (assembly GCA_030390025.1). Lineage (NCBI taxonomy): Eukaryota > Metazoa > Chordata > Chondrichthyes > Squaliformes > Squalidae > Squalus > Squalus acanthias. The sequence goes on along the minus strand of CM059430.1, from coordinate 28,753,254 downwards.
ATAATGGTGTTGGATTTGTATCTATGAACAAAAGGTGCTCATCTTTAAAAGATAACCAAGGCACTGAAAGAATGGTCACTCAGGGAAAACCCCTGAGAAGGAACATAACTCATGGTTCTTTACCCCAAATGCACTTTCAGGACAAAGTTTACGGTGGTTCTTCCAACAGCAGTGTTCCTGATGGTTTAGTGCCTTTTGACAAGAACATTTCAAATAAAATCCACAGTCAGTCCAGGGTACCACGAGTTTGGGAAGGAAGCAACAAGATGTTTCCTACGAAAGACCAAAATTCTGCACCTTACTCTTCATCAGTTGCAAACCAATTTTCATATCCATGTCAATCTGTTACTAATTTGTCACATGCTGACCACAGGCAGCATGTCCCAAGAAATGGTGCTTCCAGGTTGCCATGGCAGCAAATTCACCTTACATCTGCTATGCCAAACCAAAATAGAATAGAACTTTCTAGACAACTCAGCAGTCAACAGCTTTCTTTTCCACTTGGCACCTCAGAGTGGCAAGAATGTAAGAAAACACAGAAAAATACACCTAATCCAGCAGTTTTTCGTAACAAAAACCAGGTACATAATGAAGAACTTCAAAATGCTAGAAATGATGGGAGTAGACAAAACTGCAACACAGCTACTGCTTTTCCATTTCAGAATGGTCTTGACAATACTAATCCTTCACTGTGTGAGTCAAGAAATGCGAACACGTTCTGTGGCTTGAACCAACCAGTTGTACCAGCATCTACAAGAGGTGGTGGTCACATAACATTATCAATGCCAAAAGTTAGTTTGTCAGCCTCTCCATACCAGTCTCCACCACCTTCACCAGCTCTCAACCCTGGATCTACTAGCACATGCTCATCTCTCTCTCCAGTGTCTACTGTGTACAGCGCCAACAGTCCTCTTAACCCTAATTCAGAAGAAAGTCAAGTGCCCATTGTAGCCACACCACCCAATTTCTATCATCAACACTGCCACACTAAGGAAGGGAAAAACTTTGGTTCATCTGAACAGATTAATGCTGACCTTCTGCACCATCACTATGATCCCATCAGAACATTCCCATTTTCCTCAGCTGATCGTTCCAGGGGAACCAAAGGCAACCATCTGTTATATATCCAGGACAACTCATTCTCACAGCAGAATGCTGACAGCAATGGATGCACAAATAGCTTTGATACTGAGTCACAATCCTTCTCAGAACAGCAGCTTTTTGCTAATTCCCTGAGCAGTGCAAATCTTGACCAACTTGATGTGCTTCTTACATGCAAACAGTGTGACCAAAATTTTAGTAATGTTGCTTCATTTCTTGATCACCGTCAGTATTGTGGACTCCATTCAGCTTGTCACACAGAGCTGCATGAAGCACCCAGAATGATAGAGAATAGAAGGTTCCAAGTGGAATCAGCAAAAGCAGCAGTTCTTCATTCAACCCGAGGTGGAGTTGATCTACATCAGTCTTTACTTTGCTTAAGCAAGCCTTGTGACTTATTATTAGACAGCGAAGCTGCAGGTGATCCAAAGGATGACCCATTTAAACTTAATATTTTTAGTGGAACAGGATCCAGTTCAATGTCACTAACAGCTTCTGATTTAGAGATTGATGATGCAAAACTCGATAGCTTAATCAATGAGACTCTGAATGGTCTTGACTATCAATCTGATAATGCTGAAATTGACAGCAGCTTCATAGAAGCCTTTGCAGACGATGAGCTTTCTACAGCAAAAAATGCAGGAAATGGGCTGGCTTTTAAGACCAAAGACTGTATACCACTAGAAAACAAAATTATTACCAAGCTTACAGAAACAGAAGATAAACAAGCTGCACAAATGAAGATTATACATAACAATGGGAAAGATGATAGAAACAGACAGAGAAAGGAGAGAAACAAGCACCCTAACAGGAAAAGTGAGGAAAAACACTCAGCAACAGCTCTTTCGTCTAGGTCATATTCCAAAAGGGTGGATAAATTCAATATTAAAAGTTTCTCTCATGATACTACTTTTGATCCCTTAAAGTACAGCAAACCTAGTGCAGAAATCGGGAAGCTAAGAGGAGGAAGAAAGCTTAGTACTGATGCAACACTTCAGCGCAGAATAAGTGAGGTTTTATCTCAGCCAGCACGAAGTGGGAGAAAGAACTCTGAAAGAGACAAGCACAAAAGTAACTCTGACATGCGGGGTTCAGTTCGCCCAACTCCTTTAGAGGTTCTTACTGTGAATAGCAGCTCCAGGTTACGCAGACCTGCTGTAAAAGATATTAAGAAAAGAAAGTCAGGTAGCAGAACTTGGAGCAAGGAATTGATTCATAAGATTGTGCAACAGAAGAACAAATTGCACAAGTTACATGTGAAAGGCAACAAGAATTTGCAGCTTTCTCTAGTAACTGAGCGGCTGCTGCCACCTCAGCACAACAGTAAGTTGGGAGAATATGACTATATTTCAGATTCAGATCAAGAAACAGAACCTCTGAGCAGCAAGTATCTAACTCCAAGCTTAAATCGACTGGCTAAATATAGCATCACAAAGGAACGTAAAACGAATTGTGGAAGGGTTAAGGCTGAAGAATCCTGGAGATATATTAAAATCAGAAAAACTCCAGAACGCAGCATGGAAATAGAGAGTCGCAATCAAACAAAGGGATACTATTGCAGTAGGTTCAGAAGGAGAAGCAGCCGATCTTCTACCAGCAGTGATTACAGCAACATTACCAGTAGCTCAAGTGAAAATGCCAACAGCCCTAATAGCATTGAACGAACAGACTCAGATAGTGAGAAAGGCAAAAATACTGCTGAAAGCAAACATTCTACTCTTACTTCCATTGCTGATCATACCATGCATTTAGCAATAAATGTAACAGGTGGGTGTACAGGTAAACCAGCACGAACTGCAAAAGACAGTTCCATTCACGATTCAGCCCTTTCAAGAAGTACAAAAAAATTTGGTTCAGCAAAATTTTTACTTTCGGGAAGAAGGTCCCATAGAACCAGTCATAACATGATGCATTTGGGTTATTACGATGAGTCACACACAGCACAAAAAAGGGAGATGGAGGACCAGTGCACAGCAGGTTCTAACACAGATCATATGGAGCTTGGTTGTGATGAAAACAGACCACAGACCAGCAAGTCCTTTGAAAAAAATGTTCCGCTGACAAGTGCTGCCACTGCAGCACCAAATACTGAATTAACATTTGATCAAAAGGTTATGGAAAATTTCTCTTCTTGTGAAGACAGCATTGTTGAATATCCTACAGCTAGTGTAAGTCAAAACAGTTCAACACATATTACTGAGCTGACTACAGACATGAAGGATGAATTAACAGATATCAGCAAAAAAATGAAAGGCAGTCTGGTTGGATCCACAGTTGTCTATGAGCCAAATGCTGGATGCTTTCGTGATAATTCATCTGGGTTTAATATTCAAGCTCATGATGATACTGCTCAGAATGGCATGAATAAAATTTACTGTGGGCACAAAGATTTAGAAAATCAGCACCATTCAGATATTTTTTCAGAATCTCTGCCTGGTGGTTCTTCACATCTGGAAGATATTTTTTTCTGTCATAATGAAAGCAGTGACAATTACTTACAGAAGAATCATGTCAAAAAGTTCATAAATGCATATCCAAGAGAAAAATACCAAGCCAAAATCAAGTCTCCAGTTTCTTTTAATACAGCAGGAATATTTGGAGACATCCCAATATCAAGCTTTGATAGTCAGCTCTACACAGACACTTTAGTCAATAAAGAAAACTATTATACATTTTCTTGCAGTGCAGAACAAGAAGACAACAGAGCAACCTATCATCTGCAATATCCACCATTCCTAGAGCACAAGGATTGGAATTTGTTGCAAGACATGACCACAGTTTTACCAGAGGAGATTTCACATTTTGAGGATCTCTCCATACAACCAGCACAGAATAAGAAATTTTCCCATACAGCAGGAACATCTCCTATTGAAACTCCACCCCTTTTGCCTGAAAAGGTTAATGATCAAAATAGTTCCTTCACAGCCTCTTTATCAGATGATGATCTAGAAATAAAAAGGTTAGTGACAGAGTTGGAAAATCAGCTTCAGACACCTAGAAGAAATGATGAAACCAATGTTGCCCAAGTAAGCACTGAACAATACATGAATGTAAATTTAAAAGATCAAACTAGTCCGCTTACATCTCTGCATCTAGGGCAAGATAATGGCAGTAGAAAGAATATATATATTCCAAATAATCACTTTAGCAGTGGAAGTACTGATATGCACACAACAGAATATTGTACTGATCAAGTATCCAATCCCCCTAAAGTTGCAGACCGAAGAACTGTTGGGAGCATTGAAGATAATGAAGACATTTGGGCCTGCTCTTTCCAGCTTGTGTCATTAGATGCTGAGCCAGATTTCCAAGCACCTGATAAAGTTTGTGAAAATTCAGGTTCTCCTCCTAAGGATAATCAACCCCACTTTCAGATGGGCCTAAAAGACTCAGAAAGCACAAAAGAAAATGAACATAGACACAGTAATCAGGAAGAAAGTAGTGAATCCCTTGGGAGTTACTCAGAAAAATCAGAGGAAAAATTAGAAAACCAGCATTACACAGAAAATCTAATTGCAAGTCTTGCAATAATGTCAGATACTGTATTAGGCAAAAATTCATTGGAACAAAGTCCAGATGGGGAAGAAGGATCTAATACCCTAAACAAAAATGAAAACTGCTGTAATTGTAGTAGCACAAACCTTGACAAGTTATTTAACCTCGCTCCTCAGTATGGATCTTCTGAATGTGATGTTGCAGAGAAACAGCCAGAGCATGAGCGTGATGCAGTTTTGTTCACATTTGGGAACAGTGCGCCCTCACCTTGTGTGAAAGCAACTGCCTGTAGTACAGAAAATGATTTCGGTTTTGTTCATGCTGATGATTCGCAAGAGGAACTATTTGTAAACCATAATCAGCAAAGTATAACCAGCAACCAGTCAAGTACCAAAACTGAAATATCTGCCTTGCTCTCAGAATCTGACGAAGCTGAACCATCACTGATCGTTACAAGTCAAATTACTTCTTCTGAAAGTTCTCCACTGACAAAATATAAAGAAAGGACAAATGATAATGCTAATCCATCGTTTGTTTTGACAAGCTCTACTGAACAACATAGCAGTGCAAAGAAAACTATAGATGTTTCCCAAGATTCAACTGCAAACCCCTTGCAGCAACTGCAACTCTTTGTTGCCCGAACAGTACGATGCAATGAAGAATTAATGATGATGCCTTGCTACCCTGTACCACATGTTCTAACAAACCAGTCTTCAAACAGTAACAGCAGTTCTGAGCAAAATGAAGAAGTCTTCAACAGCACTCGCAACACAGAAATGGCCATTAATGCTAAAGACAAAAATATGTATTTACAAGGCATAAGCAAAAGCGAATGTCAGATCTTGGATGTTGATGCAGGTACCAAGATTCGAGACTGTTTGCCAAGTGTGCCGTGTGTGTCTGAAAACATTGCTGAAACAGTGACTGAAAAGGTCAAAGAAAATTCTAGTTCATGGGAATTTGAAAACACCCACAACAGAAGTGCTAATAGTGAAGTACACTCTATTGTTACACTTCAGCTATTAACATCACAGATCCCCGGATCCCATCATTTAAAGAAAATTCCAGAATCCAAAGATGGTGTTATTGGCAAACCTGACATTACAGAGGACCAGTGTGGCTTGTTATCACTGAATGCGACGACCGAAAACCCAGCAACAGTGCAGGGGAAGCATTTCATTGAAAATACAAACAATTCGCAAAATTCCAAACAAAGCTCTGTGTCACTGGTTTTTAAAGGGCAAGACAAAACAGAAAAAGTAACTCCTGCTGTTTTAAGTAGTGACGTTGTAGGGCAATCAGTAGAAAAAGGCAAACAGTGTTTGGATGTTTTGGTGAAAAACTTGCAGCCTGATCAGTCACACTGTCCTCTGCCTCAGTCATATGCTGGTGAAAATAACTGTGATGAGGAAAAACTGGTAAAATATTTAGCCATAGATGACATTCGTCAGTGCAAACCTACGTTAGGCATTACTGACCCAGTGAAAAAGCCGAAATTTCAGCTCTGTACAAATGAAATAGTGCCATCCGTTGATGGGAATTTAGCAAACACCAGCAGAGGTGACACTTTACCTGGGGTTTGTAATCTGACGCAACCTTCTGAAATAGACACAGTTTGTTCCAGGAGGAGAAGTATTTCCGAACAGCTGCCTCTCAGCATGCCAGGAAATTATTCTGATGTTGCTCCTATGCAAAATGACAAATGTGAGCAGCAAAAACTATCAAACAGTTCTAAAGACAGTTTTCTTCCAAAGGATGATAGATGTAAAGAATCATTGTCGTTTTTACATCTGCCATACAATTCTCAAAACACAAAGAAAACATCCATTAGTTGTATAACTGAACCTCAGGAAAATGTAATTAAACATGACTTTGAATATAAACTAGCAGAGAAGCAAGTTCATGATGGTCACTCTGCTTTAAAAGCTGTCTCAATCAGAGAAAATATTTCTGATGATACAATCCTATTGTCTAAAAGAAATGAAGAATTGCCTACCACTGTAACAACCAGTGATTATGCAGCAAAGGATTCAGATAAAAATACTGCTGACAATGACAATCGATCATTTTCTGGGAAAGATACTACAGGTGATAATAGATTTTTTGAACAAACTGCATCAATGCTCACCAATCTGCCCATTTACATGCAAACCAAATCTAATTGTACTATATCTGAAATGTTAACTAAATCTCCCACATCACATATAGCTTGCAGTGTAAATTTGGAAATCAATAATCTGTGTACACCTTCAAATGATTCAAGTGCCTTAGTTGAAAGTGAAGAGCATTCCAAGTGTGCCTGTACTGAGATTTTGTGCCCACATTACAATGAAAGTGTTCTCCCTTCTTTTCATGGCCAATTGCTTGAGCTACCATCACCTCCCCAAAACGTTCCAGATTTAAGTGTGCGTTGCTCACCCCTTGTTGATTCAATTTCCATGGAAACCTTAAGTAAATACTCAAACAGTGATAATAGTGACATCTCTGCCAAAAGAATATCAGGTAATGATTCAAGTGCCCAAATAGACTGTCATGCAGAGAAAGCCCTCTTAAAGCCTGAAGAAAACTTACAAAACTATGTACAAGTTGAATTGTTTCCCAATGGCATTAAGCAGATGGAAGGTAATTTATTCACTGACAACGATAGCATGCTCATCAATTCAGAATCTTTGAATGAAGACGATAAACTTTGTTGTGTACCTATAGACAGACAGAAGCATGAAGTACCTGGGATTACAGATAATGCTAAACAATTAAAAGAGTGCTCAGATGGCAAGACTGCTAACCAGTTAACGGAGATTTCTGAAGAGTTTAGAGATGAAGTTGTTAAAGAAAGTGATGTCTGTGGGAACTCAGGCTTATTTCATCTGAGTGAAGAAAGATTACAGCCAGTAATGAACATATTGGGAAGGGATGCGAATGGTGAAAAAGATGGTATGAGCAGAGATGATGTACTGAGCAGCTTAGTATTGTCCAAGACACTGAGTGATTTGCATAGCAGTGAGTGTTTAGATTTGGTGGCTAACAATTTATTTTCAGAAAATGCTTCAAAAACAGATTCACAGAAATTAGTTGAATTTTCCACATCTGCAACAGAGCATAATCCACAAACGGTCATAATGTGCAATGTATGTTCAGCATCTTTCAGATCTAAACAAGGCTTAGTGAGACATAAAGCCATCAAACATCGTTTAAAAGATGAAAACACATTAAGTCAAAATAAAGTAAACATAATTCAAGCAAACTGTATTCAAACCGAGGAAGCAAATTCAGTTTGGAAACAAGACATAAAAAATATCTTCTGTTGTACATCAGAACAGAAAACCCACACAGAGGATAAAGGAGCACCATGTTCTCTGGATAATTCTGTAAATAAGGAAACTGTGCAGTCTGACCAGCAACTTTTCTTAAAAAGAGATAAACACATCAAAGGAAATATTTCTACATTCACATCAAATGAAATTGTTTTACATTGCAAAGAAAATCAACATCTTAGCAAAGCAGCTGTGAACACAGATGAAATCCACTATGGCAGCACAAAGGAAGAAGCTAAACCTTGTGTCCTACAGTCTGGTCAGGATACTGGTGGAACGGCTTGCACAGAAAAATTTGAAGCAAAGCAATTTGCTAAGGTAAATACATCAAAATCTAAAAAAAATATTGGATATTCTAAAGGCGAGAATACAAAGCAAATGCCTCATTCAGTAGGCACAAAAAACAATGTAAGGCAAGGAAAGAAACAAAACAACAGCATGCCTAATCCCACGAAAGACAAGAGTAGGAATGTTGGAAAAGATGAACCAGAACTATCTTTTGATGGTATTACTGGTCCTGACTTTGTACAATCAGTTGCACTATCTGGGCAGCAGATGAATGTCACTTGTGGAGAAAAAGATAATGAGGCCTGTCCTCTATTACAGCTTCAGGTAATGGCAGAATCATGTGACAGTACTGTAAATCAGGAGCAGACAGAAGATGCATTATCAACAAGCAAAACAAGCAAAATGTGTATTACATCAAAAGAATGGGCGTCGCGAGAAAAGTTTTCAAATAATGAAACAGTAATTGCAGAAGAGAAAGAATGTAACCTACTCAGTGTTTTATTGAAAGAAAAACAATATAAGGAAGAGTGGAATGCTGGGCTTGAACCCCAGATTGATGGTACTGGAAAGTGTTCATTGAATAAAAGTATTCAGAATGATAACCGTATAAAAGTAGAGCAAGAAGCATGTGAAAAAGAAATGAATTTATTGCAAAGGAACATTGAATGCCAATATTCTGATCAAGTCATTCCTTCAGTATTTAATAGTTCAATGCCCAGCCAGGTTAATGGTTCTCCAATAAAAATAACAGAGGTGGGCCCTCAAGCAATGGACCATGATACAATAACAGGTAAGAGCAACGATGAGAACTCTTTTGATAAAATGCAGGACATTACAGCATCAAAACCCTGGGATGAACCATATTCTATTGATCTTGAGCTACCTGTTTTAGAGGCAATTCATCCAAATTCAGAATCACAACGTCTTTCAAATATGAACAGCACACTATCACAATTATTTCCAGAAGAAAACACAATTGTCAGAAAAAAATGTCCAAGGGTTTATAGAAAAAGAAGCAAAAAATGTAAAGTGGATGCAGAATCAAATACATTTGGGATGTTTTCTGCAGATTTTATGATGGAAGATAGTGAACAAGTTCCTATGTCCTGTAGAGATGATCTTCACAACATCAAAAGATCAGGGCATTACGAAACCATTTCAATAGATGATACCATCATGCTGCATACAAGCCATAACAGCAAAACAGTGGCCAATAAAAGTTTTTCTGTCTGCGATGAACTTAAACGACTTAGAGATGACACACATGAATGTAGAAGTCAAAATGTCCTAGAAAGTACAGAAATGTCTGAAAATGATAGCAGTAATATAATGGGGTTACTGTATCAAAACTGCAAAATAGAAACAATGTCTGATGATGTTCTAAATTCTACAGGATGGAGCAATCCTCAAGAAGTAGTAGGCATCTCAACACATGGTAACATTACCTCATTTGATGTGTCTTCAGAAAAAATGCCAGACTCACAGAATCGGATTTCAATCATTCAGAGTCAACAGGAACTATCAGAATCATTATCTTCCCAACTGTTAGAACCTTATGATAGTTTGGCCTCTGATCAGTGCATTCTGGCAAGTTTAGATGTCAGTGATATCCAAGTCTTGAACCGAGGCTATGAACTTCCAGATAGGCATCTATTTAATTCCCCTGGGAATAAATCTTCTATTTCAAATGTTGCAAACAGTATGAGTGAGGAGACAAGCCAGAACATAAAATTATCCAAGGTTAGGTCAGAGGAGGGGAAAATGGCAAAGAACCGTAGCGACATCAGTATCAAATCCAAAGATAAGCAATACAAGTGTAAAGTTTGCTTTCAGTGGTTTCTCACTCTTGGAGAACTCGACTTTCACAAACTCTCACATAATCCTTCCCCTCCCCCAACATGTTACATGTGTGTTCAACGGAAGTTTAGTTCCAGGGAACAGCTGAGGGATCACCTGAAGGAAAAGCATGCTAAAAATAAAGCAGGAATATGGACCTGTGGCATGTGCCTGAAAGAAATCTCTGATGTTTGGATGTACAATGAGCATTTGCGTGAGCATGCCACTCAGTTTGCCCGGAAAGGGCAAGTGCAAAAATCAGTGATTGGATTGACCAGCTGTTTTAGTGAAGATAGTGCTATGAAAAACTTTTTTAACACACTCCTGAATAAAAAGCATGGGAAGTCAACAAAAACAGTTGATTCAGTGACCAGGTCTCTTATTAAAGAGACCAAGGTCCCGAAAGAAAACCAAGAACAAACTTGGAAAATCAAAGAGCAAAGTGAAACAAGTGTTAAAAATAAACTGAATTTTACAAGTGCACTTAAACTGTCAACTTCCTCAAATCCAGAGCTTATGCAGAAGACTGAACCAACACAGAAGAACACTTCCATCCATCCTGATTGCAAGGACCCTTCAAGAGATTGTCATCATTGTGGGAAACAATTTCCCAAACCTTTTAAACTTCAAAGACACTTAGTTGTTCACAGTTTGCAGAAAATTTATCTATGTTATAAGTGTCCCATTTTCTATTTGGAAATGCAGGAACTGAGAGCCCATCTTAAAGGTGAACACAGAGTAATAGAAGAACCTGAAGTTAAACATACAACACTGTATACATGTGAGCTGTGTGCTGATGTTATGCATGTCATAAAAAAGTCTTTTATCTGCAGCACTTGTAACTACACCTTTTCGAAAAAAGAACAGTATGACAGGCATATGGAAAAGCACCTGGCAGGGGGTAGTAAGACCCATAAATTCAGAGGAGTGATGAGACCACATGTTCCTTTGCAGGATGGAAATCTTGATCCACAGGACAGTCTAGCCCAGTCTTACTCAAGTATTTCTTTGCCACCCAATAAAAAACAGAAGACCAATCACAATGGTCTGATTGAAATAAATACAGAAAATAATAGTCCGACTATTTCTTCCATTCATTTTGAGCACAATATTTGTGAAAGATCTTTGCATGGGCCTCCAGATTTCTTCCCAGATGTGGTAAATGATACAACACCAAAGCTAAATGATTTGACACCAAAACGTACAGACATTGTAGGTGACTTTTCCGAGCTTCTGGTGGAACTGGAGCAATCGCAACCAAATACTGCTACTTCTCCACCATGTCTCTCCCCAGCTGTTTGTCATCCATTATCTAATGACCTGCATTTAGATGATTTAGCCGTTCCACCCATACCAGATGTGCACAGTCAACTCTACAATATGACATCTTCTGTGAGTTCAGTGAACACATGTGCATTTAAACCAAATGTCAATGTTGTCCAGAGTAATCATTCAGCAAAAGAAAAGATAAAACAAGCCGAATCATGTGATAGTTTTAAACAAACAAATGACCTCCAGAAAGTACCTTACACTAGCCATGTCAAAATAGCAGCTATTGATAAGACAAAGCAAAATTCCAGTGAATATAAGCCTTCAGAGAAGCAGGTCATAGATTTAGAGGCAAAACTCAGTCAGAAAAAACGAAAGGAGCACAAGCCTTCTAGTGTCAAATACAGTAGTAGCTACAGGATAACGGTAGACGAGGGGAGCAAAAAGAGAAAGCAGATGAGAACTGACTACATGAGGAAATCTGACATTCCACAAGATAATCAGGGTATTACTACTTCCAGAGATGAGACAACAGCCAGCCATCTGACCTCCAGAGCAAAACCATGGACAAACAGTTCTCAATCTAAAAAAAATGGAATGAATTTCTGTCCACCTAAGCAACCAGAAATGCGATCATCCAATGGGGAATTCAGGCACAAGAAGGAGTTAATCTCAAAACCTCTGCTTTATTCAAAGGGAGGAGCTCAGTCTGTGAACAGTTCAATTAGAAAACATAGATTGATGCAAGGTGTAAAGCCTATTGAATCACATAATTATCGGACAGCAGAATCACAAAGTAATCTTCTCAGTCAATTATTTGGACAAAAAATAACCAGCTTCAAGATTCCTTTAAGAAAAGACACCTCGGAGTGAATTAATGCAGCTGACTTATGGGGGTCTTGATAATTGGATCTGCTTCCAGAGAATTGTGGAAAAAATCATCAAAGCCTTAGATTTCTGCAGCATTATTTCTGCATATAGCTGGAATGGCCTTGCACAGACGTCTCTGTGAAATACTTTACTTTGTGTCCGTAATAGCATACTTTGATTCACCTGTTTTATCATGTACATATTATAACTTTGATGTTGCTAATGAGAAAATGTAATCGCTTTGGGCAGATTGAGTTCGGATGGGTAATTGCCTTAAACATCAGAGTATCACAAAAGTACTGATAAAATGTGCTACTTCAAAATGCCAATCCTTAAAACTGTCCGTTTTATCTTCAGAAATACTTGAAGAAGGGCAACATCAACTGACATCTCTTTGTTTCTGTAGATTTCATTGTGGGTGTCATTAAAGGAACAATGTCATTTTTGGTTATTCTACATAGACTGAAATACTTAGAATCCTATTGTAATATTTTTTTCAACTTGAGGCATACTTTGACCTTGTTAAAATGGCCACATAATGTGTGTTTGATTTAAATTGATCTGTCTTTAAAAGAACAATGGAAATCCCCAGACATAAAGATGGCTGACAAAGTTTACAGTATGGTAAAAATATGGTGACTTTGAGTACAAGGTCTTTGAAAATCTATGTAACTTTGTAAGAAGCTAAAGTAAGGCATCATACAACATTTCATTTCACAGAATTGCTAATCTTTTCTCTCTTCTCCTTGTTTCCCTTCCCTATCCAGTCAGTCGAAGTAACCAGGTTAACTATTATCTGCATTGGATCATCCTGCTCCCATCACTGTCAGCTTCTATGGCTGTCTGACCATTGTCAATTTTTCATTCAGGCCATCCTATACTTGGTCCCACTATGACCATCTCAGCTTTGGTCTTTTCCCTTCCATCACCTACTGAAAATACCAATCGTCTGCCATTAATACCCACCATAATCTTCTCACTGTGTCCTGCTCTGCAACTCCATACAGGCCATTCTTTCTCATAACTCCAGTGTTGGTCACATTCTCCTCCAAGCTGAATCCCCCAAATCTCCTTATGCCAAAACATTCCAAAAGTATCCAGCCTCTTCTTTGTCTTCGTCAGTGACCAGCACTATACAGAAGTGTTGTAACATTTCTTTTCTCCTCCAAAGTATTTCCTTCAGTCCATCAAAACATGCCTCGAGCCAGTACAAAAAGAAAAATCTGGAAATACTCAGCAGATCAGGCAGCATCTGTGAAAAGGCAGCACCATAGAAAAGTTTTGTAAAATCTGTGAGACTTTGGGTGAGGGTGAACTTGTAGAAGTAAATACCATCTTGAAGTAATTCTTAACGGTGCAATTTATTAAACCAACATCAATCAATTAACTAAAGGTTGAATAGATAGATAACTGTTATGACACTTTTTATACGTACAGGTTTGAACACACTCCCACATTTTACCCTGTGAAACAGTTGATAATTACTTTGGTGCTCCTCATGTATATAATTGAATAAAAGTACTGAAGCTTTAAATTCGCTACAACCCCAAATTCCGAGTTAGTATATCATAGACACACAGACAATGTTGTTGCAAATATGCTCCACATATTTGCTTCTCCTTAATGAGAAGGGTGGACTTTACATCAGCTCTGAACAACTCAAAGTGTAATTGGTGCTATTTTTGTAATGTGAATATTGTCTTCCTCAAAGCAAAACAATTGGAAAGTCGCTTTACCTGTTGGAAACACAATATGCTGTTATGTTGAATTGAAATTTTGTATACTGATTTTATCTTATGTGTAAATCTTAAAATTGTATGCTTATTTCATTTGGAATACAAACTCAGGTGCAAGAAAAGATATTTGATGTTATTGATGAACTCCCTGATCAAGGAGAAATAATGTATGCACTGAAGTTATGATGCAGACATTTGGAGTATGTTATGGCTGTCCTGCAAATTTTAGATCAAAGGTGCTTTATTCTGTATCTTTATATCATATTGTAAAATATTTAGGTAATTTACTTTTGGGTGCAATGCATATTTCAGAAATTTATTTTAGTATTGTTCAAAAAAAATGTTTGCAGTCTTAATTTGTAAGTGTGTTGCAAAAGTGCCTTTCAGTATCATATAAATGTTGGTTATTATAAACCAAAGATGCATCTGTTTTTTTACAGTATTGTATACATGTATTGACTGCGTTTTTAAAATCTTTATATGGAAAGTTAAATAACTCATATTACGCTTAAAAGCAATTCATTGTGTATATATTGCAACAGTAGTTTGCTGACTTTACACAAAGCAGAAATGCTTAAAAACTACTTATATTGGACTTTTTGACCAATTTGCCTTTGCAGCTTTCTGTAAATTCGCAGATGATATTTGCACGTGCACTTAAATAAATATTTTCAGCATGTTTAATTCTAGCAGGAAACAAGTGTGAATTAATGTGCTGTGTTTTTTATATATTTTATTGTTTGGAAAATGTTAAATTATTGATATTTTTATTAATGTTTTGAAAATGGGTTACAGTGATAACCTGTAGAAGTTATTTTCCAACTTTGCACTCCTAGTAGGAAGCCTTGCTCATCGGGAGCACGTTTCGGAAATTTGGGTGTGTGCGGCACATGATTTTCAAATCATTTAAATCAACAGTTGGACAGCCATGCACAACGGCATTCGAATTTCCAACATACATTACCAATGGCATAGGCTTCCCACCAAAAGGGCAAAGTCAGAAAATTCCCCCTTGTATGTTTGTCAAAATGCTATTAATTCTGTCCTAAAATTCTTTACATTGCTGGCTCTAAAATGTGTGTAGTTTAAAAACAAGACGAGTGACCAGTTCATAGTGAAGCCTATTTCTGTGGGTGCCATTTTGCTCTCTATCTGTTTGTGTATCAATTACTCTTCAGTGATAAAATTATTTAATGTAATAGACTCTAATGCTCCTCTGTCTGTGTGTGTGTGTGTGTGTGTGTGTGAGAGAGAGAAACTGAGTGAGGAGAGCTCTCTTATTTCTCTTTATCTGATTCCTCTCATTGTCTTTCACTGAATGTCTTCCCGACCCTATGATTATTTCTTTACTTATTCTCATCTATTTATCATGTTGCTGTCTTTTCTCTTTCTGTTTTCTACCTTTTTTCTTTTTTATAGTTTTACTTAATCTTTCCTTCCTCTCTATCTTTCCAAGTTTATTTTTCTTTTCACAATTTCGCCTTCATATTTTTGTTTCTCTCATTTATTCTCTTCCTTCCCATCTGCTGATGCTCTATCTCCGTTCTCCAACTCTAAATTGCAATCATATTGGCCTTGAGTTAGCTTATCAACACTGATACATGTTCGATAATAATGTTATGACAGCTGTTGTTCCCATCAAACCGTACTGCTCTTTAACCTTAGGTTTACATTTTACCCATTATATGTTATAGATAACTGAATATCATCAGAGCTTAGTACCAATTTTTGTATTACTGACACTGGAGGTTGCCATAAGTTTTGAAGTTGATTATTTAGTTAATATATGCAGGTTATTTGAAACTGTTACAGGGGCACACAGGTAAATACGCAAAGGCAATTTTCGGACCTCACTAAATATAGTCAACAGTATCCCAAACTACAGAAGTAATGATTTATATATCCAGCTACTTGTCATGTGCATCACTGAGATTTGTACTGTGTTCTGTTAGACTATAAAAACCACAAGTCCAGACTAGTATTAGCACATATGTTGTAGGATAGATGATCCAGACCTGCCCCTTTAAGCCACTTCAAGATTTTAAATCCTGCAGCAGTACGCAATTTCCTTTGCACCAATGGACAAGTTTCCAATCACATGGGTCAGATAGGGATTCACCCCAGTATTAAAATTAGGCTAACCCCTATATGTATGGTACTTGCATATTGTTAACTGAACACTAGATGGCCCCCTGATGAAAGTAAGCACATTATTGCAATTACACTTCTCTTGTATTGTTTTGTTATTCTTTGACGGAATGTTCTATAGGGTCTGAAAATAAAAAAAAACAGTTAGTTATTACCACACCAATTCGAGTATTTATTCAAACGTGAAAAATCCAGATGTATGCACAGAATCAGTGCAGTATGGGTCAGGTGGGTACAATTCTCACACTGTTCCACATCCGGTCGGGCTTTTTTGTCCAACTTCAAGACTGGCAACATAGGATTGGTTCTACTGCGTCCTGCGATAATGGATTTAACCCTCATATTATTTCATGGTATAACATTAGACTTTGCCTTCCTAGTCACAAGTTCTTTTGTTAAAATGCCATTTTCTTAGTCTCTCAAAAAAGCTGAATTTTTCTGTCAAATTATGGAAAAATGCATTTTCAAAGATCAAAATAGACCAAATGGCTCCTGTGTTAAAAGTTCTGTTTCTAATTTGTAAAAGCCTGTGTGAATGGTAGCATTTGATAGCAACAGTGCTGCATGTCAACATACCAGATCAGACTCAACCAATCCATTTTGGTATCAGCCTATCCCTAGGAACCAAGCTTCAATGTGAATACGACGACGTAGTAACAATTTAAAATCGACATGACTCAATCCGTAAATCATTTTCTAATGGGCAGTTATACTAGGATTTTCATGCTGGACTTACAACTGCAGAGGCATAAGTGTGGTGCAAAACTCCAGATCCAAACTGGCCATAATTATCTTGCTACCACCATGATCTACCCCAAGATCATGAGCAATGTTATGTTGGCTTGAGTGGAATACCAGAAGTTGAAGCAATGTCCTATATTCGGTGTCAGCTGTGGCTCAGTTGGTAGCACACTCGCCTCTGATTCAGAAGGTTGTGGGTTCAAGTCCCACTCCAGAGACCTGAGCACAAAAATCTAGGCTGACACCGGTGCAGTACTGAGGAAGTGCAGCACCGACAGAGGTGCCGTCTTTCAGATGAGACGTTAAAACGAGTCCCCGTCTGCTCTCTCAGGTGGACGTAAAAGATCCCAAGGCACTATTTTGAAGAAGAGCAGGGGAGTTATCCCCAGTGTCCTGGCCAATATTTATCCCTCAATCAACATAACAAAAACAGATTATCTGGTCATGACCACATTGCTATTTGTGGGAGCTTGCTGTGCACGAATTGGCTGCCGCGTTTCCCACATTACAACAGTGACTACACTTCAAAAGTACTCATTGGCTGTAAAGCGCTTTGGGACACCCTGAGGTTGAGAAAGGCGCTATATAAATACAAGTCTTTTTTTTTTCTTCCAATGTGCCCCAGAGTGTGCAGAAGTGCCATCAGTTATGCCTATCTTCAACTGCAAGTCAAATTCCTTGGATTAAAAGGCAATGTGTTGAGGCTATACTGGTATATGCAGGTTATACTGGTGGAAAGGGAGTTAAAATGGAGCAGTTCTATTTGCTGCTCCATTCCCGCCCTGCATGCTGGTTTTGCCGACGGCTAAGGTCAGGCAGGCAGGAACGCCGTTAATGTATGCTAATTGGGATCCTTATGATATACATAGGACCCCGATGGCATTTTAATGACATACTGTTGGGAAGAGGCGGAGGCCTTAAAAGGTACGATTTCAGCTGATCTTTGTGGGGCCAGGAAGCATTGGACCACCCAGACACCCTCCACCCTTCCTTCCTGTGACTTACCTGAGGCTTCCAGGCCACCCAATCTTCAGCTGGCCCAGCTGACTATGCCCATTTCGGGAGGGCAGCTGGTTGGTGGATGTAAATGAGGCCTGGGCTTCCCTCAGAGACTCCCAGGCAGGCATCCCACCAGCTCCCCGCCCTAGGAGTTAAAATCCCGCTGCAATGAAGAAGTTAAAGTCAGTTCAGAAAGTACATTGTGAAAGGAAAGAAACAATATAGAATGCACAATTCTGCTACAGTTGGAGAAGTGGTCCACGAGACTGTAACACTGCAATTCTTCTGCAAAATCAGTGACAAGGGAATTTCCTTTTTTTAAATTAAACTTTACCGCTAATTGGCATTGAAGTGAATTTACATGAAAAATTTAATCTCTGAACACTTTTCACTTTTTTATATAAGTAGGTTAGTTGGCACAAAGGGGACCGCATAATTAGTTGTACAAAATTAATGTTTTTATTGCCACCTTTTGATGAATGTTTCTGAGCAAAGACTGGCCAATTAGTTCAGACGTCATTTCTGTGTATTGCATAATTTTTGGATCTAAAAGATAGCATGGGAAAGTCATACTTTTGTCTTATTAAGGAAATAAGCAGCAGTCATTGACAGTAAAGAACTAGCTGAGGCAGGTGTGAAGTGACTTTGGTGTATCAACTTTTATTGATGGAAAGCACTGGGCTATAAGTTGTGTCCTTCCTTCTCTGGCTGCTGGCT
Source organism: Squalus acanthias (assembly GCA_030390025.1). Lineage (NCBI taxonomy): Eukaryota > Metazoa > Chordata > Chondrichthyes > Squaliformes > Squalidae > Squalus > Squalus acanthias. Next base: position 28,734,740 of record CM059430.1, on the reverse strand, counting down.
TGACTGCTCCACACCCTCTCCTGCCCGTTCACACTCCTCATGCTGTGGAAATTGAGGTTCTTCCCCACCATCTTCTTCATCACTTTCAGCTTCTGCAGTCAGCAAGCCTTTCCTCGTCACCATGTTATGTAGAATGTAGCAAGCTACAGCGTTTCTGGAGACGCTTGCTCCGCTGCATTGACAGGCTCCACGTGATTTATCCAGGCACCTAAAGCAGGTTATATACCCTTGAGTTTAGAAGGTTGAAGGGTCAATCTAATTGAAGTGTTTAAAATGATGAAAGGATTCGATAGAGTAGAAACAGAAAAGCTATTTCCAAGGTGGGAGAATCTGAAACAAGGGGGCACAATCTTAAAATTAAGAGCTAGGTCATTTAGGAGTGAAATCAGGAAGCACTTTTTCCACACACAGGGTAATGGAAATGTGGAATTCTCTCCCCCAAAAGACTGTGGATGCTGAGTCAATTGAAATTTTCAAGATTGAGGTTGACAGATTTTTATTAGGTCAGAGATTTAACCACAGAATACTACCAAAGTCATCAAAGGCGGGAAATGGAGTTGAGGTACAGATCAGCCATGATCTAATTGAATGCCAGGACAGGCCTGAGGGGCTGAATGACCCATTCCTGTTCTTACGTTCCCCTTTAGTATGTTTATTTCTCTCTTTAGATTTTACAAGACTAATGTCACACAGCTAAAGGAGGTCTAAATGACATCATTAACATAGTCACATTTGTCTTTTCCTCCTTAATATCAAACAGAATGGCAGAATATCAAAAGGGGGGAGATTCTTTCAATGAAAAGTGGGAGAATACCCATTTCCGTTAATAATTAATGACTCACAAATGAAACTGAGGGAATGCCTGTGATATCTGAAAATGCAATAAAAACTGCTTTTACAGTTTGGATTCCAGGAGACCGGCACCCATGAGCTGGCTGCCAGCATTTACACTGCTAAATCCAACTCTCTTATCCCTGCAGAAGACTCTCAGTCCCACCAGGATAAGAAAGTCAGTCAGCGGATACTGAAGAACAATCATTCTTCAGTATTTTATTAAAAGAGGAATTTCACTCCAATGATTGTAGGAATAAGCTCAATGAAAGTTGGATTTCACAACACGGGGGATGACTTTGGTAGGATTCTGTGGTTAAAAGTATCACTAGCATAACATTTTCTTTCATCCTGTAGCCTTCATTTAAGTAAAAATGTCCTCATGAAAAACTGAATGTACCAGAATGATAAATAACAGCAGCCAGTGGTTGAGTTTAGTGGTGTACTAATGTGCTGCAACTACACGCACAGTCCTAATCTCTGCCTCTCATCTGGGTAGGGCAGAAAGTTAAAGGACGACTCAACCTCTATATTTATGTGCTGCCAAGCAGCTGGATCAAAAGCAGAACAGCCTTGGGAATAGGTTGCCTATCAAATGCAAGGATATATTATAAACTTTGCTTTAGCCAAAAAAAAGCAAAGCAACATAACCTGCTGTAGATACAACAGAAAAGGGGCGATTTTCATTTCCCAGCCACCCCATTTGTGCCTGAAAAGAGGTGGTAGTGGGACCAAAATCATGATTTGAATTGAAGTGCCGACTTACTGCCTGTTGTCCACCTGTTCCGATTTTCGGGCAGACCTCAATCCATTGGAAAGAAGTGCCATCCTCATTAATAAATACAACTTGGGGTTGGATGACATATTTACGAACCCCAATGCCATTTTCGTATCTGCCTGTGTTGCTATTGACATTTCCTAATACCACTCAAACTTTGGGTGCTGCAAGTCGGGAGGCAGCTATTTCTAGCGATATTTAAAGGGGTCTCAGTTGCTTCCAGGTAAAATGCTGGAAAGTGGAGGGAAATCTTTCACTTGTATTACACATCTTTTTTGCTACTTAGATGATTTCAAAATGCTTTTAGTTGCTGTAGATTGTTCTGCACTTTTAATGGGCTTCTGGCAACGCCTTTTTTTCATGGAAGTCCTTCTGGTATGAGGAGGAGGAAGAGGAACAGCAGCAGGATTAAGGAGCAAACAGAGCGCAGGTGCAGGAAGAGCAAATAGAAGGACACATGCTCGCAGGAATCCTTAACCTCCCGACAAAGTTTATAGGCCCAGGACAACATACTTGCAGTTCTCTGAGAAGCAGTGCACAAGGAGGCTTTGCTTCTCGAAGGAGGCTGTGACAGAGTTGTCCCAGCTCCTGCAACCAATTGCTACAACTAGTACAGCATTGCCTGTTGTGGTCAAGGCCACTGCAGCCTAAACTACTTTGCCTCCGACTGCTTTCAGGCTGACACAGGGTATATCAGCAACATCAGTCAGTCTGCAGTTCATGGTTGCATTAAACAGGTGACTAATGTCTTGTTTGCTGCAGCTAACATTCTGCTTGAACAACTAGAAGCAGCAGGATAGGAATTTGGGGTTTGCACAGATTGCAGGGTTCTCCCAAGTCCATATCCTCATTGACTGCAACTACATCGTCATGTGGACGCCCTCACATGACCCCACTGCCTTCATGAATCTCGAGGACTTCCACTCCATTAATGAGCAGCAGTGTATAAAGACCTAATAGAGGTCTTTAAAATCATGAAAGGTTTTGATATTCATGTCAGCTAACATTGCAGGGTCCCCAGCTACTCCAGGAACACTCTCCAAACACATAGGGCTGGGTTTTACCAGCCCTGAGGAGGCGGGTTTGGAAGCGAGACTGCTGGGAAAGTCAAAAAGAATGGGAGCGGGTCCCGAACCCGCCTCCAACCAATCTTCCTGGGAGTCGGGTCCCCGATTTGCGCAGGGACCCGACTCCTAGCGGCGGGAAGAGGATGACAGCCACTTAACAGGTAATTAACAGGCAGTTAAGAGGCTTTTCCCAATTTTTCGACTGCTGCTGGCTTCCCGGCGTCAGGGAACCCCGCCAGGGTAAGTGAGGCATGCTGTGGGTCTGTTGTTATGTTGGTGTTTGGATGACAGCTGCAGAAGTGGTGTGAAGGATGCACTGGGACACTGGTTTGTATCAGAGGTAAGGACACGTTGTGAAAGTAATTTTTAATGTGGTTAGATGTTTCTGCAGGTGACAATCTGTGAAGTGTTTGTGTAGGCTCATCTCATCGGGAGAAGGGACAGATGGCTTCTGCAATCTCAGCTGCAGCTGCCATCTGTTTTATCCTAAAGAGAGAGTCATTGGAGAGCCTGAGTGCAAGGGCTCACCTGTGTACAGTGATTGAGAGTGTTTGACAGCACCTCAATGCTGTCAAACACTGACAATTCATCTGTCAAACAAGTGTGGTGCATATGCCTTTAAGAAAACCAGCAGATGAAGCATCATCAACTGACGTCATCTGACACTGGCTTTCCCTTAATTGGCTGGCAAGCCCCCAGGGCAGACTTAACAAGGCCAATCAGGGCAAAATAGCGTCAGTTCGTCAGACGTCGCTGGGGGCGGGACTAGAACCCAGAAGGCAGCAGTCCCGCCCCCAACTCGTCTCGGTCAGTAAAATCCAGCCCACAGATGTCAAAAAAGAATTGTAATTTTACAGCCTTATACGAATGTCTAACACTAATTATCACCCTGGCGTGAGCCCCTCGTGTCTGTTTTAAGTGCTCTCTTACCTACTCTAATGCTTGTGCAAGGTTCTGCCCCAGAATGGGAAGTAGAAGACTGCTATGGCTCAGTCAAGGGCTCTTGAGGTGGTTGGTGACCTCTCGGTGCTTGGATCTGAGAGGGCTTGACCGCAGACTGCAGCAACTCTTTGGCTGCCGAGACACTCTGGCCCAACCACCGTTCTGTCACAAGGGAAGGCACTGTTTGAGGGGCTAGTGAGGGTACAGACATGCTGTCATCCTGAGAGATGGAATATATTCCATTCCCATTGCAGGACTGTCCTTGCTATTAGGCTGAGGCTCAGCAGTCTGACTGATCTGTGGAAGAGCAGCTGGAAGGGCATTCTTGATCTGACTGAAGCCCCTATCCATTCAGTGTCTCAGCCAGTTACAAGGTGAAGGAAGTGGTTGAGCCCAGAGCCTGCATGGCCCCAGTAGGTGCATCCCTGAGAGATGCTACTGCTGGCTCCACAGACTCCTGCAGGGAGGGTCCAGCTGCAGCATCCATTGGGGTTACCACATTCTCCTTGGTTGAATGCAGACTGTCGTGCACCAAAACCCCATGCAAGTTGGTAGTGGACTCCTCCACACTCTTCGACATGTTGCCGAAGCTTCCGGCGAGGCAATTCACTGCATTGAACAATGGCACAGGAATCATCTTTCTTTTAAAAGCTGGGCCACTAAAGTTATGTTTCAGGAATGAATACCCAGAGAGTAAACATAAAGCAGAATACAAAATATCTAAAGATTTTAGAAACTGAATTTTACCAGAAGCTTTGAGTAGAATATGGATATCATATGCGATACCCAATCCATTATGTTTTCGTGGAATATGTGGAACACTCTCTGTTCCAGTCCTACACAGGTCCCCTTCCTCACCTCTTTTTCCGGTACATTGATGACAGTATCGGTGCGGTTTCCTGCTCTCGCCCTGAACTAGATAATTTCATTCACTTTGCTTCCAATTTCCACCCTTCCCTCACCTTCACATGGTCCATCTCCGACTCTTCCCTTCCCTTCCTCGACTTCTCCGTCTCCATCTCTGGGGATAGGTTATTGACAAACATTCACTACAAGCCCACTGACTCCCACAGCTACCTGAACCACACTTCCTCCCACCCCGCCTCCTGTAAGGACTCTATTCCATTCTCCCAGTTTCTCCGTCTCCGCCCCATCTGCTCTGATGATGCCACCTTCCATACCAGTGCTTCCGACATGTCTTCCTTCTTCCTCAACCGAGGATTCCCCTCTACAGTGGTTGACACGGCCCTTAACTGTGTCTGTTTTATCTCCCACACTTCTGCCCTCACCCCTGCCCCTCCCTCCCGGAACCACGATAGTTCCCCTTGTTCTCACCTTTCACCCCACCAGCCTCCACATTCAACGTATCATCCTCCGCCATTTCCGCCACCTCCAGCGTGATCCCACCACCAAATGCATCTTCCCCTCCTCCCCTTTCAGCATTCCGTAGGGACCGCTCCCTCCGCGACACCCTAGTCCACTCCTCTATCGCCCCCAACACCCCTTCCCCTTTGCCCGGCACCTTCCCGTGCAAGCGCAGGAGATGCAACACATGCCCTTATACCTTCCCACTGTCCAGTGCTCCAAACACCCCTTCCAGGTGAAACAGCGATTTACTTGTACTTCTTGCAATTTAGTATACTGTATTCGCTGCTCACGATGTGGTCTCCTCTACATTGGGTGACCGTTTTGCGGAACACCTCCGTTCAGTCCGTAAGGGGGACCCCGAGCTTCCGGTCGCCTGTCACTTTAATTCTCCGCTCCACTCCCACTCAGACCTCACCGTCCTCGGCCTCTTGCATTGATCCACGGAAGCTCAGCGTAAGCTCGAGGAACAGCACCTCATCTTTCGATTAGGCACTTTACAGACTTCTGGACTCAACATAGAATTCAACAATTTCAGATCATAACATATATATATATTTTTTATCCACACTTTTGTTCTGTTCTTCACTCCCACATGGCAGCTGTCTTCCATTCTGCCAGCGCAATTTACACTTCATCTAGAGCCATCCTTTGTTTCTTAACCTGTCCCATTACCATTCCCTTTTGCTTTGAATATCTCTTAGGGCTGGATTTTGATACTGGGGCGGGTTGGGGTCGTATCATCCGCATTTCGTGTTATCCACCCGACTCCAATTGGATGTGGGAGATTGATGCAATTTTCACCTAATTGGGCAATTGAGTTCCAGCATGTGGGAACCCATGAACCAATTAGTGGTTTCAGTCTGAAAGTCACCTCTGATGATGTCATCATTGCTGCTGCATTGAAGGTCTTCAGAGACTGCCTGGCCTTTGCTGTGAGTGGACCTGGATGCAAAATGAGCAGCAGCTGAGAGAGAGAGAGAGAGAGAGAGAGAGTGAGAGTGAGAGTGAGAGTGAGAGTGTGAGTGTGAGTGTGAGTGTGAGTGTGTGAGTGAATGAATGTTTTTTCCATCCAGGTCCTCTCACAGCAAAGGCCAGGCAGTCTCTGAAGACATTCAATGCAGCAGCATCAGAGGCGACTTTCAGACCTAATACGACTACTACCTTCATCACATCTCCGTTGTAATAGTGGACCTGCAGCTGATAGTCAGCTATCCACTTGTGCTTCCGCCAGGTTTCACTGGCGTGTTTCACATCAGGCGTGCTTCACGTCAGAAAAGGGTTAAACTAGCTAAAACGTTTCAAAATGGCATTACAGAGCCAATTTAGGGCTTGTTAAGGGCTTTAATGGCCTCTCCCGCCTCTTGGAGGCGGGACGGAGTCGGGAACACCACACACGATTTTATTAAAATTGCATGGAGGCGGGATCAGGTCCGCCCACCACTTTTCGCAATTTTAACCCCCCACACGCCTCCAAACCCGCCTCCACGGCCCTATGAAAATCCAGCCCTTAATGTCTCTTAATCTCTCCTGCCTTCCAGTCTATCACAGGCCTTCCCTTTTGTTCTTTCATCCCCTCCCCCATTTCCCAGCCACTACACTTGCTTAAAAATCTGTTCCATTTCCTGCTTTTTTCCAGTTCTGACGAAAGGTCATCGACCTGAAACGTTAACTCTGTTTCTCTCTTCACAGATGCTGCCTGACCTGCTGAGTATTTCCAGCATTTTCTGTTTTTATTTCAGATTTCCAGCATCTGCAGTATTTTCTTTTTGCCATTATGTTCTCTGTTGTGCCACTCGGGGGAGGTGCTGAGCAAGGTCTTCACCAGAGGGACTGAACAAGATGATGAGTCACCCCATGCAACTCTCATGCACCTCCTAGTGGCTGACTACAGAGCGCTCAGAGCAGAATAGTCTGTCTGCCTACTTTCCATCTGGATGTGTTAAGGGACAAAAAAAAGAAACGGAAAAATACATTTTAAAATAGAGCAATATGTACACATATAAAACATAGCTTTATGGAACTCTAGGAATTAACTCCCCAAAAATAAGCACAAAAAATTTAATAAAATTATGTTTTTGCATTCAGTTTGTCATTGCATCCTAAATAACTGTTATTGAAGCGATTCTTTTTGCGGATGAACATTTATTAGATTTCTTTAACAAAGTACTAATTTTGTTCAATTTATACACATGTGCAGTCTGTCAAAGGAAACTGGAAGATCTGTTGCCTGAAAACACCATGCGTAGTGTAAAAATTATGGGCTTGAAATTGCGTTGTTTAGGTTACAGTTCAACCTTCCGCAAAAATTAATTTGCAGAATCACAGATGTAAAATCTTCAAAGAACCAGCCCAATTGGGCAGCGCAATAGAACACAATCAGTTTTTTTCCCCCATTGAAAAGCATTCCTTTAAGAGTGTAACCTGGTGCAGTTTTATTAATACAGCTGAAAATGGGTTTATCACCAAAAATAAGCTTTCTTAATAAGGGTGCCCAGCAATATTCCCTATTAGCCACGTAGCCACGCAGCTCTCTGCTGGTCCCGCACAGCCGGTTAGCCGGCTTTTGAATAGAAAAACCGCACATACATGGAGTTTTGAATGGCCCGTGCAGCCTCTTAAAGAGGCCGGGCGGGCCAAAGAAAAATTAGAGGGAACGTTGGTGTCCAGTCCCCCCGCTGTGAGTAACCTGATTTAAAATCACTTAAAATGACTTGGGAAAAACTATCCTGAACCATTTAATTGGTTTATACAAGTCAGTTTCTTTGTAAGTTAAATATTTTTTGATATGAAAAAACTTTTAAAACATGCCTACACTAGTGCCTGTGTGCCTAAGAAATTAAGTGGAATTTGAAGAGCCTTCCTGAACCAGTGCGATTGGCGGAATCTCGCAATTTTGACCTTGGGACGTGACCAGTTTGTGGGCGGGGACTGATTCGGGCAAATTGAACCTTGAGCGTAAACGATCACTGAAAACACAAATGTAAGTATTTTTGGGCGTAACTCACTATTAAAATTCCACAATCTTTTGCGCTGGTTCGGCTGATTGTGTTGGTATCTGGACGCGAAACAAGTGGAAACTCTACCCCCATGATTGAAAGCACCAAGATTGATCTTGTGTCCAAACCACCTGAACTACTTTATTAAAATTATGTCGCTCTTGTTAGTTTGGAGGGAATCTCTGAATTGCAAACAAAAAATATGGTGAAGGTGAGGCTTCTAAAATGGTTATTGTTGGAAAAATAATTACATTTAACATACTGAAGAAGATGCAGATCCGATCCCAGGTATGCTCACTTATGAACTATTCTTTTTCTCTGAGGACTACAAAAGGTTATAGTACGGCCCGAACCGTACATTTGTAAAACTTTACTTGCAAGATAGGAAAAAAGTGATAGGGTAAGGTAGTGGAATTGCACTTTTATCACTAAAACTGCTGCCATTGCTTGGTAGCACCCTGACTCTCTTTTACATTTGTGAAACTGATTTTATTGCATTTTTGTTACTACAGCAATAAGGTAGTTCATTGGTAAGCCATGTTAAAAAATACCATCATATCTTTTAAGCTGGATTTTATTTTATCAGTACAGATATTATTTGTTGTTAATAGATTTTTTTGGATATTTGTATCACATGTTCTGGGAACGTTGCGTTTCTCTCCCTGCTGAGCCAAGGCCTCAAAAATATGTAAAAAGCTCAAACATAGTTAGGACCTGCCTTATACTATAGCAAAGATAATCTACAGCTTCTTTTCTCCACAACCAACCGTCTCCGTAAGCCCCTCTCCCCTGCTGCCTCTACCCTCACCTCCAATAGCAAGTAAGAGGAGCTCATGGTCAGTAAGGTTGAGACCATCCGTTCAGCTGCCTCTGCTGATTCTCCTTGCCCATAAAGCTAAACCTCCCCCTAGACGCCCCCTATCCTAGCTCTGATCCCATATTTTTCTCGAGTTCCTCTCCTGTCTCATATCATGGGCTCTCCAATTTCATCTTATCCATGAGACCCATTTCATGCTTCCTTGACCCTATTTCCACTAAACTGCAGACCATCCAACTTCCCTTCTTGGTCTCTGTGCTAGCTGACCTTGTAACTGATTCCCTCTTCTTATGTACTGTCTCTCTCTCTTTCCAAACATGCTGTCATCAGCCCCCCTGAAAAAAACCTCATTTGACCCCTCTGTCCTTGCAAAATACTGCCCCATCTCCAATCTCCCTTTCCTCTCCAAAGTCCTTGAACATGTTGTTGCCTCCCAAATCCGTGCCCATCTTTCCCACAACTCCCTGTTTAAATCTCTCCAATCAGGTTTCTGCCTCTGCCATAGCACCAAAATGGCACAAACCAAAGACACAAATGACATCCTCTGTGACTGTGATCATGGTGCATTATAGGTCCTTGAACTCTCTGCAGCCTTTGACATAATCAAACACACCATTGTCCTCCAACAACGCTCTTCCATTATACAGCTCAGTGGGGCTACCCTCGCTTTGTTCCATTCTCAATGTAGCCAGATTATCTTGAGTAATGGCTTCTATTCCCTCCCCAGCACCATTACCTCTGGAGTGTCTCAAGGATCTATCATTGGCCCCCTCCTCTTCCTCATCTACATGCTGTCCCTTGACGACATCATTCGCAGATATGTGGTGATTTTACACATCTGTGTTGACAACAATCAGCTCTACCTCTCCACCTTTTCGCTCAACCCCTCCACTGAATCTGTGTTGTTAGACATTCTATCTTCAATAAGCCACAATTTTCTCCAGTTAAACATTGGTAAGGCTAAAGCTCTCGTCCCTCCTACCAATAGGAGTGGCGCCAGAGGACTGGAGAATTGCAAATGTTACACCTCTGTTCAAAAAAGGGGAGAGGGATAAACCCAGCAACTATAAGCCAGTCAGCCTAACCCAGTGCTGCGAAAAATTTTAGAGACATTATTCCGGAACAAAATTAATTGCCACTTAGAAAAATATGGGTTAATAAATTAAAGCCAGCACGGATTTGTTAAAGGCAATTGTGTTTGATTAACTTGATTGATTTATTTGATGAAGTAACGGAGAGGGTTGATGTTCCGTACATGAACTTTCAAAAGGCGTTTGATAATGTACCACATAATTAACTCATTAACAAAATTGAAGCCTTTGTGATTAAAGGGGCAATGGCTGCGAGGATACAAAATTGACAGAGGGATAGAAAGCAGAGAGTAGTGGTGAACGATTGTTTTTCAGACTAGAGGGAAGTGTGCAGTGATGTCCCCTGGGGTCGGTGTTGGGACCACTGCTCTTTTTGATATATATTAATGACCTGGATTTGGGTATACATGGCATAATTTCAAAGTTTGCAGATGGTACGAAATGTAGTAAACAGTGAGAAGGATAGTAACAGACTTCAGGAAGGCATAAACAGACTGGAGAAACAGCCAGACACATGGCAGATGAAGTGTGAAGTGATTCATTATGGCAGGAAGAAAGGGGAGAGGCAATATAAACTAAATGGTACAATTTAGAGGGGGTACAGGAACAGAGAGACCTGGGGGTGCACATACACAAGGTCTTTGAAGGTGGTAGGACAAGTTGAGAAGGCTGTTAAAAAGGCGTAGAGTACAAAAGCAAGGTAGTTATGCTAAAACTTTATAAAACACTATTTAGGCCCCAGCTGTAGTATTGTGCCCAATTCTAAGGACCACACTTTAGGAAGGATGCCGAGGCCTTAGAGAGGATGCAGAGAAGATTTACTAGAATAGTACCAGAGATGAAAGATTTCAGTTATGTGGAGAGACTAGGGAAATTGGGGTTGTTCTCCTTAGAGCAGAGAAGGTTAAGGGGAGATTTGATAGAGGTGTTCAAGATCATGAAGGGTTTTGATAGAGTTAATAAGGAGAAACAAGGTTGGTGAGCTGCAGGTGCAAATAGCCACATGGCAATATGATGTTGTGGCAATGACGGAGACCTGGCTCAAAAAAGGGCAGGATTGGGTATTAAATATTCCTGAATATAAGGTGTTCAGGAAAGATAGGAGGTGGTGTGGCAGTATTGGTTAAGGAGAATGTTACAGTGCTGGAGAGGGAGGATGTCCTGGAGGGGTCAAGGACAGAATCTATATGGCTAGAGTTAAGAAATAATAGAGGTGCCATTACATTACTGGGTGTATTCTATAGGCCATCAACTAGTAGGAAAAATATGGAGGAGCAAATTTGCAGAGAAATTACAGAGAGATGCAAGAACTATAGAGTAGTGATAATGGGGGACTTCAACTATCCTAATATAGACTTGGATAGAAATAGTGTAAAGCGCAGGGAGGGGGAAGAATTTCTGAAGTGTGTTCAGGAGAACTTTCTTGATCAGTACGTTTCTGGCCCACCAAGGAAGGAGGCATTGCTGGATCTGGTTCTGGGGAATGAGGTAGGTTAAGTAGAGCAAGTGTCAGTAGGTGAACATTTAGGGAACAGTGATCATAGTATCATAAGGTTTTGATTAGCTATGGAAAAGGACAGGGAGCAATCTAGAGTAAAAATACTTAATTGGAGGAAGGCCAATTTCAGTGGGATGAGAACGGATCAGGCCCGGGTAAATTGGAATCAAAGATTGGCAGACAAAACTGTAGTGGAACAATGGGCTGCCTTTAAAGAGGAAATAGTTCAGGTACAGTCGAGGTACATTCCCACTAGGGGGAAAGGTAGGGCAACTAAAGTCAGAGCTCCCTGGATGGTGAAAGAGATAGAGAATAAGATGAAGCAGAAAAAGAGTGCGTATGACAGATGTCAGGTTGAGATACATCTGAGAATCAGGCTATATATAGAAAGTTCAGAGGAGAAGTGAAAAAGAAAATTAGAGGGGCAAAGAGAGGATATGAGAATAGAATGGCAGCTAACATAAAAGGTAATCCAAAAGTCTTCTATAGGCATATAAATAGTAAACGGGTAGTAAGAGGTGGGTTGGGGCCGATTAGGGACCAAAAAGGTGACCTACGCATGGAGGCAGAGGGCATGGCTGAGGTACTAAATGAGTACTTTGCATCTGTTTTCCCCAGGGAAGAAGATGTTGCCATAGATATAGTGAAGGAGGAGGTAGAGGAGATACTGGATGGGATAAACATTGATAAAGACGAGGTACTAGAAAGGCTGTCTGTACTTAAAGTAGATAAGTCACCGGGACCGGATGGGATGCATCCTAGGATGCTGAGGCAAGTAAAGGAAGAAATCGCAGAGGTTCTGGCCATAATCTTCCAATCCTCCTTAGACACCGGGGTGGTGCCACAGGACTGGAGAATTGCAAATGTTACACTCTTGTTCAATAAAGGGTGTAAAGATAAACCCAGCAACTACAGGCCAATCTGTTTAACCTCGATAGTGGGGAAGCTTTTAGAAACAATAATCAGGGGCAAAATTAACAGTCACTTGGACAAGTGTGAATTAATTAAGGAAAGCCAGCATGAATTTGTTAAAGCTAAATCTTGTTTAACCAACTTGATCGAGTTCTTTGATGAGGTATCAGAGAGGGTTGATGAGGGCAATGCGGTTGACGTGGTGTACATAGATATCCAAAAGGCGTTCGACAAAGTGCCAGATAATAGGCTTGCCAGCAAAGTTGAAGCCCATGGAATAAAAGGGACAGTGGCAGCATGGATACAAAATTGGCTAAGTGACAGGAAACAGAGAGTAATGGTGAACGGTTGTTTTTCGGACTGGAGGAAGGTATACAGTTGTGTTCCCCAGGGGTCGGTTCTAGGACTACTGCTTTTCTTGATATAAATAACTTGGATGTGGGTGTACAGGGCACAATTTCAAAATTTGCAGATAACACAAAACTTGCAAGTATAGTGAACAGTGAGGAAGATAGTGATAGACTTCAAGAGGAAATAGACAGGCTGGCGGAATGTGCGGACACGTGGCAGATGAAATTGAATGCAGAAAACTGCGAAGTGATACATTTTGGTAGAAAGAATGAGGAGAGGGTAAACTAAAGGGTACAATTCTAAAGGGGGTGCATGAAAAGATAGACCTGGGGGTATATGTGCACAAATCGTTTAAGGTGGCTGGGCAGGTTGAGAAAGCAGTTAAAAAAGCTTACGGGATCCTGGGCTTCATAAATAGAGTGCTCTTTGTGCTCTTTGTTGTAGCGAATAATGTGAATAGATTTTGTCTGGGTTTAAATTGTGAATTCTGGGAGATTCTCTCATTGCTAACTTACCTGACGAAGGAGCGATAGCTCCGAAAGCTTGTAAAATTAAATAAATCTGTTGGACTATAACCTGGTGTTGTGCGACTTCTCATTTTTGTCCACCCCAGTCCAACGCCGGCATCTCCACTTCATAAATAGAGGTATAGTACAAAAGCGTGGAAATTATGATTGAACCTGTATAAAACACTGGTTTGGCCTCAACTGGAATATTGTGTCCAATTCTGGGCACCGCACTTTAGGAAGGATGTGAAGGCCTTAGAGAGGGTGCAGAAAAGATTTACGAGAATGATTCCAGGAATGAGGGACTTCCGTTACGTGGATAGACTAGAGAAGCTGGTGTTGCTCTCCTTAGAGCAGAGAGGATTGAGAGGAGATTTGATAGAGGTGTTCAAAATCATGAGGGGTCTGGACAGAGTAGATAGAGAGAAACTGTTCCCATTGGCAGAAGGGTCGAGAACCAGAGGACACAGATTTAAGGTGATTGGCAAAAGAACCAAAGGCGACATAAGAAAAAACTTTTTACGCAGCAAGTGGTTAGGATCTGGAATGCACTACCTGAAAGGATGGTGGAGGCAGACTCAATCACGGCTTTCAAAAGGGTGTTGCATAAGTACCTGAAAGAAAAAAATTGTCCTTCTTCTTAGGCAGTTCCTCGGAACCGAGGATGACTTGCTTCCACATTAAAAATGAGTTCTCAGATGACTGATGAGTCCAATGCGGGACCTACAGTCTCTGTCACAGGTGGGGCAGACGGTGGTTGAAGGGGCGGGTGGGTGGGGTGCTTGGGTTGACATGCGCTCCTTCCGCTGTTTGCGCTTGGCTTCCGCTTGCTCCCGGCGAAGAGACTCGAGGTGTTCGGCGCCTTCCCGGATGCTTCTCCTCCACTTTATGCGGTCTTGGGCCAGAGATTCCCAGGTGTCAGTGGGGATGTTGCACTTTTTCAAGGAGGCTTTGAGGGTGTCCTTGAAGCATTTCCTCTGCCCACCTGGGGCTCTCTTGCCGTGTCGGAGCTCCGAGTAGAGCGCTTGTTTTGGGAGTCTCGTATCGGGCATGCGGACGATGTGACCCATCCATCGGAGCTGATCAAGCATGGTCAAAGCTTCAATGCTGGGGATGTTGGCCTGAGCGAGAAACACTGACGTTGGTGCGCCTATCTTGCCAATGGATTTGCAGGATCTTGCGGAGGCAGCATTGGTGGTACCTCTCCAGTGCTTTGAGGTGCCTGCTGTACATGGTCCATGTCTCTGAGGCATACAGGTGGGCGGGTATCACTGCTGCTCTGTAGACCATGAGCTTAGTGCCGGGTTTGAGATCCTGGTCTTCAAACACTATCTTCCTCAGGTGACCGAAGGCTGCACTGGCACACCAAAGACGGTGTTGGACTTCGTCATCGACGTCTGCCCTTGTTGACAGTAGGCTCCCGAGGTATGGAAAGTGGTCCATGTTGTCCAAGGCCTCGTCGTGGATTTTGATAATCGGGGGGCAGCACTGTGTGGCAGGGGCAGATTGGTAGAGGACCTTTGTCTTACGGATGTTTAGTGTAAGGCCCATGCTCTCGTACGCTTCGGTGAAGGTGTTGACGATGGTTTGGAGTTCGACCTCCGAGTGAGCGCAGACACAAACGTCGTCTGCATACTGTAATTCGACGACAGCGGATGGGACGACTTTCAAAAGGCTGTTGGATAAGTACCTGAAAGAAAAAAAATTGTAGGGCTATGGGGAAAGGGCGGGGGAGTTGGGACGAGCTGAAGTGCTCTTGCAGAGAGCCGGCATGGGCTCGATGGGCCAAATGGCCTTCTTCCTTGCTGTAATCATTCAATGATTCTAAGTGGCAGAAGGGTTGGTAACCAGAGAGCACATAGTTAAGGTAATTAGCAAAAGAACCAAAGGCGAGATTAGGAAAAAAAAATATGCTGCGAGTTATGATCTAGAACAGTGGTTCCCAACCTGTGGTCCGCGAGGGTACTGCAGGTGATCCGTGAAAAAATGGTCCAAACCCCTAAAATAAACGTGTCTGTTGTCTCCACAGATGTTGAATGACCCGCCGTGTGGTTCCAGTGTTTTTATTGCTGTTTAAAGCTGGGTTTTGGGGATGAGCTGATGGATGTTATTGAAAATAATTTCCCCCTGCCAGTTTGTGTAGATTTTTTGTAAAGTCTGGATTATCAATGTCAGGAGAAACTGAAAAAGTAAGAAATAAACTGCTGATGACCCGTACAGGGATTAAACCCGTGCCCTTAGCGATATTAGCACCACACTCTAAACAACTGTGATAAAAGCTGTCCGGATTGTTCGAGCCCCACGCTGGGCGGTTTGTGTTTTACTTCTCACACTGGGTCACAGAGATATTGTACAGACAATGAACACACCACATCCCTTAAACATGATTCCGATATAAAATAATCACTGTTCGATAAAAACCGAGTATGTATATCGAAAGTAACAGAAAAAGAGCACTTAATTGTGAAAAGAATGATTGCACCAACAGTGAAGAGGAATCTGCCGGCCTCCGCCATTCTAATCCTGTGACTGTGGGAGTTTGGTTCGGGCAGAGGTTTGATTGACGACACGAACACCCCCCCGCCCCCGCCCCCCCCCACCCCGCCCCATCCATGTTAAACCTGAAAAGTGTCTGGCAAAAATTCGGAACAGGTGGGGAGGAAGTAACCCTTCGGAGAGGTTTGTGTTTCTGAATCCCTAACTCTTCTGGCTCTTTTTGACATGTCCCCATTCAATGTACAGACTCTCTCCTCAGTCTGCCCCTCAAGACCCATCACCTCACGTTTCTCTCCAGCTAATTTCAAAACATGTTTTACACACCCCTCCAGGATTGTCCTGGAGTCCCCAATACTGTGTCAATTGTAGCACTTTCTGAAATACTACCCGTGTCATGTGATAGTCAAGAGAGACAGAGGGGAATTAGGCAGACCAAGCGTCGCTGAGTCTGTGCTGTAGTGAAACAGGGGTTCGTTTCATGAAACATTGCTACAGTTTTCGGAATAGAGGCAGCTTATAGAGACCTGATGGTTCCACCGAAACAAAAGGGTTTGAGGTGTTGGCTGGCAGGACAGATAGAATGTGGTGAGTGTTTAAACTAGATGTGGAGGTTGTTGCTGTAGTTATTCTACGGAGTTCCTTCAAGGAGGTGATTCTGAATGCAATGGAACAACGTGTACCCATGCAAAGCAAAGGTACTGAGCGTCATTGCAGTCCAGCCTGGTTCAACGGAACGAACAAACAATTCATCCAGAAGAGAAAAAGGGATTTAAGGCCATGATGGTAAATGGCACAGAATTCAGGTGGCTTCAAAACCAGAAGGCA
>CM059430.1:26826351-26911725 GCA_030390025.1 Squalus acanthias | reverse complement strand
GGGGGGAGAGCAGCAGCGTGGGCTTGGGGCTCGGACTCGCCACCGCCTCCCATGGCGCTCGATAATCTTCCTTTCTGTGAATTGTTTTTAATATTTATTTCCAGGCTTGCATCTTCCAGGAGTTCCGGGTGGAGGAGGATTCTGTGATGTTTCTCATTAACCTCACGGTGCTGTTAGATTGTCTCACCATATTTGGAGCCAGTTCGCTGCCCGGTAAACGCGCTCACATTAAAGTCCGGCTTTGCAAACTTTGCCCTCGTACCGTGACCCCGCTGACCCCGCTTTCCTTGGCCTTGCAGGAGTGACCCCGGCCTTGAGGATGTGTTACCGTGGATACGGCCACCCGCTGACCCTGTTCCTGGAGGAGAGTGGCGTGGTGACTGTCTGTAAAATACAGACTCAAGAACCAGAGGAAACTCTCGATTTTGACTTTTGCAGCACAAATGTTCTGAATAAAATTATTCTGCAGTCGGAGAGCCTCCGGGAGGCGTTTGCTGAGCTTGATATGAGCAGCGAGGTGCTGCAGATCACAGTCTCTCCAGACAAACCCTATTTCAGGTACTGAGGTAACTGGGAACTCTAACAGGCCTTAACATAGGACCAGAAAAGAGCATTGCAATCTGGTGCCAACACATTTTCTTCAACTTTCTGACATTATGCACAAGAACAGAAGGAGGCCATTCGGCCCCTCAAGCCTGATCTGCCATTTACAGTAATGCCAACCCCACTGTCTCATAAATCACAAGATAAAATCTTAAAAATCACGAGATTAAGTAAGAAAATTGGTATTTTTCTCCTGCCTGGCCCCTCGCTAATCTTTGCTCCCGGACAGGATGTGCATTCCGCGATTTTGCTCCTTTTTAGTCACAAATGTCCCTCCTGCCAAATCGTAGCCACAACATTCGTTCCGCTATTCGGAAGCTGTCGTTACTCCATCCATTCATCTCCGCAAGTTATAAAAATTCATTACTTGTAAGGCAGCGATGGAAGGTGCATTTCCAGCCCCCTCACCCTCAGCAGTCGCTGACCATATTCCCCAACTCCCTTCAATGGACGCTTGAGACACAGTGGTGGACGCGGGTACTTTCACAAGCTAACCGCTCCCGCTCCAGAATCCCCCCCCCAATCCCTCTATTGTGGAAGGGGAGAGTGGAGACATGGATGGAGGGGAAGGGGAGAGTTTTTTTTAATTTATTCGTTCATGGGATGTTGGCGTCGCTGGCAAGGCCAGCATTTATTGCCCATTCCTAATTGCCCTTGAGAAGGTGGTGTTGAGCTGCCTTCTTGAACCGCTGCAGTCCGTGTGGTGAAGGTACTCCCACAGTGCTGACTTTGTGCTGACTGTCGGAGGTGCCGTCTTTCGGATGAGACGTTAAACCGAAGCCCTGTCTGCTCTCTCAGGTGGACGTAAAAGATCCCATGGCACTATTTCGAAGGAGAGCAGGGGAGTTAACTCCCTGGTGTCCTGGCCAATATTTATCCCTCAACCAACATAACAAAAACAGATCTGGTCATTAGCACATTGCTGTTTGTGGGACCTTGCTATGCGCAAATTGGCTGCTGCGTTTCCCAAAAGTGACTCCGCTTCAAAAGAAAGTACTTCATTGGCTGTAAAGTGCTTTGAGACGTCTGGTGGTCGTGAAAGGCGCTATATAAATGCAAGTATTTCTTTTGTTGTAGTGGTTTGGTACAACTGAGTGGCTTGCCAGGCCATTTCAGAGGGCAGTTAAGAGTCAACCACATTGCTGTGGGTCTGGAGTCACATGTAGGCCAGACCAGGTACAGATGGCAGGTTTCCTTCCCTAAACGACATTAGTGAACCAGTTGGGTTTTTACGGCAATCCGGTAGTTTCATGGTCATTACTGATAATAGCTTTTTAATTCCAGATTTTTTAAATTAAATTAATTTGAATTCCCCAGCTGCCATGGTGGGATTATGATCTCATGCCTCCGGATCATTAGTCCAGGTCTCTGGATTACTAGTCCAGTAACATAACCACTATGCTACCAGTGGAGTGGGAGTGGAGAGTAAGCTCCTGTCTACAATATTTACTGTGCCACCTAACCTAGTGTCGTCAGCAAACTTGGAAATAATGGCTCTCTATTCCTCCATCTAAGTCATTGATAAATATAGTGAAAAGCTGGGGCCCCAGTACAGATCCCTGGGGGACACCATGAGTCACATCCTGCCAACTGGAGTACATCATTATCCCTACTCTCTGTCTCCTACCTCCCTAACTAATTCCCTACCCATGTAAATAGGGTAAAGCTGCCCTCCTTTGTCATAGTTTCTTGTTATCTTTCATTTCAGATGTTTCATCCATTTGTTAACCACTAATGAGCACCATTTCTTTTTCAGATTATCTACTTTTGGGAATGCTGGGAGCGCACACTGTGATTATCCAAAAGACTCTGATATGATTGAGGCGTTCCATTGCAGCCAGACCCAATGCAATAGGTGAGGTGGCACAGTGACCACTGTGTGTTACTGCAGTGGCTGCCATTATGTGGTAGCATGAAGCAATTCAAAAAATAATCTTGTTCTCTCCTGATCAGGTATAAAATCTCATTACTGAAGCCATCTACTAAAGCCTTGGCTCTGTCCTCTAAAGTTTCGCTCCGCACGGATAACCGAGGATTTCTCTCCTTGCAGTACATGATCCGGAATGAAGATGGGCAGATCTGCTTTGTAGAATATTATTGTTGTCCTGATGAAGAGGTGGGGGAGTGAGAGTCGTAATCAGCAGGCACTTGCATTCACATATGGCACAGAGACTCTGAGTAGCTTTCCTCTTTGAAGAGGCTGCAGACTCTCAAATCTGAAGTTTGTGCAGCCCGAATTTGGTCCTTCAGCAGTTTCCTGATTTTGCTTATTAACTTGAGGCGGACGACAGAGGCCGATGTGTGCTGACGATTTGGTGAATGTGCCCAATGCCTTTGAAATGTAAAGATGGGACTGTAGTTTTTTTGCAGTAGTGTTGACGCTGGTCGAGCTGTGAATTGGTTTGTATCGGAAAGTGGTGAAGCCTAGTTGTAATTCTCTGGTGGAGGAGGGGGTGGTGTAGCAATCAGCACTCCGACATCCTCGGGTGCAGACAGAAAGCAGAAGGCGAGACTTTAGGCTACTTATTTGCCTTCTGGTGGCTGGGCAGTGGCGGCGTTGGCTGGGCACCAGTGGCAGTGCCCGGTAAGCAGGCTGCAGAAGGTGCGTAGCCCAAGAACGAGGCAGTGAAGAGTGGGGAAAACCACTGTGTGTCCTCATTGGATGGGACCTGCTTTCTTTCCCTTTTCTCGGGGATTTTCAGCTCGAAGTTAATAATTTGCCACTTTCGTCTCTTGGGTTACAGAGTGACTTGGAATATGCTGTCATTTGATTTAAGGGAAACCTCACCCTCTTGCCTGCTCTAACAATGCCGAGATTCTAAAACGTTTTTTACTTCATTGCGTGCAGGTTTTATTGGGATTTAAGAAGTTAATTCGATTCATATATTGAACTGTTTGTAATCTGCACCATCCCCCTTTCCAACACTGTACACACAGAATCATACAACACAAAAGGAAGCCATTCGGTCCATCGAGCCTATGTTGGCTCTTTGAAAGAGCTACCCAATTAGTCCCACTTCCCCGCTCTTTCCCCCTAGCCCTGCAAATTTCTCCTTTTCAAGTATTTATCCAATTCCCTTTTGAAAGTTACTATTGAATCTGCTTCCACCCCCCCATTCAGGTAGTGCATTCCAGATCACAACAATTCGCTGCGTAAATTTTTTTTCCCTCATTCCGCCTCTGGTTTAAACAGCTTTAGGAATCAACATATGATTCTACCCAGTAGAAATTTATGCAACGACTAGAGTCTTCACTGAGTGTAATGTTAAATATTTGGGCCTGTTTTTTCCTTGAACCTATGTATATTTTGCCAAAATATTTATATAGTATATTAAAAGTTTTGAGTCTTCCTGTTTGTGTCATACTTAGTTCATGTGTCACATTTAGCTTCCTTGCTACTTCTGGGTCTCATTCTAGGGTGTAAGGTTTCCATTGAACATACCGGTAACGTGAGTTACATTATGCTGCACAGCACCACACATTTTACCCTCCCTCCCCAAGGGGCACAATCTTAAAATTACAGCCATTTAGGAGTGAAATCAGGAAGTGCTTTTTCACACAAAGGATAGTGGAAATCTGGAACTCGTTTCCCCCTCCCCAAAGGATGCTGGGGGTAAATTGAAATTTAAGACTGAGATCGCTAGATTTTTATTAGGTAAAGGTGTCGAGGGATATGGAACAAAAGTGGGTAAATGGAGTACAGATTTGCCATGATCTAATTGAATGATGGAACTGGCTCGAGGGCAATGCTCCCTGCGGCTTTGCCTGCACAGTATCTCTTCCAGCGGTAGCGCTGGTGAGCAGTCTGCGCGGGACCTCGTGATTGGTGCATGGCCGCGTACTTTGGGGGAACATTGCTCAAGGGGCTGAATGGCCTCCTCCTGTTCCTATATTTCTATCTTCAATCCCTCAATCATAGAATGATAGAGCACAGAAGGAGGCTATTTGTCCCATTGTACCTGTGCTGTATCATTCTATTTCAAGTTTCAAGGAGCACAGACTTGAGGGTTTCTGGCACACAACTCGTTTAGCCATCCATCGCCAAGTCTGGTTGGACCATAGCAAGCACGATCGGGACCTGCCCTCTCTGCCAAAACTACTCACTATTTCAGGATCATCCTGGAGAGCAAAGATAAGCCCCGACTTCTTTTCTCCACTACCAACCATCTTGTACCCCTTTCCTCTGCCCCCTCCATCCTCACCTCCAACAACAAGTGCGAGGAGCTCTTGGACATCTTTGTCACAAGACTGAGACCATGCGTTCTGTTGCCTCTGCAGCACCCCCACCCTGCCTTAATACTGAACCTGTGTCTTTCTCAAGTTTCCTGTCTGCTTTCACTTTCATGCCCCTGCAGAGCTCATCTTATCCATGACACCCACCTCATGCTCCCTTGTCCCCACTGCTACCACCCATCTTCCCTTCATGACCACCATGCTAGCTGACATTGTAAATGGGTTCCTCTTCTCACGTACTGTCTCACGACTCCATTGTCCTTGCAAATTACTGCCCCATCTCCAATCTCCCTTTCCTCAAGTCCTTGAACATGTTGCATCCCAAATCTGAACCCATACTTCCTACAACTCATAGTCATAGAGTCATAATGGCACAGAAGGAGGCCATTCGGCCCATCGAGTCCGTGCCGGCTCTCTGTAGAGCAATCCAGTCAGTCCCATTCCCCTGCTCTATCCCCGTAGCACTGCAAGTTTATTTTCCTCAAGTGCCTATCCAGTTTCCCCTTGAAATCATTGAGTGTCTCCGCTTCCACCACTTCCGTCGGCAGCGAGTTCCAGGTCCTCGCCACTCGCTGTGTAAAAAAGTTTTTCCTCACATCCCCCCTATATCTCTTGCCCAAAACCTTAAATCTGTGTCCCCTAGTCCTTGTACCATCAACTAGTGGGAACAGCCTTTCCCCGTCTAGCCTATCCAAACCTGTCATAATCTTGTACACCTCTAACAAATCACCCCTCAACTTCCTTTGCTATAATAAAAACAAATCCAGCTTCTCCAACCTGTCCTTGTAGCTAAGATCCCCCATCCCCGGAACCATTCTGGTAAATCTCCTCTGCACCCTCTACTGTGGCTGTGGATCAGTGGGTAGCACACTCACGCTCTGAGTCAGAAGGTTGTGGGTTCAAGTCCCACTCCAGGGACTTGTACACATAAAGCTAGGCTGACACTCCAGAGCAGTGCTGAGGGAGTGCTGCACTGTCGGAGGTGCCGTCTTTCAGATGAGACGTTAAACCGAGGCCCCGTCTGCTCTCAGGTGGACGTAAAAGATCCCAAGGCACTATTTCGAAGAAGAGCGGGCGAGTTATCCCGGCCAATATTTATCCCTCAATCCACATAACAAAAACAGATTATCTGGTCATGACCACATTGCTGTTTGTGGGACCTTGCTGTGTGCAAATTGGCTGCCGCGTTTCCCACATTACAACAGTGACTCTACTCCAAAAGTACTTCATTGGCTGTAAAGCGCTTTGAGACATTCGGTGGTCGTGAAAGGTGCTATAGAAATGCCAGTCTTTCTTTCTCTCAAGGTCCTTCACATCCTTCCTAAAATGTGGTGACCAGAACTGGATGTAATACTCCAGTTGTGGCCTAACCAGCGCTTTATAAAGGTTCAGCATAACTTCTCTACTTTTGTACTCAATACCTCTATTTATGAAGCCCAAGATCCCATATGCTTTGTTAACCACTCTCTCAATATGTCCTGCCACCTTCAGGGACCTATGCACATTAACTGCTCGGTCCCTCTGTTCCTGCACACTCTTTAAAACTGCCATTAAGTGTATATTGCCTCTCCCTGTTGCTTCTGCCAAAATGCATCACCTCACACTTCTCTGTGTTAAATTCCATCTGCCACTTGTCTGCCCATTCTGCTAGCCTTTCTATGTCCTGTTGCAGTCGATTGGTATCATCATCACTGTTTGCCACACCCCCAAGTTTGGTGTCATCGGCAAATTTAGAAATTCTACTCTGTATTCCAATATCCAGGTCATTTTTAGCAGTGGCCCCAGCACTGACCCTTGGGGAACACCACTGTCGACCATCCTCCAGTCTGAAAAACAGCCCTGTGCCACAACTCGCTGTTTTCTGTCCTTAAGCCAATTCCTTATCCAAGCTGCCACTGACCCATCTATTCCATGAGTTTCAATTTTGTTAACCAGCCTTCTGTGTGGTACTTTGTCAAAAGCCTTCCGAAAATCCATGTAGACAACATCCATTGCATTTCTTTCATCAATCCTCTCTGTTAATTCATCAAAAAATTCAATTAGATTAGTCAAACACGATCTGTCTTTTACAAATCCGTGTTGGCTCTCCTTAATTAGCTTAAACCTCTCCAAATGCCTGTTAATTTTTTCCTTGATTATTGTTTCTATGGGGGAAAAATTCAGTATCGCCCCGTTTGGGGCGCAATTATCGGCCGGGCGTAAAGATTAGTGCCTGGCGCTAATTATCACCTCCAACTGCAAACTTGACTTTTATCGCCCCTGGAGGTGATTGGAGGGCTAAATCAGGCGCTACACATCTGTCTTTAGGTGCAAAGGCCAAGGAGCGAGGCGCTAACTCAGCGCTGGCGAAGCTCATGTGATGTTAGTCAGCAATGGAACACAGACACAATGGCCCCGGCCAGTTCTTAAAGGGGAGGGTTGATCTTGCTTTCCATCCACATCCTGCTCATTGCAGCCTTGAATCTCGGCCTGGAGAGACCTGTACATCAAATCTGCTGGAAAGAACAATGGAGAGACCCAGGGAAAGAGCTCAGAGTGCAGCCCCCACAGTCTCTTTTAAATCGATACAAGGAAGGGCAAATCAAAATGAACCTGCAAAGTGCTGCTCAGTACCCAAAACTCCTTCACACAGCGTTGAATCTCTCCAGAAGTCTCTCTCTCTCTCAGAATGCGTGGATCAAAAATGTCACCAACAAAAAAAGGCAGGAAGCGGTCGCCTTTAAATAGCACTCCCCCAGTCCCTTCCTGACTGCAAAACGCTTCCCTCAACCTGTCGTTGCTAGCGGCAGGCGGTAAGGCAGGGAGCGCCACTCAATATCCACTCCGGGGCATTGCGCACTCGACTGACGTCACGATCTGCCGGCGCAGGAGATCGTAGCGGTACTGTTTAGCGCCGCCGCAAAATGTCTAGTTAATTTCGCGAGCGGCGCAAACATCGCCGCGCCCGGGCGCTAGTTGCTTTGCGCCCCATTAGCGCCCTCTTAAGGCGCTAACGGGAGGCGCAACCAACTGAATTTTTCCCCCTAAAACTTTACCACTAATGTTAGTCTGACCGGCTTGTAGTTAGTAGGATTGTCCTTTCACCCTTTCTTGAACAATGGTCAAATTTGCCACTTTCCAATCCTCAGGCACCTCCCCTGCATCTAGGGAAGATTGGAAAATTATGGCAAGCCCTTCCGCTATCTCCTCCCCCAATTCCCTTAGCAACCTGGGATGCTAGCCATCTGGACCAGGCGATTTGTCCATTCTAAGCATACCCAGCCTTTCTAGTGCATCCTGTCTATCAATTTCACCCCTTCCATTGCTTCTACCTTTTCCACTTCTACCGATATTTTGTCAACATCTACCTCCTTAGTAAACACCAATACAAGGTATTCATTGAGTATTCTAGCCTTGTCCTGCACCTCTAAGCATATATCACCCTCTTTGTCTCTAATAGGCCCCACCCCACCCCTTACTACCTGCTTACTGTTTACATGCCGGTAGAACATTTTTGGGTTCCCTTTTATGTTAACTGCCATTCTACTCTCATATTCTCTCTTTGCCAATCTTATTTTCATCTTCACATCCCCTCTCAACTTATTGTATTTGGTCTGGTTCTCCTTTGAAGAATTCACCTGACATGCATCATACACCCTCTTTTTTGTTTCATCATCTTCTCTATCTCCCTCGCCATCCAAGGAGCCCTTGCTTTGGTTCCCTTACCCTTCCCTCTTATTAGAATGTACCTAGCCTGTACTTGGAACACCTCCTCCTTAAAGATCACCCATTGTTTTGTTACAGTTTTTCCTGTCAGTCTTTGGTTCCATTTTACCCAGGCTAGATCCTTTCTCATCCATTGAAGTTAGCCCTATTCCAGTTTAGATGTTCCACTCTAGATTGTTCCTTGCTCCTCTCCATTGCTAATCTAAATTATGATACGATGATCACTCGTACCCAAGTGTTCTCCCAGACGCTTGGTCGACCTGGTCCACCTCATTCCCCAGCACCAGATCCAGCAATGCCTCCTTCCGAGTTGGACCAAGAACATACTGGTCAAGGAAATTTTCCTGAACACATTTCAGAAATTCCTCCCCCTCCTTTCCCTTTACCCGAGCATTATCCCAATCAATATTTGGATAATTAAAGTCCCCCAATATCACCACTCTATAGCTCTTGCATATCTCTGCAATTTCCCTGCAGATTTGCTCCTTTACCTCCCTCTCACTATTTGGAGGCCTATAGAATACCCCCAATAGCATGATCATACCCTTTTTGCTCCTCAACTCTAACCAAATGGATTCTGTCCTTGTCCCCTCAAGAACATCCTCCCTTTCCAACACTACAATGTCTTCTTTAATTTTTCCTTCCCTATCTTTTCTGAAAATGAGAAGTCGCACAACACCAGGTTATAGTCCAACAGTTTTATTTAAAATTACGAGCTTTCGGAGCTCCGCTCCTTCTTCAGGTAAAGGTACAGTGAGGGAATCGATTACACAGTATATATACACAGAGAACAATTTGTCTGCAGAGATCTTTTCTGAACACCTTGTACCCTTGAATATTAAGTGCCCAGTCCTCACCATTTTTAAGCCACATTTCCATTATTGCCACATGACTAATTGTGCTTGTAGCTCACCGACCTTATTCACCACACTTTGTGTGTTTACGTACATGCATTCTAAACCCATTTTTGAATTTCTCATAGTCTTTCTTAGTCTGCTCCTATCTAATATGGTACTATCTCTAGTACTATCCAACACACTCACTCTTCTATGCACCTTATTCCTCTTCTACTCCTATACGCTGGTGTCCATCCCCCTGCCAAGCTAGTTTAAACCATCCCCAACAGCACTAACAAATCTCCCCATGAGAATATTGGTCCTGGCTCTGTTGAGGTGTAACAGTCCGGCTTGGACAGGTCCCACCTTCCCCAGAAATAGTCCCAATGCCTTGGGAATCTAAAGCCCTTCCTCCTGCACCAACTCTCCAGCCACACATTCATCTGTTCTATCCTCCTATTCCTGTACGCACTAGCACGTGGCACCGGGAGTAATCCAGAGATTACTACCTTTGAGGTCCTGCTTTTTAATCTCTCTCCTAGCTGCCTAAACTCTGCCTGCAGGACCTCATCCCTCTTTCTGCCTATGTCGTTGGTACCGATATGGACAACGACCTCTGGCTGTTCACCCTCCCCGCTCAGAGTATCCTGCAGGCCGTTCAGTGACATCCTTGACCCTGGCACCAGGGAGGCAACATACCATCCTGGAGTCATGTCTACAGCCGCAGAAACGCCTGTCTGCTCCCCTAACTATTGAATCCCCTACTACTATTGTTCTTCCACTTTTTTTCCTCCCCCCCAGTGCAGCTGAGCCACCCGTGGTGTCGTGGACTTGACTCTGGCTGCACTCCCCAGAGGAACCATCGCCCTCACCAGTACTCAGAACAGAATACTGGTTGGAGAGTGCGATGCACTCTGGTCCCTGCACTACCTGCCTGGTCCCCCTCTTCTGTCTGGCGTCACCCATTCCCTCTCTGCCTGCACACTCTTAAGCTGCGGGAGAACCACATCTAGAAACGTGCTATCCATGTAACTCTCAGCCTCGTGGATGCACCGCAGAGACTCCAGCCGCCACTCAAGCTCCAAAACCCGGAGCTTGAGCTGCCGTAGCTGGCGATACTTCCCGCACATGTGGTCGTCCAGGCTACGTGAAGCACAGGATATGCACTCCATGGGACTGAGCTGCTCTGCCATGCCTCTATTTAATTGCTTCTCCTCGTTCTTCCTACCAAAATGTATCACTTCGCACTTTTCTGCATTAAATTTCATATGCCACGTGTGCGCCCATTCTACCCTCTCTACGTCCTCATGAAGTCTATCACTATCGTCCTCACTGTTCATTATACTTCCAAGTTTTGTGTCATTTGCAAATTTTAAAATTGTGCCCTGTACACCCAAGTCTAAGTCATTAATATATATCAAGAAAAGCAGTGGTCCTAGTACTGACCCCTGGGGAACACCACTGTATACCTTCCTCCAGTCCTATAAACAACCGTTCACCACTACTCTATTTCCTGTCATTTAGCCAATTTCGTATCCATTCAGCCACTGTCCCTTTTATTCTATGGGCTTGGACTTGCTGGCAAACCTATTATGTGGCACTTTATCAAACACCTTTTGTAAGTCCATGTACACCACATCAACCGCATTGCCCTCATCAAAATACTCAATCAAGTTGCTGCCAACGAACCCATTCCACCTGACCAACCCGCAGCAGTCCTGTCCTTGCATGACTGTTCTTCCTTTTTTTCCGGCGCAACAGATCTCAATGGCGGCAGTATCTACCCAGAAACCCTCGCGGCGCGGAACCCGCTCTATCACAGAGTCCTGGCCGCGCATGCGTATTACTGTGAATCGCCACTGCCGGAGCTGAAGTGCTGCAGCCGGTAAGAGAGGCCGGGGATCCGGGCCTGTGCCTGGGAGAGAGGCCGGGGATCCGGGCCTGTGCCTGGGAGAGAGGCCGGGGATCCGGGCCTGTGCCTGGGAGAGAGGCCGGGGATCCGGGCCTGTGCCTGGGAGAGAGGCCTGGGGCCTGGGGAGAGAGGCTGGGGATCTGGGCCTGGGGATCCAGTCCTGGGGAGAGAGGCCGGGGATCCGGGGTGAAATTTTCAGTCTATGTTCTCGTTAATTTACATTTGTCTCGAGCTGTTGTGATTTTTCATAAATCTGTCAATGAGGCAACAGTGAACCCCCAAACCCAGACCCCCCATGTTCCCATGCGCTTCCTGCCCTTGTCCTTCTAGGTGGAAGAGGTCGCGGGTTTGGGAGGTGCTGCCGAAGAAGCCTTGGCGAGTTGCTGCAGTGCATCTTGTAGATGGTACACACTGCAGCCACAGTACACCAGTGGTGGAGGGAGTGAATGTTTAAGGTGGTGGATGGGGTGCCAATCAAGCGGGCTGCTTTGTCCTGGATGGTGTCGAGCTTCTTGAGTGTTGTTGGAGCTGCACTCATCCAGGCAAGTGGAGAGTATTCCATCACACTCCTTACTTGTACCTTGTAGATGGTGGAAAGGCTTTGGGGAGTCAGGAGGTGAGACACTCGCCGCAGAATACCCAGCCTCTCACCTGCTCTTGTTGCCACAGTATTTATGTGGCTAGTCCAGTTAAATTTCTGGTCAGTGGTGACCCCCCAGGATGTTGATGGGGGATTCGGCAATGGTAATGCTGTTGAATGTCAAGGGGTGGTGGTTAGACTCTCTCTTGTTGGAGATAGTCATTGCCTGGCACTTGTGTGGCGTGAATGTTACTTGCCACTTAACAGACCAAGCCTGAATGTTGTTCAGGTCTTGCTGCATGCGGGCATTGACTGCTTCATTATCTGAGGAGTTGCGAATGGCACTGAACACTGTGCAGTCATCAGCGAACATCCCCACTTCTGACCTTTATGATGGAGGGAAGGTTATTGATGAAGCAGCTGAAGATGGTTGGGCTAAGGACACTTCCCTGAGGAACTCCTGCAGCGATGTCATGAAGCTAGGAAAGAGATTAAAAAGCAGGACCTCAAAGGTAGTAATCTCCGGATTACTCCCGGTGCCACGTGCTGGTGAGTACAGATATAGGAGGCTCCATCTCACCCTCAGTAAGCTCCCCGCTGGAGTGGAGCTAATTTACAGAACAAACGGGAAACTGTTCAACTTCCGTTGCCTCCAGTCCAGATCCAAGGTCGTCCCATCCTCTGTCGTCAAATTACAGTATGCAGACGACACTTGCGTCTGCGCTCACTCGGAGGTCGAACTCCAAACCATCGTCAACACCTTCACCGAAGCGTACAAGAGCATGGGCCTTACACTAAACATCCTTAAGACAAAGGTCCTCTACCAACCTGTCCCCGCCACACAGTACTGCCCCCCGATTATCAAAATCCACGACAAGACCTTGGACAACGTGGACCACTTTCCATACCTCGGGAGCCTACTGCCAGCAAGGGCAGACGTCGACGACGAAGTCCAACACCACCTTCCGTGTGCCAGTGCAGCCTTCGGTCGCCTGAGGAAGAGAGTGTTTGAAGACCAGGACCTCAAACCCGGCACTAAGCTCATGGTCTACAGAGCAGCAGTGATACCCGCCCTGCTGTATGCCTCAGAGACATGGACCATGTACAGCAGGCACCTCAAAGCACTGGAGAGGTACCACCAACGCTGCCTCCGCAAGATCCTGCAAATCCATTGGCAGGATAGGCGCACCAACGTCGGTGTTCTTGCTCAGGCCAACATCCCCAGCATCGAAGCTTTGACCACGCTCGATCAGCTCCGATGGACGGGTCACATTGTCCGCATGCCCAATACGAGACTCCCAAAACAAGCGCTCTACTTGGAGCTCCGGCACGGCAAGAGAGCCCCAGGTGGGCAGAGGAAACGCTTCAAGGACACCCTCAAAGCCGCCTTGAAAATGTGTAACATCCCCACCGACACCTGGGAATCCCTGGCCCAAGACCGCACAAAGTGGAGGAGAAGCATCCGGGAAGGCGCCGAACACCTCGAGTCTCTTCGCCGGGAGCAAGCGGAAGCCAAGCGCAGGCAGCGCAAGGAGCGCACGTCAACCTAAGCACCCCACCCACCGCCCCTTCAACCACCGTCTGCCCCACCTGTGACAGACTGTAGGTCCCGCATTGGACTCATCAGTCACCTGAGAACTAATTTTTAATGTGGAAGCATTCATCCTCGGTTCCGAGGGACTGCCTAAGAAGAAGAAGAAGGAGGAGGCTAGAGCAGATGAATGCGTAGCTGGAGAGATGGTGCAGGAGGGAGGGCTTTAGATTCTTGAGGCATTGGGATCGTTTCTGGGCAAGGTGGGACCTGTACAAGCCGGACGGGTTGCACCTCAACAGGACCGGGACCAATATCCTCGCGGGGGGGTTTGCTCGTGCTGTTGGGGAGGGTTTAAACTAGCTTGGAAGGGGGATGGGAACCTGAGAGTAGATTCAGAAGGGAGAGAAGCAAAGCTGTAAATGGAAGGCAGAAAATTAGTAAGCTTGTTTGGAAGGCAGAGGAAACAAACACTAGAAAATAGACAACAAGGGAGTTTGGCAGTGCTAAATGGTATATACTTCAACACAAGGAGTCTAGGGAATAAAGCAGATGAGCTGAGGGCACAGATGAGACACATGAGAGTATGATATAGCTATTACTGAGACATGGCTGAAAGAAGGGCAGGAATGGCAGCTCAACATTCCTGGTTACAGGGTTTTCAGATGAGATAGAGAGATACAGAAGGGGATAAAAAAGGAGGGGAAGTTGCAATATTGATTAAAGAAACAATTACAGCTGTGAGAAGGGATGATATCTTAGAAGGATCATCCAATGAGGCCATATGGGTTGAACTGAAAAACAAAAAAGGGGCAATCACACTGCTGGGAGTGTACTATAGACCTCCAAACAGTCAGAGGGAGATAGAAGAGCAAATATGTAGGCAAATTTCTGAGACGTGCAAAATTAGGGCAGTAATAGTAGGGGATTTCAACTTCCCTAATTTAACTGGGATAAAATTAGTGTGAAAGGTATAGAGGGAGCAGAATTCTTAAAATGCATTCAGGAGAAATTTTTTAGCCAGTACGTAGCAAGCCCAACAAGAGAGGGGGCGGTTCTGGACCTAGTTTTAGGGAATGAAGCTGAGCAGGTGGAAAGGGTATCAGTGGGAGAGCATATTGATGGTAGTGATCGTAATTCAGTTAGATTTAGGGTAGTTATGGAAAAGGACAAGGATAGACCAGGAATAAAAGATCTCAATTGGGGTAAAGCTAATTTTACTGAGCTGAGGTGTAATTTAGCCAAAGTGGACTGGAGACAGAAACTTGAAGGTAAGTCAGTGTCAGAGCAGTGGGAGGCATTCAAGGAGGAGATAGTGAAGGTTCAGAGCAAGTATGTTCCCTTAAAGAAAAAGGATGGGCTAACAAATCTAGAGCTCCCTGGATGTCAAGGGGCATACAGGGTAGGATAAAGAAAAAAAGGGAAGCTTATGACAGATACCAAGGGCTCAATACAGGTGGTTAAGAAGGCATACGGAATGCAGAAAGCCTAGAGGAGTATCGAAAGTGCAGGGGTGAAATTAAAAAGGAAATTAGGAAAGCAAAGAGAGGGCATAAAAAAATTGGCAAATGAAATCAAGGAAAACCCAAAGATGTTTTATAAATACATTAAGAGCAAGAGGATAACTAAAGTAAGAGTAGGGCCTATTAGGGACCATAAAGGTAACCTGTGTGTGGAAGCGGAAGACATGGGTATAGTTTTTAATGAATACTTTGTGTCTGTTTTCACAAAAGAGAGGGACGATGCAGACATTGCAATCAGGAAGAGGAGTGTGAAATATTAGATGAAATAAACATAGTGAAAGAGGAAGTATTAAGGGGTTTAGCATCTTTGAAAGTTGATAAATCCCCAGGCCTGGATGAAATGTATCCCAGACTGTTGAGAAGAGAGTAAATAGCAGAGGCTCTGACCATCATTTTCCAATCCTCTCTGGCTACAGGTGTGGTGCCGGAGGACTGCTATCATGGTACCGTTGTTTAAAAAAGGAGAAAGGGATAGACCGAGTAATTACAGGCCAGTCAGCCTAACCTCTGATGCGAAAATTATTGGAAAAATTCTGAGCGACAGGATAAATCTTCATTTAGAAAGACATGGATTAATCAGGGACAGTCAGCATGGTTTTGTTAAGTGAAGGTCGTGTTTGACTAACTTGATTGAATTTTTTGAGGAGGTAACAAGGAGGGTCGATGAGGGTGGTGCGTTTGAGTCTATACGGATTTTAGCAAGGCTTTTGATAAGGTCCTGCATGGCAGACTGGTCACGAAAGTAAAAGCCCATGGGATCCAAGGCAAAGTGGCAAGTTGGGTCCAAAATTGGCTCAGACGCAGGAAACAAAGGGTAATGGTCGAAGGGTGTTTTTGTGACTGGAAGGCTGTTTCCAGTGGGGTTCCGCAGGGCTCAGTACTAGGTCCTTTGCTTTTTGTGGTATATATCAATAAATTGGACATGAATGTAGGAAGTATGAATAAGAAGTTTGCAGATGATACAAAAATTGGCCGTGTGGTTGATAATGAAGAAGAAAGCTGTAGACTGCTGGAAGATATCAATGGACTGGTCAGGTGGGCAGAACAGTGGCAAATGGAATTCAATCTGGAGAAGTGTGAGGTAATGCATTTGGGGAGGGCTAACAAGGCAAGGGAATACACAATAAATGGTAGGGCACTGAGAAGTGCAGAGGATCAGAGGGACCTTGGAGTGCATGTCCACAGATTCCTGAAGGTAGCAGGACAGGTAGATAAGGTGGTTAAGAAGGCATACGGAATGCTTGCCTTTATTCGCCAAGGCATAGAATATAAGAGCAGGGAGGTTATGCTTGAACTGTATAAAACACTAGTTAGGCCACAGCTAGAATACTGCGTGCAGTTCTGGTCACCACATTACAGGAAGGATGTGATTGCAGTAGAGAGGGTACAGAGGAGATTTACGAGGATGTTGTCTGGTTTGGGGAATTTTAGCTATGAAGAAAGATTGGATAGGCTGGGGTTGTTTTCTTTGGAACAGAGGAGGCTGAGGGGAGATTTAATTGAGGTGTATAAAATTATGAGGGGCCTAGATAGAGTGGATAGGAAGGACCTATTTCCCTTAACAGAAGGGTCAATAACCAGGGGGCATAAATTTAAAGTAATTGGTAGGAGGCTTAGAGGGGTTTTGAGGAGAAATGTTTTCACCCAGAGGGTGGTGGGGGTCTGGAACTCACTGCCTGAAAGGGTGGCAGAGGCAGAAACCCTCATCATACTTGAAGTGCCATAACCGACAAGCCTATAGACCAAGAGCTGGAACGTGGGATTAGGGTGGATAGCTGTTTGTCGGCCGACACGGACAAGATGGGCCGAATGGCCTTCTGTGCTGTAAATTTCTATGATTCTATGTTCTGGGGCTGTGATGATTGGCCTCCAACAACCATAACCATCTTCCTTTGTGCTGGGTAAGACTCCAGCCAGTGGAGAGTTTTGTCCCAGATTCCCATTGACTTCAGTTTTACTAGGGCTCCTTGATGCCACACTCGGTCAAATGCTGCCTTGGTGTCAAGGGCAGTCACTCTCACCTCTGGAATTCAGCTCTTTTGTCGATGTTTGGGCCAAGGCTGTAATGAGGTCTGGAGCTGAGTGGTCCTGGCGGAACCCAGGACTAGTGGACTGGTAATCCAGAGGCCTGGACTAATGATCCAGAGACATGAGTTCAAATCCCACCACAGCAGCTGGGGAATTTAAATTCAGTTAATTAAATAAATCTGGAATAAAAGGCTAGTATCAGTAATGGTGACCATGAAACTACCGGGTTGTTGTTAAAAAGCCATCTGGCTCACTAATGTTCTTTAGGGAAGGAAATCTGCCATCCTTACCCGGTCTGGCCTATATGTGACTCCAGTCCCCTGGGTCCATCTCCCTCTCCAACAGATTTTCCATTTTGGATACTGATGGGGGAGATGGTTTCTCAGGGGAATGCAGTAAGAGCCAAGTCCGTGGCACTACGAGTGGCTCAGCTGCACAGGAGGGGAGGAAAAAGAGTGGGAGAGCAATAGTGATAGGGGATTCTATCGTAAGGGGAACAGATAGACGTTTCTGTGGCCACAGAAGTGACTCCAGGATGGTATGTTGCCTCCCTGGTGCCAGGGTCAAGGATGTCACTGGACGGCTGCAGGGCATTCTGAAAGGGGAGGGCGAACAGTCAGAGGTCGTGGTTCACATTGGTACCAACGACATGGGTAGAAAGAGGGATGAGGTCCTGCAACAAGAATTTAGGGAGCTAGGTAGCAGATTAAAAAGCAGGACCTCAAAGGTTGTAATCTCTGGATTACTCCCGGTGCCACGTGCTAGTGAGTACAGGAATAGGAGGATAGAGCAGATGAATGCGTGGCTAAAGAGTTGGTGCAGGAGGGAGGGCTTTAGTTTCCTGGATCACTGGGTCTGCTTCTGGGGAAGGTGGGACCTGTACAAGTCGGACGGGTTGCACCTGAACCGGAACGGGACCAACATCCTTGCAGGGAGGTTTGCTGGTACTGTTGGGAGGGGTTTAAACTAACTTGGCAGGGGGATGGGATATGGAGTGGAGCTATAATAGGGGGTGATGCACAGCCAAATATAGAGGAAAAAACAAGTCAGCCTGGAAGGCAGAGTAAATATGTAACGGCACAAGGGAGTATAGCAAGGCTGGATGGCATTTATTTTAATGCAAGGAGTCTTGCGAGTAAGGCAGATGAATTGAAGGTGTTGATGAACACATGGGAGTATGATATTGTTGCTATCACAGAGACATGGTTGAGGGAGGGGCAGGACTGGCAGCTCAATATTCCGGTGTATAGAATCTTCAGGCGAGACAGAGGGGGGTGTAAAAGAGGAGGGGGTGTCGCAATATTAATCAAGGAGTCAATTACTGCTGTAAGGAGGGATGATATCTCAGCAGGTTCCTCTAATGAGGCCATATGGGTCGAACTTAAAAACAAAAAGGGGGCAAGCACTTTGCTGGGAGTGTACTATAGGCCCCCAAACAGTCAGGGGGAGATAGAGGAACAGATATGTAGGCAAATCTCGGAGGTGTAGAAATAATAGGGTAATAATAGTAGGGGATTTCAACTTCCCCAATATTAACTGGGATAGTCAGAGTGTGAAAGGTTTAGAGGGTGCGGAATTCTTAAAGTGCATCCAGGAGAGCTTTATGAGCCAGCATGTAGAAAGTCCTACAAGAGAGGGGGCGGTACTGGACCTAATTCTAGGGAATGTAGCCGGGCAAGTGGTAGAAGTGTCAGTAGGAGAGCATTTTGGTGACCGTGACCATAATTCGGTGAGATTTAAGGTAGTCATGGAAAAGGACAAAGATGGACCGGAAATAAAGGTTCTAAATTGGGGGAAGGCCGATTTTAATATGATAAGGCAGGGTCTGGCCAAAGTGGACTGGGATCAGCTACTTGTAGGAAAATCCACATCAGAGCAGTGGGAGTCTTTCAGAAAGGAAATAGAGAGAGTACAACGCCAACATGTTCCCGTAAAGGTCAAGGGTGGGACCAACAAACCCAGGGAACACACCCTGGATGTCAAGGGATATACAAGAACGGGTTAGGAAAAAAAGGAGGCTTTTGGCAGATACAAAGGACTAAAAACAGTGGAAGCCCTAGAGGAGTATAGAAAGTGCAAGGGGTTACTTAAAAAAGAAATTAGGAGAGCGAAGAGGGGGCATGAAAAAACACTGGCGGGCAAAATAAAGGAAAATCCCAAGGTGTTTTATAAGTATATTCAGGGCAAGAGGATAACCAGGGAAAGAGTAGGGCCCATTAGGGACCAAAGTGGCAATCTGTGTGTAAAGCCGGAAGATGTAGGTGAGGTTTTAAATGAATATTTTGCATCTGTGTTCACTATGGAGAAGGACGATGTAGACATAGAAATCAGGCAAGGGGATTGTGATATACTTGAACAAATTAGTATTGAGAGGGAGGAGGTACTAGCGGTTTTAGCGGGCTTAAAAGTGGATAAATCCCCAGGCCCTGACGAGATGTATCCCATAGAAACATAGAAACATAGAATCTAGGAGCAGGAGTAGGCCATTCGGCCCGTCGAGCCTGCTCCACCATTCAATACGATCATGGCTGATCATCCAAATCCAGTACCCTGTCCCCTGCTTTAATCCCCACAGTACACATATCCCACCCTACCCCCGTAACCCCACGTATTTAATTCCCCCTAACATATCCCATCCTATCCCCATATATTTAATCCCCCCCTAACACTAAGGGTCAATTTATCATAGCCAAATCAACCTAACCCGCACATTTTTGGACTGTGGGAGGAAACCGGAGCACCCGGAGGAAACCCACACAGACACGGGGAGAATGTGCAAACTCCACACAGACAGTCACCCGAGGTCAGATTCGAACCCGGGTCCCTGGCGCTGTGAAGCACCAGTGCTAACCACTATGCCACCGTGTTGCCCGTGGTAGGGAAATTATTGGAAAAAATTCTGAGGGACAGAATTAGTCTCCACTTGGAGAGGCAAGGATTAATCAGGGATAGTCCGCATGGCTTTGTCAGGGGGAGATCATGTCTCACCAATTTGATTGAATTTTTCGAGGGGGTGACTAGGTGTGTGGATGAGGGTAGTGCAGTTGATGTGGTCTACATGGACTTCAGTAAGGCTTTTGACAAAGTCCCACATGAGAGACTGGTCAAGAAGGTAAGAGCCCATGGGATCCAGGGCAATTTGGCACATTGGATCCAAAATTGGCTTCGTGGCAGGAGGCAGAGGGTGATGGTCAAAGGTTGTTTTTGTGACTGGAAGCCTGTGTCCAGTGGTGTACCGCAGGGATCGGTGCTGGGTCCTTTGCTGTTTATAGTGTACATTAATGATTTAGATATGAATGTAGAGGTATGATCAGTAAGTTCGCAGATTACACGAAATTGGTGGAGTGATAAATAGCGAGGAGGGAAGCTTCAAACTACAGGACGATATAGACGGGTTGGTAAGATGGGCAGAACAGTGGCAAATGGAATTTAACCGTGAAAAGTGTGAGGTGATGCATTTTGGGAGGACTAACAAGGCAAGGGAATACACAATGAATGGTAGGACCCTAGGAAGGACAGAGGATCAGAGGGACCTTGGTGTGCATGTACATAGATCCCTGAAGGCAGCAGGACAGGTAGATAAGGTGGTTAAAAAGGCATATGGGATACTTGCCTTCATTAGCCGAGGCATAGAATATAAGAGCAGGGAGGTTATGATGGAGCTGTACAAAACGCTAGTTAGGCCACAGCTGGAATACTGTGTGCAGTTCTGGTCGCCACACTATAGGAGGGATGTGATTGCATTGGAGATTCACCAGGATGTTACCTGGGCTGGAGCGCTTCAGCTATGAAGAGAGACTGGACAGGCTGGGGTTGTTTTCCTTAGAGCAGAGAAGGCTGAGGGGGGACCTGATTGAGGTGTACAAAATTATGAGGGGCATAGATAGGGTAGATAGAAAGGAACTTTTCCCCTTAGTAGCGGGGTCCATAACCAGGGGGCATAGTTTCAAGGTAAGGGGCAGGAGGTTTAGAGGGGATTTGAGGAAAACCTTTTTCTCCCAGAGGGTGGTTGGAATCTGGAACTCACTGCCTGAAAGGGTGGTAGAGGCAGGAACCCTCACAACATTCAAGAAGCATTTAGATGAGCACTTGAAACGCCATAGCATACAAGGCTACGGACCAAGTGCTGGAAAATGGGATTAGAATAG
Organism: Squalus acanthias; assembly: GCA_030390025.1. Taxonomy (NCBI): domain Eukaryota; kingdom Metazoa; phylum Chordata; class Chondrichthyes; order Squaliformes; family Squalidae; genus Squalus; species Squalus acanthias. Next base: position 26,890,626 of record CM059430.1, on the reverse strand, counting down.
ACAGGGCTTGATGGCCGGTGCGGACACGATGGGCCGAACGGCCTCTTTCTGTGCTGTATAACTCTGAGACCCACAGCAATGTGGTTGACTCTTAACTGCCCTATGAAAGGCTTAGCAAGCTTATTCAAGAAGGCGGCTCCACCATCTTTTGGAGGGCAATAAGGGATGGGCAATAAATGCTGACCTTTCTGGCGACGCCTACATCTCATGAATGAATTTTTAAAAAGTCCATGTCCTTTGAATATTCATTTATTTTGATCGAGTCATTTTTCTACTACAAATGTACTCCATGTTTGAATCTCTCCAATCAGGTTTCTACTCCTGCCACAGCACTGAAACGGCCCCAATCAAAGTCCCAAATGACATTCCCTGTGAGTATGGTGAACTATCCCTGTTCGTCCTACTCGACCTCTCTGCAGCCTTTGACACGGTTGACCACACTATCCCACAATGCCTCTTCGCCATTGTGCAGCTCAGTGGAACTGCTCTTGCCTGGTTCCACTCTTATTTATCCAATTGTAGCCAGAGCATCTCTAGCAATGGCTTGTATTCCTGTCCCTGCACGATATGTAGAGTCCCCTAAGGATCTGTCCTTGACCCCTTCCTCCTCTTCAGCTACACGCTGGCCCTTGGTAACATCATCCAAAGACATGGGGTCAGCTTCCACATGTACGCTGATGACACCCAGCTCTACCTCTCCACCCCTGTACTACCTCTGTGTTATCACGCTGCTTGTCCAACATCCAGTCCTGGATGAGCTGTAATTTTCTCTGGTTGAACATGGGGAAATTGAAGCCATGGTCTTCAGCCCCCTCCCTAAATTTCATACCATCGCCACCAATTCCATTACTCTCCCCAGCCACTGTCTCAGGTTGAATTAGACTATTTGCAACCTTGGCGTCCTATTTGACCTCGAGCTGGTGAAATGGGCGGACATGTGGAAGATGAAATTTAACGCAGAAAAGTGCGAAGTGATACATTTTGGTAGGAAGAACGAGGAGAGGCAATATAAACTAAAGGGTACAATCCTAAAGTGGGTGCATGAACAGAGAGACCTGGGGGTTTATGTGCACAAATCATTGAAGGTGGCAGGGCAGGTTGAGAAAGCGGTTAAAAAAGCATACAGGATCCTGGGCTTCATAAATAGAGGCACAGAGTACAAAAGCAAGGAAGTTATGATGAACGTTTATAAAACACTAGTTCGGCCGCAACTTGCATATTGTGTCCAATTCTGGGCACCGCACTTTAGGAAGGATGTGAAGGCCTTAGAGAGGATGCAGAAAAGATTTACAAGAATGGTTCCAGGGATGAGGGACTTTAGTTATGTGGATAGACTGGAGAAGCTGGGGTTGTTCACCTTGGACCAGAGAAGGTTGAGAGGAGATTTGATAGAGGTGTTCAAAATCATGAGGGGTCTGAAAGATAGAGAGAAACTGTTCCCATTGGCGGAAGGGTCGTGAACCAGAGGACACAGATTTATGGTGATTGACAGAAGAACCAAAGGCGACATGAGGAAAACCTTTTTTACGCAGCAAGTGGTTAGGATCTGGAAGCACTGCTTGAAAGGGAGGTGGAGGCAGACTCATTCGTGGCTTTCAAAAGGGAGTTGGATAAATACCTGAAGGAAAAAAAATTGCAGGGCTACGGGGAAAGTGCGGGGGATGGGACTAGCTGAAGTGTTCTTGCAGAGAGCCGGCACGGGCTCGACGGGCCGAATAGCGGCCTCCTGTGCCGTAACCTTTGTATAATTAATGCTGAACCTCCGACCCCATATCCTCTCTATCACGAAAACTGCCTACTTCCACCTCTGTACCATCGCCTGTCTCTGCCACTGCCTCAGCCCATCTGTTGCTGAGACCCCCATTCATGCTTTTGTCACCTCAAGACACGAATATTCAAATTCTTTCCTGATTGGCCACTCATCCTCCACCCTCCATAAACTTGAGCTCATCCAAAACTCTGCTGCCCGTATCCTAACTCTGACCAAGTCTCACTCAGCCATCATCTCTGTGCTCGTTGACTTACATTGGCTCCTGGTCCCTCCGTACCTCAAATTTAAAATGATTATCCTTGTGTTTAGATCCCTTACTGGCCTTGCCCTTCCCTATCTCTAACCTCTTCCAGTGCTAAAATCCTCCACCAACTCCGCATTCTTCCACCTCTGGCCTCTTGCGCATCCCCCACTCCCATTGCCCCACCATTGCTGACCGTGCCTTCAGCCATCTAGCCCCTAAGCTCTGGAATTCCCTGCCTAAAGCTCGGCCTCTCTACCAATGTTCCCTCTAATTTTTTTGTGGGCTGCACGGCCCATTCAAAAATCTGCGCGTGCAGGGTTTTTGCATTTAAAAGCTGGTGATCCGGCTGTGCAGGAGTTCCAGACTGCTGCGCAGCTTCAAGGGAACATTGTTCTCTACCTCTCTCTCCTCTTTAAAGACCTTCATAAACGCCACCTTTATGATCAAGCTTTTGTTCATCCCTCCCAATATCTCCTCCTCTGGTTCAGCATCAATTTTTGTCTGATTACACTCCGTGGGACATTTTTCTACATTAAAAGCGCTATGTAAATGCAAGTTGTCGTTGATGAAACCCTAACCAGGCGATTGTTGTCTGATGTGTCCTATATTCCATTTTGAACAGAGGCATAATGTTTGCCACCCTTCAGTGCTTTGCGTTTTTCTAATAAGTTTTGTAAAATCATGGTTAGTCCCCGACCACTTCCTAACTCGCCTCCATCAGTGTTCTGAATATTTACATCAATTTTGGTGCTCTCAGCCTCTTAAAAACCATTTCCCGATTAATGCATATATCTGTTAGTTGCATTGATACTTCCTCATTCACAATCCTTTGTAGACTTCCTACATGTGCCCAGAAATACCAAAGCAAAGTATTCATTAAACAACTCTGGCATTCCTTATCTACCATAACAACCTCACAATGCTCATTGAGTGGCTGCACCTTTTCCTTAATGATTCTCTTTTTCCCAAGATGTTTCAAAAAAGTGTTGCTATTTATATTGACAAAATACTGCACGTTTTTTTCATACACAGAAGGAAAAACTGAAATATGTAGGCACCTCATCGCAGCTCTCCAAATTGTTTCCAAGCCTTTCACATACAATGCACTCCTTCCAAGGGCAGTGATTTGTTTTGTAGGCAAACACGGTTTGTGCACCAGTTTCGAACAAATAGCAATGAGATGAATGACCAGTTAATCGTTTTTTGTTGAGGGTGGAAAGATGGCCAGCACATGGAGAGACTGCGAGAACACCCTGCTATTCATAGTTACAGGGGATGTTTCCCTGCAATTCATAGTTACAGGGGATGTTTCCCTGCTATTCATAGTTACAGGGGATGTTTGATGTCCAACTGAACCAGCAGAATAGGCTGGGCCTTGGTTTTGTGTCTCATCTTAAGAATGGCAGCTTCAACGGTGCGGCGCTCTCTCAGTATTGTCCCTCCGACAGGGCAGCACACCCTCGGTACTGCCCCTCCGATAGTGCGGCGCTCCCTCAGTACTGCCCCTCCGACAGTGCGGCGCTCCCTCAGTACTGCCCCTCCGACAGTGCGGCGCTCCCTCAGTACTGCCCATCCGACAGTGCAGCGCTCCCTCAGTACTGCCCCTCCGACAGTGCGGCGCTCCCTCAGTACTGCCCCTCCGACAGTTTGGCGCTCCCTCAGTACTGCCCCTCCGACAGTGCGGCGTTCCTCAGTACTGCCCCTCCACCAGTGCGGCGCTCTCTCAGTACTGCCCTTCTGCCAGTGCAGCGCTCCCTCAGTACTGCCCCTCCGAAAGTGCAGCACTCCCTCAGTACTGCCCCTCCGACATTGCAGCGCTCCCTCAGTACTGCCCCTCTGCCAGTGCAGCGCTCCCTCAGTACTGCCCCTGCGACATTGCAGCGCTCCCTCAGTACTGCCCCTCCGACAGTGCAGCGCTCCCTCAGTACTGCTCCCCTGACAGTGCTGCGCTCCCTCAGTACTGCCCCTCTGACAGTGCGGCGCTCCCTCAGTACTGCCCTTCCCACAGTGCAGCGCTCCCTCAGTACTGCCCCTCCCACAGTGCGGTGCTCCCTTAGTACTGCCCCTCCCACAGTGCAGCGCTCCCTCAGTACTGCCCCTCCGACAGTGCGGCGCTCCCTCAGTACTGCCCCTCCGACAGTGCTGCGCTCCCTCAGTACTGCCCCTCTGACAGTGCGGCGCTCCCTCAGTACTGCCCCTCCCACAGTGCGGTGCTCCCTTAGTACTGCCCCTCCCACAGTGCAGCGCTCCCTCAGTACTGCCCCTCCGACAGTGCGGCGCTCCCTCAGTACTGCCCCTCCGACAGTGCTGCGCTCCCTCAGTACTGCCCCTCTGACAGTGCGGCGCTCCCTCAGTACTGCCCTCCGACAGTGCAGCTCTCCCTCAGTACTGCCCCTCCGACAGTGCGGCGCTCCCTCAGTACTGCCCCTCCGACAGTGCAGCGCTCCCTCAGTACTGCCCCTCCACAATGCGGCGCTCCCTCAGTACTGCCCCCTCCGACAGTGCAACGCTCCCTCAGTACTGCACTGGAATGTCAGCCAAGATTATGTTCAAGATTTGGAGTGGAGATTGACTCAGGTTACATGACTATGAACAGAGCCAAGCTGAAATAGTCTAATGGGGGGGGGGGAATCATGCAATCAAAGTGTATTTTGAAATGGCAATAAAAGCATTAAAATATAGGAAAGAAAAAAGTCCTGTTTCAGAACTCAGCTCTTTCGTTTCTGCAATTTCCCAACTTAAACTCACGAGCTGCTCCTTACCAATACATTAATAAGTTTTCACATAATGAACAAAGGTCACTAAGTTGTAAAGATTTACTAGCAAGTGATGTATATTGATGAATGTCATCTTTTATCATTAGGTTTTTCATAAATAATTTGATAGCTGGAAGCAGCAGGAAACAATGGAAATGTCAAATCAAGCTGTTTGCTTTAACGAAGACCTCCCTGAATATGTTTCTGTGTCCGCACAGGTGTGGGGAACTGAAGCTGTGCCTGAGAGAGGAGAGCGATACACCTGCTCCACGTGTGGAATGAGCTTCTGTTTCCCTTCCCAGCTGGAAAAGCACCAGCGCATCCACACAGGAGAGAAACCCTTCGAATGTTGTGTTTGTGGCAAGAGCTTTAGTCAGATCACTCACCTCAAAACACACCAGCGGATCCATACTGAAGAGAGACCCTATAAATGCACCATGTGCGCAAAGGGATTTATTAATTCCAATCTCTTGACCGACCATAAGCGCATTCATACTGGAGAGAGACCCTATAAATGTTTGGTTTGTGAAAAAGGATTTCTGAACACCAGCAGCCTAACAAGGCATCAGCACATTCACTCTGGGGAGCGACCATATAAATGTACAGTATGTGGTAAAGATTTCATTACCTCTAGTGGTCTTGCAGACCATCAACGCATCCACACAGGAGAAAGACCCTATAAATGTACCTTGTGTGGGAAGAACTTTAAGACTACATCTAATCTTGCAACCCATCGACTTTCTCATGCTGAAGAGAGGCCCTATAAATGTTGTGTGTGTGAGATGGCATTTAACCAATCCTCTGACTTAGTGAAACATCAGCGAATTCATACTGGAGAGAGGCCATTTAAATGTACCGTGTGTGGAAAAGGATTTACTCAGTCCAGTGACCTGAACAGACATCAGCGGATTCACATGGCTGACCGACTCTTTAAATGTACTGCATGTGGAAAAGGATTTCGGAACTCTAGTGAGCTGGAACAACATCTGTGTCTTCACACTGGGGACGGACTGTTCATATGTACAGTCTGTGGGAGGGGATTTATTAACTTCAGCATACTGACTGAGCATCAACGTCTCCACACACCAAAAGAGTGAGCTAAGCATGTACTCGGCCCTTCCAGCTTCTGGGGCCTTGCTTTGCAAAGAGACCATTAGAACTGCCCTCTTCCTTATATCACAGCTCCGACACGGCAAGAGAGCCCCAGGTGGGCAGAGGAAACGCTTCAAGGACACCCTCAAAGCCTCCTTTAAAAAGTGCAACATCCCCACCGACACTTGGGAATCCCTGGCCCAAGACTGCACAAAGTGGAGGAGAAGCATCCGGGAAGGCGCCGAACACCTCGAGTCTCTTCACCAGGAACAAGCGGAAGCCAAGCACAAACAGCGGAAGGAGCGCACGTCAACCCAAGCACCCCACCCACCCGCCCCTTCAACCACCGTCTGCCCCATCTGTGACAGAGACTGTAGGTCCCGCATTGGACTCATCAGTCACCTGAGAACTCATTTTTAGTGTGGAAGCAAGTCATCCTTAGTTTCGAGGACTGCCTAAGAAGATCACTGAAAGATCTGTTCAAAGTTACCGCACTATTACTTTTGATGCCAAAAATTGTAATATAACCACTGTGCTGTCAGTACTTAAATGTTCCCAGAATTGTTCCTGAACGTGTCCCCTTCCGATTCTTCCTGTGTGAGGATGTTTGCTGATGATTGCAGTGTTCAGTTCCATTTGCAATTCCTCAGATAATGATGCAGTGAGTGCCCACATGCAGCAAGACCTGGACAACATCCAGGCTTGGGCTGATGAGTGGCAAGTAACATTCATGCCAGGCAATGACCTTCTCCAACGAGAGTCTAACCACCTCCCCTTGACATTCAATGGCATTACCATTGTTGAATTCCCCACCATCAACATCCTGGGGTGGGGGGAGGGGGTCACCATTGACCAGAAACATAACTGGACCAGCCACATAAATACTGTGGCTACAAGAGCAGGTCAGGGGCTGGGTATTCTGCGGTGAGCGTCTCACCGCCTGACTCCCCAAAACCTTTCCACCGCCTACAAGACACAAGTCACATGTGGGGAATCACTTGTATTAGTGAGTACAGCTAATTTCAGAAATCAGCTGTACTCACTAATACAAGTGTTTCCCCACATGTGATTTTAAAACTAATTTAAAATATTACAATGAAACGTTTCCTGAATTGGATTTAAACTATACCTACGCTCACATTCCAGTCTAGGAATCACAACCTATTGTACGACAATGACCAACACAGACATCCATTAAGATATTAAATTTTAAATTCCACTGGTAAAGAAACTCCATACAGATGACCAAGCTTCTAGGTCCAATATCTGGTCTGTGCTGAGTTTTTGTGAGACAAGCTTCCTCAAAGAGAGGGAGGTTGAAGACAATTATAGACTTGAAGCTGCAGAAAAGCAGTGGCAGGAGCTTGAAAGGTTAACTACCCTCTCTGCCATGCATGTTGGTTAACCACCCTTTCACAGAATATTTAACATCAAACAGCCGAAGGTTTGGTCTCGTTAGTGTGGGCGATTGTAGGCACATCTCCCACTACTCAAGACTCTCAGATGGTGAATCAGTATCCTACTCTGACCCCTGAGCTCCTGCTCTAGTCAGACCCGCTACCACTCATAGAATCTTACAGCACAGAAGGAGACAATTCGGCCCATCACGCCTTTGCTAGCTCTTTGGTAGAGCTATCCAATTAGTCCCACTCCCCTGCTCGTTCCCCATAGCCCTGCAAATTTTCCCCCTTCCAGTATTACTCAATTCCCTTTTGAAAGTTTCTATTGAATTTGCTTCCACCACCCTTTCAGGCAGCGCTGTAGGATAGAGTGTACCTGTAGGATTTAGTAAACATTGTTAAAATTTTAAACCATTATTAAATAACTAATATGTAAAATTGTATGTTAAAAACCTAAAAAGCCTGTATAAAATGGCAAATGGCTGAGAAGCAAAGCATGATGGGAAATTATGCCAACTTGATGTAATTCTGTAAAATGGTCTGTGAGGTAAACAAGGAGATAGTGGGGAACAAGAAATTCAGCAACATTGCAAAAGAAGATAGGGGGCTGGAGACAGTCACCACTCCCTGTCTTCTCAAAAATGCAGAACCGGCTAAACAATGAACTGATTAAAAAGCAAAAAGACATCTGTGAGAACTTAGTGTGAAGGTTGTTCTCAGATAAGGATAGCTTGCTTACTAACTGCCACATAGGCAAAAGGGAGAAAAAGGGGAGAAAAATAAAGATATCGAACACCAAAAGCAGCACGAAGTCAGAGGAAGAAGAAACTTCAGTCAACAGAACACAGCAAGAGAAGAAGAGACCACGTCACAGTCACTCGGAAGGAACGCTGGGGTTCGATGAACAGACTGCGACTATCTTCTTGTTAAGTATTACTTCTTTGTACTGGATGTTTAATGCTTAATAAACCTGTTTTACTGATACACAATATACCTGTACCCAGAGTGATTTGTGTAGTCACGGACAAATTATTCTAAAGAGTTTTTAAAGCAACAATTGATGACCACGAAGGGACTGTGACTATTAACTGAAACCAGGTCTATTGTGCATAAGGCAGGCGCTTGGATTTTCGTCTGATCAACGGAAGTCCTTGTGGAAAGTTAGGTTACCTGTCAGATAGTGTCTCTTTAAAGTACACCAAGATGTCGAGTGAGAGTTTTTGGGTAGAATGTAAAACAAAGTTAATAAAGAAGTGTGAGGGTGCACAGTTACAGACATTAGTAGTAGAATGTCTAGCAAAGGGTGAGACAGTACCCTTTGAGGACGTTGTTGCGTTCATTGAGAAACAAGTTAAGGAGAAGAAATGGAAACCAGATAGGGCAGTGCAGCTAATAGCCTATGCGGCAGTGTATTGTGCAGAACAAGATAAAGAGACCTTCCTAGAGATGGAAGATAATAAAGCAAGGTTGGAGGACAACCAGGATAAATTAGAAAAAGACAAGCTACGGCTGATAGAAGAGAATCCAACGTTAAAGGAGGTAACAAAAACGTTAACGGGCAAGAAGTCAAACTTGGAAAAAGAGGCAGTAAAGTTAAAGAGTAAGAATGAAGCTCTTCAGAACCAAGTTGAGGTTCTTCAGGGCCAGGTCGGTGCCTCAGCAGCGATAATACAGCAACAGAGTATTAATACAGTTCACGCTGGGGCTGCAATGCAGAACTTTGAAGAAACTAGGTGCCAGGTAGCCTCCTTAACAAAAGACAATCACCGTCTTACCAGACAATTAGATGATTCACAAGGATCCCTGAGAGGCCCTTCAGCATCCCCAAAGAGAGGCCGACCGCCTGCCTTATGCACAATAGACCTGGTTTCAGTTAATAGTCACAGTCCCTTCGTGGTCGTCAATTGTTGCTTTAAAAACTCTTTAGAATAATTTGTCCGTGACTACACAAATCACTCTCGGTACAGGTATATTGTGTATAAGTAAAACAGTAAATCACTATACAACAATTACAAAAACAGTTGGGTAAACAACAGGCTGTCGTAGCGGCAGTGACTATGGGAGATTGGTGCCATGATAATTGCCAGGCTATTACTTGCGCATAGGGAGCGTGTGAATCCTGGAGGGCTAAAAGATCAATGGTTTTAGTTTTTGTTACTGCCCCCACTACAGGTGTCTGAGTGTCATTCATCACCCACCAAGGCAATAGACAGCTGTTCTCGGCAGCTTCCTTAGCAAGGCGATCGGCTGCCTGGTTACCTCGGGAGTGGGGAGATGAATCTTTCTGATGGACTGCTACCTTTCCTACATGACAAGGGGCGACTCGCTCCTGGAGCACTTTCCATAGCTTACGGAGGAGACCAGAATGTAATAAAGATTTACCATCAACCGATTTCTCACGGCACCACAATGGTTAGTACAGTTAGAAAAACTAACATGGATTGAACCAAACCTACAAGGATGTAGTACAAATGAGGATGTCCTTGTTTGCCCATACAGTTTGTACGATCATTCAAAGGAAACCTGTGGGTATGGTTGGAATGAAGAAAGGTTAAACTGTACTATGGAAGTGACAGGCCCATCAGATGTAAGAACTAGAACAACCTACGTACAAGAAGGGAGGTATTGTTTTACCACTTTAGAAAACTCTTATAATCACGGAGCACTCAAATGTTCAATAACCCCAGGGACCTACTGTATCACACCTACTAAGACTATGGTAATAGGAGGAAGAATTCTCCTTGCAATAGCCTCACATGACAAGCAGGTATTACAAGTAGAAGATGATTTAAATATAAAGCTAGAAGATTATGTCACTAAATAGAGGTTGGGGAGGGCATCACGAGGGAAATTAGAGAAGCGTGCAATAAGAGCACAGCTGTCATCATAGGTGACTTTAACTTACATATAGATTGGAATAGCCTAATCAGTAAAAATAATGAGGAGGAGGAATTCCTTGAGTGTTTAAGGGATGGTTATCTGGATCAATATGTCGAGGAACCAACTCGGGAACAGGCTATATTGGACTGGGTACTGTGCAATGAGAAGGGACTAATTAGTAATCTTGTTGTATGGGGACCCTTGGGTCAGAGCGATCATAACATGATCGATTTCTCACTCGAAATGGAGAGCGAAGAAATTGACTCAGATACTAAGGTCCTGAATTTAAACAAGGGGAATTATGATGCCATTAGACGGGAACTGAGTAGGTCTGATTGGACAACGTTCCTGGGAGGACTGGAGGTAGATAAACAATGGCAAGCATTTAAAGATAGAATGACAAAATTGCAAAAATTGTTTATACCAATCTGGCATAAAAGGAAATCTAAAAAGGTGACTCAACCGTGGATAACAGGGGAAATTAGAGACAGCATAAAATCCAAAGATAGGGCGTATAAAATAGCCAAAAAAAGCGCCAGAGCGGAAGATTGGGAACAGTTTAAGATAGAGCAAAGGAGGACAAAGGGCTTAATCAAGAGGGGCAAAATAGCTTACGAAAGCAAGCTGGCGGAAAATATAAAAACTAACTCCAAAAGCTTTTATAAGTATATCAAGAGGAAAAGACTGGTGAAAACCAAAGTTGGCCCATTGCAGTCAGATACGGGGGAATATATAACGGGAAATAAGGAAATGGCAGACCAACTAAATGCATACTTTGGGTCAGTCTTTACGAAGGAAGACACAAAAAACCTCCCTGGGATATCGGGAAAAATAGGGACATTTGCAAAGGAGGAACTGACGCACGTCAATATCTCTAAGGATATGGTGTTAAGGAAGCTAAAGGGATTGAAGGCGGACAAATCCCCAGGGCCTGATAACATGCATCCTAGGGTGCTGAAGGAGGTGGCCCTAGAGATAGCGGATGCACTAAGTATGATTTTTCAGAATTCATTAGACTCGGGAACAGTGCCCATGGATTGGAGGGTAGCTAACGTTACCCCACTATTCAAAAAGGGGGGTAGGGAAAACGCAGGTAATTACAGACCTGTAAGCCTTACATCAGTTGTGGGCAAAATGCTGGAGTCCATCATTAAGGATGAAATAGCGGAGCACTTAGCAAATGGGGACAGGATAGGACAGAGTCAACATGGATTTACAAAGGGTAAATCGTGCTTGACTAATCTATTGGAATTTTTTGAGGGAGTAACTGGTAAAATAGATGGGGGAGAGCCAGTAGATGTGGTGTACCTGGACTTCCAAAAGGCCTTCGATAAGGTCCCACATAAAAGATTAGCAGGGAAAATTGAAGCTCATGGGATAAAGGGGAAAGTATTGACGTGGATAGAGAACTGGCTGTCAGATAGAAAACAGAGAGTTGGAATAAACGGCTCATTTTCTGAATGGCAGGCAGTAACAAGTGGGGTACCACAGGGATCTGTCCTGGGTCCCCAGCTGTTCACAATTTACATTAATGACCTGGATCAGGGAGTCGGATGCAGCATTTCCAAATTTGCAGACGACACTAAACTAGGAGGGGGGGTGGGCTCAGAGGAGGAGACCAGGAAGCTCCAGAGCGATTTGGACAGACTGGGTGATTGGGCGGATAAATGGCAGATGCACTATAATGTGGACAAGTGCGAAGTTATCCACCTTGGGTGCAGGAACGGGAGGGCAAATTATTATTTAAATGGCAATAAATTGGGAGAGGGGGAAGTACAGAGAGACCTGGGTGTTCTTGTACACCAGTCACTGAAGGCGAGCATGCAGGTGCAACAGGCGATCAAGAAGGCAAACGGTATGCTGGCCTTCATAGCAAAAGGGTTGGAATACAGGAACAGGGATACCTTGCTGCAGCTGTACAGGGCACTGGTGAGACCACACCTCGAGTACTGTGTACAGTTTTGGTCGCCTCATCTGAGGAAAGATGTTCTTGCCATGGAGGGGGTGCAGCGGCGATTCACCAGGCTGATACCAGGAATGGCGGGATTGACCTATGAGGAGAGACTATGTAGTTTAGGGATGTACACACTGGAGTTTAGAAGATTGAGAGGGGACCTCATAGAAGTGTATAAAATTCTGACAGGTCTAGACAGACTAGATGCAGAAGGAATGTTTCCCTTGGCGGGTGAGAACAGAACTAGAGGACATAATTTAAGGATAAGGGCTAAACCATTTAGGACAGAAATGAGGGGGAATTTCTTCACTCAGAGGGTGGTGAACCTGTGGAACTCATTGCCACAGAGGGCAGTGTACGCCAGCTCATTAAATATATTTAAGAGGGAATTAGATGTATTTCTACAGGCAAAAGGGGTTAAGGGTTACGGAGAGAAGGCGGGGACGGGATACTGAATTGGAGGATCAGCCATGATCTCATTAAATGGCGGAGCAGGCTCGAAGGGCCGATGGCCTACTCCTGCTCCTATCTTCTATGTATCTATGTATCTATGTAAATTCGGATATGATACTCCTGAGCTACCTGAAGCCTTAACCAAATTAATAAATCAAGTGAGCACCTCCCAACACCATTATTATACACTGGTGCAAGGGAATAAAGCCATAGCCAAGGAAATTCCAGGTATCGAAGATCAAACACACTGGTGGGACATAGGGACAAACATGGACATTCCTCCTTGGATTAGGATAATTTCCCATGTACTGGTTATAACCCAACTCATGGTACTGATATGCTTACTATTCTACACCTGCTACCTGAAACACCTAATGTACAAAACCCGATCGCGTTTAAATATGATCATAGCCCAGAATATCTTAGAGTTACATAAACGTGGGAGAACAAACCCATATGTAAGATTTTAGTTTTGAGGGGTCGGCAAAATGCCTCGCCCTCAAGGTAGGGATCTGTAGGATAGAGTGTACCTGTAGGATTTAGTAAACATTATTAAGATTCTATAACCATTATTAAATAACTAATATGTGAAATTATATGTTCAAAACCTAAAAAGCCTGTATAAAATGGCGAATGGCTGAGAAGCAAAGCATGATGGGAAATTATGCCAACTTGATGTAATTCTGTAAAATGGTCTGTTCAGTAAACAAGGAGATAGTGGGGAACAAGAAATTCAGCAACATTGCAAAAGAAGATAGGGGGCTGGAGTCAGTTACCACTCCCTGTCTTCTCAAAAATGCAGAACCGGCTAAACAATGAGCTGATTAAAAAGCAAAAAGACATCTGTGAGAACTTAGTGTGAAGGTTGTTCTCAGATAAGGATAGCTTGCTTACTAACTACCACGTAGGCAAAAGGGAGAAAAAAGGGATAAAAATACAGATATTGAATACCGAAAGCAGTGCGAAGTCAGAGGAAGAAGAAACTTCAGTCAACAGAACACAGCAAGAGAAGAAAGAGACCACGTCACAGTCACTCGGAAGGAACGCCGGGGTTCGATGAACAGACTGCGACTATCTTCTTGTTAAGTATTACTTCTTTGTACTGGATGTTGAACGCTTAATAAACCTGTTTTACTGATACACAATATACCTGTACCCAGAGTAGTTTGTGTAGTCACGGACAAATTATTCTAAAGAGCTTTTAAAGGAACTGCGCATTCCAGATCAAATAACAAGAATTCTCATATTCCCTCTGGTTCTTCTGACAATTATCTTGAATCTGTGTCCTTTGTTTACTGACTCTCTGCCAGTGGAAATAGTTTCGCCTTATTTACTCTATCAAAATCCTTCATAATTTTAAATTTCCCCTTAACCTTCTCTGCTCTAAGGAGAACAACCACAGCTTCTACAGTCTTTCCACAAAACTGTCCCTCATCCCTGTTATCATTCTGGTACATCTCCTCTGCACATTCTCCCAAATTCACTGTATCTATTGAGCTAGTAATAAGTAGTCAGCTCAACAACAGTTCAACAATTATGGTTCTTAGTTCAGAGTGTCAAATGTCGGTCGGACTCAGTAAGTTGCATACATTCAGTACTTTATTGGTTAACAAGTTGTTTGAATAATTTACAAGGAAAATGACACGGGACTCACTTTCCTGTGTGCTAGCTTAAAACAATATTACCCGTTTGAAAATTGATCAGCCTTCGCGCTGGTGTCCTACAACAAGTCCCGGACTTGTGGCTCCTCCCTTCTCGAGTGTGATTCCTAGGTTCTCGCTGCCAGGTTCTCGCTGCTCAACTAGTTCTTGGCTCCCTTCTTTTATACCTATATTTTACTACCTATGTGCCGCCCCCCCGATAAGACCGTTTGCACAAGGTTGCTCTAATCAGTCATGAGACCTCTTGACCGTTAGCTCACAGTTTCTGTGATCATCACAACAGAATGGTCACGGCGTGCCGTGTGCAGATTCGGCCATTTTGTCTGAGATGTGTTCATCCTTAGCCAATCAGTATCTTTGGTCGTTTAGGGAATTCCGGAGGTCCCCTATTATGTGATTTGCGACTGCTCAACCGTTAGACTAGATTGTCACCCTTATCTTGAGTTAATTATTGTTGTAGACTCGATCATCCTGCAAGCTTGTCATCTTTTGCAGGCCTGTTAACTATGTTATTTGAGCAGCCCTCGGCCCCCAGCTTCAAGTTTTTGTTTATTTGAGATCTCACTGGCTGCAGTTTTCGCAGTCCTCGACCATTTTCTAAAGGCATCAGGTCATATTTCTACACTCCTCCCTTTGATCATTTTAATCATAGATTATATTGATCACCTTTCGTAGTTAGTAGCCTCCTCCGGTCTTCCATCTTCATCACTTGCCCCATTTCCATCATTTCGAGTCGCCCCTTCAATCTTTTTTCCAATCGCATCATACTTCTCCAGGTGACACACAGACACAGGAATATTACAGTAATTAGAATAACTGTAATGTGTGCGAATATTCCAATCCATGGGTGTATATTGACATTTGTACCCCAATTCCATATTTCATCCCACCATGTGTCTATCTTTATGCTCTTTATGTCCTTGCCAATTTCCTTTGTGTTCTGTTCCACTTGTATGTAAGTCTGATGTACCAGTTCAAGCTGATGCTTGATCCTAATCAAATGTTCCTTCTCTAATTGGATACCGATGTCATATTTTCCAAAGTAATTTTCCAAGTTTCCTTTCAGGCTGTCAGCCACATTAATCTGAACAGTTTCTCTTCGCTCAATATCGATAATTTCTTCATTACCCAATCTCATAGGTATTAAAGGGTGCAGACAGAAAGTTGGGGTTTCTATGGGACATTCCCTGTTCCCATAGTGATAGCTGACCTCGGTTGTGGTAAAACAGTGAGTTCCATTTCCCTGATAGCCAGTTCTCACGATTCTTCCAGTGGTAGAGTCCACTACCAGCGTACAATTTAGGGTTTTGAACCCACATCCTGCCGCATTAGTTGGATAAATCTTATAGGGGCATATTACCGTTTGGTCAGTTTGTTGACATTGATTTAGGGTGGTACCGACTAGGGTACCATCTAGTTCGACAGCATATGGTAACAGATTATCAAACCTCATCCATATTCCTTCCTGTATTATCCCTATATTCTTAACCTCCGCTAACTTCATTCCTTCTTGCTCTCCCATTACTGGTACACTGATAATCATTCCCAAAGCCATGCTGCTACTACTCCCTGAGCATTCTTCGTTGAACCACACCTTGCTGAGCTTCCTTAACTCACAATCTCTAATCTGGTTTGACTGATTCCCTCTGAGTAATTCTCTCAATTGGGTGTTATTGATCCAGAGGGGTATGTCTCCATGATTGGCTAACATTAGGTTTTCCCGTAATTGATTTAAAATCCAGTCTCCATAGATGCTACACAGTACCTCGGTTTGGGTTACATTGTTTGCCCGTCTTTCCTCACTTATTATTTTATTAATTGTTCTAGCATGTCCTTATAGCACCGTTATTATTTGTCCTTCAGCGCCTGCCGCTCTCTCTCCTGCCTGTGTGGCTTGTCCTTGATTATTATTATCCAAGATATTTACTGTCCACATACCGGCTCCATAAGCAGTCCCTATATCATTTACTGTACTTCTTCTCCTTCTTCTCTCACTTGTTCCTTCCTGGGTACGGTTCCCCCCAGTATTATTGCCAATTTCCTGTTGGAGCAACCCCTTAATCAAGTCTCGGTAAATTTCTTGCAGTTTAGTAGGTCACCAGGCGGGCAGCTGGATATCTGACATATTCAAAACGATGGGTGCCATTGCATACTGTACATTATCATACACAATCTTGCCATTAATTCTGAATACAACTCCTCCCTTTGGTCCTAACGTTTCTTGGGGACATTCTCTCGGAGGAGCCAGAGTGGGTGGTAATGGGGAAGTGGTCATAGGGGTGGTAGTTGGTCCTGGGGTGGGGGTGGAAGGGAGCTGATGAACTATTATCTTCCCTTGACTTTCGCAGGAGCAATTAGGTCTCTGGGAGACCCTTGCATTAGAAGTCAGGTTTCCCACCACCCTATTACTACTACATCCCACGAATAAGTGTAAACTCTTTGCCTGTGGATCCATCTGACAACATACCTTTCTCCCCTCGATGGTACAATTTGGTCTACTTAGCGGATTGGCTCTTGACAATACTGTGTATATTCCATCCTTCTCGGCCTTTGCCTGCCAGACTATATATCGTTTACCTTGGTTAGTATGGCTGCAAGTCACACACACCCTAGTCAGGTTCCCCGCATAGCTAGTCTCGTGGCATGTCCTAGCCATCCCACTACAGCTACATTCACGGTTTCCGTGGGTTGGGGCCTTCCAGTGACTAAATTCAGTGATACAATTCGCGCTATTATAGTCTTTTTCCCCGGAGGTGAGAATCACCTTCTGTTCACCGAGTACCCTGTTTAACTCTACACATATCATAAGTACACAAGATATTATTATATAACACGTCATTGTTAAACCGCCTCTATTTCCTCTTGTCCTTCTTCGTTGTTCTGTTGGTATCCCCTATTCTTTCATATTTGATGGATGATCCATAGGATAAAGAATGTTCTGAATATCAAAAGTCCCAGATGGAAAAAGGTCCAGAACAGCTCCTCACTCCATTCTTGATAGCGGTTGCGATAGTCGTCTGAGTTTTCGACTGGAATTATTTCCGGCATTCATTTCTAAACACATACAAACATGATCAAGATACTAGCAGCTCTTATGTACAGTTTATTAATTATTTCTTATATATCAGTCACCCTTTGTAAACGAGGGGTCTTTGAGGAGCGATCCATTCCAGGTAGGCGTGCCCAACCCTGGAGTTGGTGAGTGGCGGCCATGAAATTTGGTGACCCGGTACTCGCTGTCTCCCTTATTGGTGAGTTAGGAGGAGATTCATTTGGGTCCCATTCGTCATTTGGGAACAAGTTCCCTACTCCGTCCACCGGACCTGTTGAGTCCTGATCGGACCTATCTGATTGGTTACCGTCATCTGAACCATAATTTCCTTCATCCAATCCCTGGGGATCTAAAGCATCCAGTTGTACATGGTACTGGTGAAAACTATCCACTTTCGCGAAAGTTTTTAACTGATTGATGTGGTGCCATTTGTACTTTCCTTGTCCGTCCATTATCTTATATACGGACGGACTAGCTTTTTCCATTACTCTAAAGGGTCCTGCATATTTTGGATTCAGGAATGTTCCCTCCCTTTGGATCTTAGTGGCAGCTGAATTGTTATTGGTTGGGAAGGCCTCAATCCATTTAGAAAATACATCTACTATTACCAGTATGTACTTCTTTCCTCCTGGGCAGGTGGGCAGTGGCCCTATATAATCTATCTGAAGTTGGGCCCAGGGTCGAGTGCGTCCCATTAAAGCCTGATTCCTGTATTTCCCAGGGTTGTTTTGAGCACAAATCAAACAGTTCTTGACGTATTTCTCTACATCTGATTGTATTTCTGGCCACCAACATACATCCCCAATCTTGGCAGTAGTTCTATCTATCCCCTGGTGTCCTCCCACATCATGGAACTGGTAAATTATTTCGGGTCTATCCACCTCCGGTACCACATATTTTCCGTTCTTTAGCACCACTCCTTGATTTAAAGTTAAACCGGTTCTATATTGACTATATGGTTCGGGATAAGGCTTTCCTAATTGGATATTGTTCAGATCCGGGTCAGAGCTTTGGCTCTACCTTAGATCTATTACTGTCTTGGAGGATACCTTGACAGCCGAGAGGGTTTCTGTTAGTGTCCCTTCCTTTCCCTGCAGAGGGTCCCATAGGTAACCATCAATGGCTCCTTGTTTTGCTGCTTCATCTGCTAATTGATTTCCTAATGGTGTGGTTTTTACATGGGCTTTAACCTTTTTCATTATATATTGTCCCTGATTGGCCATGGCCGTGTCAAAGATAACTTTAAGAAGTGGGCCCGTTGTTAATGGTTTCCCGTCTGCCGACGTAAAACCTCTCGCTTGCCAAATGGGTAAAAAGTCTGTTAGGCTGTTGCAGGTGTAACTGCTGTCTGAATGAATTTCCACTGGTGGGGGAAATGATTCTGGGTGCAATACTACATATGCTATGGCACTTAATTCAGCTATTTGTGCTCCTTTTGATCCTTCTAGTTTAATTGGGGTTGTTTCAAGAACCTTTTTCCCATCCTCGGTCATAGTTACCACTCTGAAGCCTGTACACTGTTGTCCTTCCCGTATTGATAATGAACCATCTACGTAAACATGAGTTTTAATTCTTATATCGTTATCACCCTCCCTTAATTTTGTCTGAAAGGGACCGGTCAGGGCACTTGATGACAAAATTTTACACTCATGTTGGTCCCCGGGGTATAACATGTTTTGTGCTAGGCTAGTTTGCTTTGGCTCATATCGAATATGGATATCCCTTCCTTGTAGGAGTAGCATCCATCTAGCTATTCGTTGTGAACTAACTGCCCCTTCTTTAAAGTTTCCATCCAGGAGCATTTTAATAGGAGTATGTGGGGTGAGAATAATCAAAGGGTTAAATCCGACTGTAGGGGAGAATTTATGTACGGCCCAAAATACACTGAGTACGTTTTTCTCACAGGGTGAGAACACTGTTTCTACGGGGGTCAGAACTCTGGACGCGTAACCAACAGGTTGGAGCTTTCCAGAGTGTTCCTGCAGTAATACCGCTGACAGACCATCTTCGCTAGAGGCCGTTTCCAGATAAAAGCTTGAAGACATGTCTGGGTTTCGTAGTGCAGGGGCTTGGATCAATGCTGATTTTAATTTACCGAATGAGTTTGCATGTTCTTGGGTCCATTCCATAGCACCCCCTTTCTTAGTAGATTATACAAGGGTTTGTCGACCACAGAGTAGTCCTCAATGTGATCCCGGCAGTACCCTGTAATCCCTAAAAAGGACCTGAGGGATTTTACGTCAGTGGGGGTGGGTAAGTGGCGGCAGACTTCTTTCTATCTTCGGTCACCTCCCGTGCCCCCTGGGTTACCTGCATCCCTAAATATTGCACTTTTGGTTTTCCAATCTGTGCTTTTTTCGGGTTCATTTTAACCCCTAATCTGTACAGAGGTACTAATAGTTCTTGTAACAGGATCTCGTGTTCCTCAAGGGTGTCTGCTTGGAGTAGGATATCATCTACGTACTGAACAAGGGCTGAGGGTTGAGAAAATCCCTTTAACCCATTTGCCATCATATTCGAGAATATCGAGGGGCTATTATGGAAACCTTGGGGCAAACAAGTCCAAGTGTATTGTTGTCCTTTATGAGTGAATGCAAATTTATACTGACATACCTTGGCCAACAGTATGGACCAAAATCCATTACTAATATCCAATACTGTGAAGAATTTTGCGGCTGGGGAAAAATTGAGAGCAGCCTCTGGTGCGGTGACGACCGTGGGCACTGCTGAAGGTGTGACTTTATTTAATACTCGGTAGTCTATAGTCATGCGCCATGATTTATCAGGCTTTTGGACTGGCCAAATGGGTGAGTTATTGGTAGACGCGATAGGTCTAAGTATGCCTTTTTCCAGGAGGCTATGGATAATGTTATCCACATCCTTCTCAGCTTCTACTGGGGTTTTATACTGTTTCTGGGGTGGGGGATCGGGTCCCGTAATTAACACCTCTCATTCATGTTTGTGAGTGGCAAAGGCATTTAAATTCTGACTTAGCATCTTCTGCAACCCTGGTTCACTTGTCATTAATATGGGGTTAAAGGAAAACATTTTCATACAACACACCCGTTCATCATATTGACCGGTCAGTATCAAACCATCATTACATATTTCATGCAATCTCCAAATACGTCTGTTCGCGGGATCATAGGCTAGATTAAATTTCCTCATGAAATCTATCCCGAGTATCGCTTCTTCTCCCTGCATTTGTGGTACCGATAAACAGGCATGCTTAAATTTTAAATTACCCAATTGGATGTCTAGTGGTTTAGTAAATGTGGTCATTTGCCCGTGTCCAGTAAAACCGCTTAGTAAAACTGTCACGTCTGTCAAATCGCTATGTGAGAGAGGGTGCTGGTTTCCCAGGCACGTCCTGGATCCACCTGTGTCCCATAAAAATGTGGTATCGTGACCTCCTACGGTACCGGACACTATAGGTCGTCCATGTTTGTCATATCCTATCCCACATACGATGTCTGAGGTCGGACCCAGTCATTGGTCTCCCTGCTCTGGCCCTGGCTGTTCCTGGTAGGGTGCCATTCGTCCTAAGCCTCCTACCGCTCCTGTCCTAGTACTTCTTTTCGGGGCTCTACATTCTCGGGACCAATGCCCCTGTTTCCCACAGTTAAAGCATGCTCCCTTCGGTACTCCAATTCCCCTGTACTCTTGGTTCCCTCCTGTGTATCCCGGTGGTCCCTCAGTCTTCCATGTTGGATAACCATTCCTCCCTAGATTCTGATGAAACGCATGCACCTTCCCTTTTTGCTGGGACGGGGGTTTATTTTGGTAGTTTTGCCAGGCCATAATCATTCGTCTTAAGACCCAAGCTTCATTGTGAGTGGCCTCATTAGGGTCAAACATTCTACAGGCCTATTGGCCATGGTCAGAAGCGTGCGAGATGATGGACTTTAGCCACAATGGTTTTTGGGTATCATCCAAGTCGTCACGCTCCAGTGTTCCAAAGACATTGCAGAAAACTATCCAAAGGCGTTCTGCATTGGTGCGGGGGTGTTCCCCAGTGGCCTGTTTAAAACTTGCTAATTCCATCACAGGGTCCTTACTATTTATCCCTGCTACCTCGCGTACCACAGCCCAGAGTTCTGCTGTGGTACCTCCTCCTTTTTTCTGTTCTTGTGTCAAGCCCCCATAAATAATCGGTCCTAGACACAGGGTTATCAATTTCCTTAGTTCCCTGTCATCTAAACCCTGGGTTTCAGAGGCTTGCTTGACAGTGGCTTTCCATAACTCAAAACTAGATTTCCCATCATATTTCGGGACATTCTTAGCAATGTCGTTTAGTTGGGAAAGACTAAACGGGGTAGAATAGCTGATGGGGTCGTTGGCATTTTGCCCTGGGGTTCGAGTTGTTACCATGGGGTTCATGGGTAGCTCCGGAGTTGGAGTTCTATCAGGCGGTTCGGGAGCGTAGGGTGGTGGTCTCCCTTTCTCCTCTGGCTCAGGCCAGTCCTCCCTTTCCCGTTGATCATATGCGTGAGCAGCCTCAGCTAGACTTGAGTAGTCTATATTGGCATCCCCTTCATCTGAAAAGGCACAAATTATCCCTTTTAGTGAGGACAACTGTGATTTTAATCCCTCAATGTCTTTATTACAACGGGTAAGGTCGGCATGCACATATTTCTCCCGTTGGTGGGACTGTTGTATTACCCTAAGGGCTGATTTTAAATCCTGACATTTACCTTCTAAGGCATGTCGCTCCATCTGTAATTGCTTTACCTGGGTTTTATATTTTTGAACTCGGGAGTTGCTCAAATCTACAGTTGTTAAGCTGGCAGCCATGTGGAGGGTATGTAATCGCTTCTCATCTCGGAGCTCACTCACCTCCCTTTTTAACTCCTCAATATTTTTCCTATAGGTTTCAGAATCATCGGTCAGCTGGCTTTTTACCCTTTGCAGCTCATCTTTCGCTTCTTGGGCCAAATTTCGTTCGTTTACTAATTCAAGATAACAGGCCGCCATTAGGAAGTATTTATATTCCCTTTTCTTTATTTTCTTTCCTGTACTGGTTACGGAGGTTTCCATAAACCTTTGTCCCGTATTCTGGGTGGGCCATACTCTAGCTGCGGTGAGTGTCCAGTTTTTATAATTTCCTACCATTAATTTATTATACTGTTCTTCCCAACTCTGGGAGGTCTCCCCTTTATTACTCGCCATTGTTATCCCGTAACGTAGCGTCTTATTTTTAAGATTCCAACTCGTTCCGTTTGACACTCTTAATTTATCATTCTTGAAAAGTCCCACTTCTCAAGTCAAAAGTCCCGCCTGCAGTCGCCAGTTTGTTGTCCCAAATTCACTGTATCTATTGAGCTAGTAATAAGTAGTCAGCTCAACAACAGTTCAACAATTATGGTTCTTAGTTCAGAGTGTCAAATGTCAGTCGGACTCAGTAAGTTGCATACATTCAGTACTTTATTGGTTAACAAGTTGTTTGAATAACTTACAAGGAAAATGACACGGGACTCACTTCCCTGTGTGCTAGCTTAAAACAATATTACCCGTTTGAAAATTGATCAGCCTTCGCGCTGGTGTCCTACAACAAGTCCCGGACTTGTGGCTCCTCCCTTCTCGGGTGTGATTCCTAGATTCTCGCTGCCAGGTTCTCGCTGCTCAACTAGTTCTTGGCTCCCTTCTTTTATACCTATATTTTACTACCTATGTGCCGCCCCCCCGATAAGACCGTTTGCACAAGGTTGCTCTAATCAGTCATGAGACCTCTTGACAGTTAGCTCACAGCTTCTGCGATCATCACAACAGAATGGTCAAGGCGTGCCGTGTGCAGATTCGGCCATTTTGTCTGAGATGTGTTCATCCTTAGCCAATCAGTATCCTTGGTCGTTTAGGGAATTCCGGAGGTCCCTTATTATGTGATTTGCGACTGCTCAACCGTTAGACTAGATTGTCACCCTTATCTTGAGTTAATTATTGTTGTAGACTCAATCATCCTGCAAGCTTGTCATCTTTTGCAGGCCTGTTAACTATGTTATTTGAGCAGCCCTCGGCCCCCAGCTTCAAGTTTTTGTTTATTTGAGATCTCACTGGCTGCAGTTTTTGCAGTCCTCGACCATTTTCTAAAGGCACCAGTTCATATTTCTACAAAGGCCTCAACATCCTTCTTAAAGTGTGGTACCCAGAATTGGACACAATACTCTAGCTGAGGCCTAACCAGTGATTTATAAAAAGTTTTAGCATAACTTCCTTGCTTTTGTACTCTATACCTCTATTTATAAAGCCAAGGATCCTGTGTGCTATTTAACAGCTTTATCAACTTGTCCTGCCACCTGCAAAGATTTATATATGTGAACCCCCAGGTCTTGCTGTTCCTGCACCCCCATTAAAATAGTTTCATCTAGTTTATATTGCCTCTCCTTATTCTTCCTTCCAAAAAGCATCACTACACACTTCTCTGCATTAAATTTCATCTGCATGTGCCTGGGGGACACCACTGCAAACTTCCCTCCAGTCTGAAAAACAACCATTTACCACTACTCTCTGTTTTCTGTCTCTTAGCCACTTTTGTATCCATGCAGTCACTCCCCCTTTAATCCCATGAGGTTCAATTTTGCTAACAAGTCTATTACGTGGCACTTTATCAAACGTCTTTTGATAGTCTGTATATACATCGACCGCACTACCTTCATCAATCCCCTCCATTACTTCAAAGAACAAAGAGAGAGAGAGAGACAGGCAGACTGACAGAGAGGTCTGCACAGAGTGATCCTAAACGGAGTGCTTCTAAACAGAGTGCTAAGGTTGGGAATTTGGAGAGAGTGGGAATTCGGAACAGAGTGGAAAGGAGGAAAGAGTGAAAGGAGCAGCCGGAGATAAAGGTAGGCCCGAGAGCCTAGAGCCCGGAGGGAGCACGAGCATCAAGGAGCAAGGTAAGTGACATCAGCACAGGGAAGGAGCTAAAAAGTCTTGAGTTTATTTCTGTTAAGTTAATTAATAGTCTATTAAACAGAGGCATGGCAGGGCACCTTAGTCCCGTGGAATGCACATCTTGTGCCATATGGGAACTCCAGGACGCTTCCCGTGTCCTGGACAGCCACATGTGCAGGAAGTGTCATCGGCTGGAGGAGCTCAAGCTCCAGGTTTCGGATCTTGTGCAGCAGCTGGCGTCACTGTGGTGCATCCATGAGGCTGAGAACTACGTGGATAGCATGTTTCAGGAGGTGGTCACCCTGCAGCGTAAGAGTGTGCAGGCAGTGAGGGAATGGGTGACCGCCAGACTGACAAGAAGGACCAGGCAGGTAGTGCAGGAGTCCTCTGAGTGCATCTTTCTCTAACCGGTATACGGGTGGGGGCGATGGTTCCTCTGGGGAGTACAGCCAGAGCCAAGTCCATGGCACCACGGGGGGCTCAACTGTACAAGGCGGGAAGAGGAAGATCGGGAAAGCAATAGTGATAGGTGATTCAATAGTTAGGGGAACAGACAGGTGTTTCTGCGGCCGCAGACGTGATTCCAGGATGGTATGTTGCCTCCCAGGTGCCAGAGTCAAAGATGTCACTGAGTGGCTGCAGGACATTCTGAGGGGAGAGGGTGAACAGCCAGAGGTCGTGGTTCATATCGGCATCAATGACATAGGTAGAAAGAGGGATGAGGTCCTGCAGGCAGATTTTAGGGATCTATGAAAGAGATTTAAAAGCAGGACCTCAAAAGTAGTAATCTCCGGATTACTCCCGGTGCCACGAGCTAGTGCGTAGAAATAGGAGGATAGAACAGATGAATACGTGGCTGGAGAGATGGTGCAGGAGGGAGGGCTTTAGATTCCTGGGACATTGGGACCAGTTCTGGGGGAGGTGGGACCTGTACAGGCCGGACGGGTTGCACCTCAACAGAGCTGGGACCAATGTCCTCGCGGGGAGGGTTGCTAGTGCCATTGGGGAGGGTTTAAACTAATTTGGCAGGGGGATGGGCACCAGGATGTAGCATTAGAAAGAAGAAACAAGGTGCACAAAGAATTGGGAGAGACAGACAGCACTAGAGTAAGAAATAGTACGGTATTAGGTAGGGTCAGACTAAGAGAGAATACAAGAAGGTCTAAGATAGGTTTACAGTGCATATGTGTAAACGCACAAATCGTGGTAAATAAGGTTGGTGAGCTGCAGGCGCAAATAGCTTCATGGAAATATGATGTTGTGGCGATAACAGAGACCTGGCTCAAAAAAGTGCAGGATTGGTTGCTAAATATTCCTGGTTGTAAGGTGTTCAGGAAAGAAAGGGAAGGAAAGAAAGTCGGTGGGTTGACAGTATTGATTAAGGAGAATATTACAGTGCTGGAGTGAGAGGACGTCCTGGAGGGCCAGTCAGTTTAACCTCGGTAGTGAGGAAGCTTTTAGAAATGATAATCCGGGACAAAATTAACAGTCACTTGGACAAGTGTGGTTTAATTAAGGCAAGCCAGCACAGATTTGTTAAAGGCAAATCGTGTTTAACTAACTTGATCGAGTTTTTTGATGAGGTATCAGAGTGGGTTGATGAGGGCAATGCGATTGATGTGGTGTACATGGACTTCCAAATGGCGTTTGATAAAGTGCCACACAATAGGCTTGCCAGCAAAGTTGAAGCCCATGGAATAAAAGGGACAGTGGCAGCATGGATATGAAATTGGTTAAGTTACAGGAAACAGAGAGTAGTGGTGAATGGTTGGTTGTTTTTCGGACTGGAGGAAGGTATACAGTGGTGTTCCCCAGAGGTCGGTACTAGGACCATTGCTTTTCTTGATATATATTAATGATTTAGACTTGGGTGTACAGGGCACAACTTCAACATTTGCAGATGATACAAAACATGGAACAGTGAGGAGGAGGATAATGATAAATTTCAAGAGGACATAGACAGGCTGGTGGAATGGGCAGACACGTGGCAGATGAAGTTTAACACAGAAAAGTGCAAAGTAATACATTTCGGTATGAAGAACAAGGAGAGGCAATATAAATTGAAGGGTACAATTCTAAAGGGGGTGCATGAACAGAGACCTGGGGATATATGTGCACAAATCGTTGAAGGTGGCAGGGCAGGTTGAGAAAGCGGTTAAAAAAGCATACGGGATCCTGGGCTTCATAAATAGAGGCATAGAGTACAAAAGCAAGGAAGTTATGATGAACCTTTATAAAACACTGGTTCGGCTACAACTGGAGTATTCTGTCCAATTCTGGACACCACACTTTAGGAAGGATGTGAAGGCCTTTGAGATGGTGCAGAAAAGATTTACAAGAATGGTTCTAGGGATGAGGGACTTCAGTTATGTGGATAGACTGGAGAAGCTAGGTTTGTTCTCCTTAGAGTAGAGAAGAACATAAGAACATAAGAAGTAAGAGCAGGTGTAGGCCATACGGCCCCTCGAGCCTGCTCCGCCATTTAATAAGATTATGGCTGGTCATCGACCTCAACTCCACTTTCCTGCCCGATCTCCATATCCCTTGATTCCCCATGAGTCCAAAAATCTATCTGTCTCAGCATTGAATATACTCAAAGACTCAGCATTAACAGCCCTCTGGGGCAGAGAATTCCAAAGATTCACAACCCTCTGAGTGAAGAAGTTCTTCCTCATATCAGTCTTAAATGGCCTACCCCTTATCCTAAGACTATGCCCCCTAGTTCTAGACACTCCAGCCAGGGGAAACAACCTCTCAGCATCTACCCTGTCAATCCCCTTTAGAATCTTGTATGTTTCAATGAGATCACCTCTCATTCTTGTAAACTCCAGAGAGTATAGGCACATTCTACACAATCTCTCATCATAGGACAGCCCTCTTATCCCAGGAATCAATCTAGTGAACCTTTATTGCACCGCCTCCAAGGCAAGTATATCCTTCCTTAGATAAGGAGACCAAAACTGTGCACAGTACTCCAGGTGTGGTCTCAACAAGGCCCTGTAAAATTGCAGCAAGACTTCCTTACTCTTATACTCCAACCCCCTTGTAATAAAGGCCAACATGCCATTTGCCTTCCTTATTGCTTGCTGTACCTGCATGCTAGCTTTCTGTGTTTCTTGCACGAGGACACCCAAATCTCTCTGAACACCAACATTTGAAAGTTTCTCACCATTTAAAAAATATTCTGTTTTTCTATTCTTCCTACCAAAGTGAATAACCTCACATTTCCTTACATTATACTCCATCTGCCACTTTACTGCCCATTTACTTAGTCTATCTATCCTTCTTCTTCTTAGGCAGTCCCTCGGAACCGAGGATGACTTGCTTCCACACTAAAAATGAGTTCTCAGGTGACTGATGAGTCCAATGCGGGACCTACAATCTCTGTCACAGGTGGGGCAGTCGGTGGTTGAAGGGACGGGTGGGTGGGGTGCTTGGGTTGACGTGTGCTCCTTCCGCTGTTTGCGCTTACTTCCGCTTGCTCGCGGCGAAGAGACTCGAGGTGTTCGGCGCCTTCCCGGATGCTTCTCCTCCATATTGTGCGGTCTTGGGCCAGGGATTCCCAGGTGTCGGTGGGGATGTTGCACTTTTTCAAGGAGGCTTTGAGGGTGTCCTTGAAGCGTTTCCTCTGCCCACCTGGGGCTCTCTTGCTATGTCAGAGTAGAGCGCTTGTTTTGGGAGTCTCGTATCGGGCATGCGGACGATGTGGCCCGTCCATCGGAGCTGATCGAGCCTGGTCAAAGCTTCGATGCTGGGGATGTTGGCCTGAGCGAGAACACTGACGTTGGTGCGCCTATCCTGCCAATGGATTTGCAGGATCTTGCGGAGGCAGCATTGGTGGTACCTCTCCAGTGCTTTGAGGTGCCTGCTGTACATGGTCCATGTCTCTGAAGCATACAGGAGGGCGGGAATCACTACTGCTCTGTAGACCATGAGCTTGGTACCGGGTTTGAGGTCCTGGTCTTCAAACACTCTCTTCCTCAGGTGACCGAAGGCTGCACTGGCACACTGAAGGCGCTGTTGTACTTCGTCATCGACGTCTGCCCTTGTTGACAGTAGGCTCCCGAGGTATTGGAAGTGGTTGACGTTGTCCAAGGCCTCGTCGTGGATTTTGATAATCGGGGAGCAGTACTGTGTGGCGGGGGCAGGTTGGTAGAGGACCTTTGTCTTACGGAAGTTTAGTGTAAGGCCCATGCTCTCGTACGCTTCGGTGAAGGTGTTAACGATGGTTTGGAGTTCGACCTCCGAGTGTACGCAGATGCAAGCGTCGTCTGCATACTGTAATTCGATGACAGAGGATGGGACGACCTTGGATCTGGACTGGAGGTGACTGACGTTGAACAGTTTTCCGTTTGTTCTGTAAATTAGCTCCACTCCAGCAGGGAGCTTACTGAGGGTGAGATGGAGCATTGCAGCAAGGAATATCTATATCCCTTTGCAGACTCTTTGTGTTCTCCTCATAGCTTACTGTCCCACCTAGCTTTGTATCATCAGCAAACTTGGATACATTACACTCGGTCCCTTCATCTAGGTCATTAATATAGATTGTAAATAGCTGAGGCCCAGCACTGATCCTTGCGGCACCCCACTAGTTACAGCCTGCCAACCTGAAAAAGATCCGTTTATCCCTACTCTCTGTTTTCAGTCCGTTAACCAATCCTCTATCCATGCTACTATATTACCCCCAACCCCATGAGCCCTAATCTTGTGTAATAACCTTTTCTGTGGCACCTTATCGAATGCCTTTTGAAAATCCAAATATACTACATCCACTGGTTCCCCTTTATCTACCCTGCTAGTTACATCCTCAAAAAACTATAATAAATTTGTCAAACACGATTTTCCTTTCATAAAACCATGTTGACTCTGCCTAATCATGTTATGATCTTCTGATTGACTTGATACCACTTCCTTAACAATGGATTCCAGCATTTTCCCGACAACTGATGTCAGGCTAACTGGCCTGTAGCTCCCTGTTTTTTCTCTCCCTCCTTTCTTGAATAGCAGTGTTATATTTGCGACCTTCCAATCCGCTGGGACCATTCCAGAATCTCGGGAATATTGGAAGATCAAAACCAATGCATCCACTGTCTCTTCAGCCACCTCTTTTAGAACCCTAGGATGTAGGCCGTCAGGTCATGGGGATTTGTCGGCTTTTAGTCCCATTAGTTTCTCTAGTACTTTTTCTCTACTTATATTAATTATGTTAAGTTCCTTACCCTCATTAGACCCTTGGTTCCCCACCATTTTTGGTATGCTTTTTGTGTCTTCTACTGTGAAGACAGATACAAAATATTTGTTTAACGTTTCTGCCATTTCCTTATTCCCCATAATAATTTCTCCTATCTCAGCCTCTAAGGCACTAACGTTTACTTTTGCTACTCTTTTCCTTTTTATATACTTGTAGAAACTCTTACAAACTGCTTTTATATTTCTTGCTAGTTTTCTCTCATTCTATTTTTTCCCTTTTGATCAATTTTTTGCTCAACCTTTGCTGGTTTCTGAAACTCTCCCAGGAGATTTGATAGAGGTGTTCAAAATCATGAGGGGTTTGGACAGAGTAGATAGAGAGAAACTGTTCCCATTGGCGGAAGGGTCGAGAACCAAAGGACACAGATTTAAGGCGATTGGCAGAAGAACCAAAGGCAACATGAGGAAAAACTTTTTTATGCAGTGAGTGGTTAAGATCTGGAATGCACTGCATGAGAGGGTGATGGAGGCAAATTCAATCATGGCTTTCAAAAGGAAATTGGATAACCTGAAGGAAAAATATTTGCAGGGCTATAGGGAAAAGGCGGGGGGGTGGGACTAGCTGAAGTGCTCTTGCAGAGAGCCGGCACGGGCTCAACGGGCCAAATGGCCTCCTTCTGTGCTGTAACCATTCTGTGACTCTATGACTCAATCAAGTTAGTCAAACACAATTTGCCTTTGTAAAAAATCTGTGCTGACAATTCATTTATTAACCTATGTTTTTCCAAAATGAATTTTTTGTTTCCTTTTTCTCTTTCCATAACTATTCTAAATCTAATGATATTGTGATCACTGTTTCCCAAATGCTCTCCCACTGAAACATGCTCTACTTGCCCCACTTCATTCCCCAGAACTGCTTCTTTCCTCATTGGGTTGGAAACACAAGGAAGTTCTGTGTATGTTTCAGGAATTCCTCCCCTCCTTGACCTTGACCTTGACACTGTTTTTCCAGTCTATTTTAGAATAGCTAAAGTCCCATATTATCAATACTCTATTGTTTTTACATCTTCCTGAAATTTTTTTGCAGATTTACCCCTCCCTCTCCTTCCTCTCCTTTGGTGGTGTACAGTAAACACCCAGCAGCATAACAACTCCTCTTCTCTTTAGCTCTAACCATAAGAACATAAGAAATACGAGCAGGAGTCGGCCATTCGGCCCTTCGAGCCTGCTCCGCCATTCAATGAGATCATGGCTGATCTTCTGCCTCAACTCCATTCACCGGCCCTATCGCCATATCCCTTGATGCCCTTACTAGTCAGAAATCTATCGACTTCTGTTTTGAATATATCCAATGACTGAGCCTCCACAGCCCTCTGGGGTAGAGAATTCCAAAGATTCACCACCCTCTGTGTGAAGAAATTTCTTCTCATCTCAGTCCTGAATGGCCTACCCTTCATCTTGAGGTTGTGGCCCCTGGTTCTGGACTCCCTAGCCAAGGGAAACATTCTCCCAGTATCCGTCCTATCAAGCCCTGTAATAATTTTGTATGCTTCAATGAGATCTCCTCTCATTCTTCTGAATTCAAGAGAATACAGGCCTAGTTTACTCAATCTCTTCTCATACGACAGTCCCGCCATCCCAGGAATCAATCTCACGAACCTTCGTTGCACTCCCTCTATGGCAAGTATATCCTTCCTTAGGTAAAGAGACCAAAATTGTACACAGTACTCCAGGTGTGGTCTCACCAAGGCCCTATATAATTGGAGTAAGACTTCTTTACTCCTGCACTCAAATCTTCTTGTAATGAAGGCCAGCATACCATTTGCCTTCCTAATGGCTTGCTGCACCTGCACATTCACTTTCAGTGACTCATGTACAAGGACACCCAGGACCCTTTGAGCTTCTGCATTCCCCAATCTTTCACCATTTAGGAAATACTCTGCCTTTCTGTTTTTTCTACCAAAGTGGATAACTTCACATTTATCCACATTATATTCCATCTGCCATGTTCTCACCCACTCGCTGAGCCTGTCAAGATCTCCTTGAAGCCTCTTCACATCCTCTTCGCAACTGACACTGCCACTTTGCTTTGTATCATCAGCAAATTTGAAAATATTACATTTAGTCCCCTTATCCAAATCATTGATATAGATTGTGAATAGCTGGGGCCTAAGCACCGATCCTTGCGGTATCCCACTAGTCACAGTCTGGCATCCTGAAAAAGACCCGTTTATCTCTACTCTTTGTTTTCTGTCTGTTAACTAATTCTCAATCCATGCTAGTATATTACCCCCAATTCCATGTGCCCTAATTTTGTTCACCAACCTCTTATGTGGGACCTTATCGAAGGCCTTCTGAAAATCCAGATAGACCACATCTACTGGTTCTTCTTTGTCTACTCCACTAGTTACATCCTCAAAGAACTCCAATAGGTTTGTCAAACAGGATTTCCCTTTCATAAATCCATGTTGACTCTGCCCAATCTTACTATTAGTTTCTAAGTGCCCAGTTATTGCATCCTTTATAATAGATTCCAGCATTTTCCCAACTACTGATGTGAGGCTAACAGGTCTGTAGTTCCCCGTTTTCTCTCTCCCTCCTTCCTTAAATAACGGGGTTACATTTGCTATCCTCCAATCTGCAGTAACCGTTCCAGAATCTATAGAATTTTGGAAGATGACAACCAATGTGTCCACTATTCCAATGGCCACCTCTTTCAAAACCCTAGGATATAGGTCATCCGGTCCTTGGGATTTATCGACGTTTAGCCGCATTAATTTTGCTAGTACTGTTTTTTTACTAATAATAATTTCTTTAAGTTCCTCATTCTCGTCACACCCTTGGTTTTCTCGTATTTCTGGGAGTTTTTTTGTGTCTTCCTCCGTGAAGACAGAAACAAAGTATTTATTTAATTTCTCTGCCAATTCCTCATTCCCCATTATAAATTCTCTCGTCTCTGACTGTAAAGGACTTACATTTACCTTCGCCAGTCTTTTCCTTTTCACATACCTATAGAAGCTTTTACAATCCGTTTTTATATTTTTCGCTAGTTTGTGCTCATATTCCATTTTCCCTTTCTTTATCAATTTCTTGCTGATTTAAAAAAATCCCAATCCTCAGGCTGACTGCTTTTTCTGGCAACTTTATAAGCTTCCTCCTTTGACTTAATACTAGATTTAATTTCTTTTGTTAGCCATGGCTGAATCACTTTTCCTTTTGGGTTTTTATGCCCTAGAGGAATATATGTTTGTTGCAAATTATGCATTATTTCCTTGAATGTTAGCCATTGTATGTCCACCTTCATGCCTTTTAGTGTAGTCTCCCAATCTACCATGGCCAACTTGTCCCTCATACCCTTGTAGTTTAAATTGAAGACCTTAGTTTCAGATTGGACTACATCACGCTCAAACTTAATGTAAAATTCAATCATATTATGGTCACTTGTCCCTAAAGGCCCCTTTACCACAAGATTATTGATTACCCCTTTCTCATTACACAGTACCAGATGCATAATAGCCTGTTCCCTGGTTGGTTCCTCCACATACTGATCCGGGAAACCATCTCGCATGCATTCCAAGAATTCATCCTCTACACCATTAGTGGTAATTTGATTTGCCCAGTCAATATGTAGATTAAAGTCCCCCATGATTACCGTATTGCCCTTGTTACATGCACTTCTAATGTCTTGATTGATACTGTGCCCTACATTACCATTACTGTTTGGTGGCCTATACACAACTCCCACCAATGTTTTCCGCCCTTTGCTGTTTCTTAGCTCCACCCAAACTGATTCTAGTTCTACATCACGATCTGCCAAGCCAAGATCTTTTATCTCTACCTTATCGATCTCATCCCTTATTAACAGCACTACGCCACCTCCTTTTCCTTTTTGTCTGTCCTTCCTAAATGTTGAGTACCCTGGAACATTCAGTTCCCAGCTTTGGTTACCCTGCAACCATGTCTCTGTAATGGCAATTACATCATACCCATTTACTTCTATTAGTGGCATTAATTCATCCACCTTGTTGTGAATGCTATGTGCATTTAGATAAAGTGCCTTCAACTTTGCCTGTTTAATATTTTTCTACACTTTGACCCTCTTTACTGTTGGCCTTTGTTTCTGCTCCCTTCTAGTTTTGCTGACTACTTTTCTAACTTGCACTTCCAGCTTTGTTTCTCTCCGTTCTGGGCCCACACTTAGGTTCTATCTTTGGATCCTGAAGCACATCATCCCTTTCCAGTGTGGTAACAGTGTCTTTGATCAATACTGACACCCCCCTCCCTCCTTATTTCCCCCCCGTACCCAATCCTGCGTAAATACATCGTAGCCATGAATTTTGAGTTCCCATTCCTGCCCCTGTTTGATCCAGGTCTCCGTTATTGCCACTATATTATAGACCCATGAGGTAACTTGTGCCTGAAGCTCACCAAAGCTCACCAAGCGCTCAGTTTCATCTTTTGTTTCTTTACTTATCCCATTACTATTCCCTTTTGTCATTTAATCTCTCCTGACTTCCACCCCATTACAGACCTTCCATTTTGTTCTTTCCTCCCCTCCCCCATTTCCCTGCCTCTACTTGCTTAAAACCTGTTACATCTCTAATTTCTTCCATTTCTGATGGAAGGTCATTGACCTGAAACGTTATCTATTTCTCTCTCCATAGATGCTGCCTGACCTGCTGAGTATTTCAGCATTTTCTGTTTTTATTTCAGAGTTCCAGCATCCACAGTATTTTGCTTTTGACTCATTTTTATATCTTAACCTCTTCAAAGTTTTCTCATTGTAAGTGATAAAAATCTCCTTTTATAGAATACAAAGAACTAACTATCCAATGCTAGGAGTGGCAGAAATCAGAAAAAAAAGAATAGAACAAGTATTGCTGATACAACATATTAATGACTGAAAACAACCTAGTTCTACCTGAACTGTACTGTAGCAGCTAATGTAAGGATCCTTCCTACTGAAGCTAAGGCACAGAGCATAACCACAGATCGCAACGTGAACGGAGTGCATCACAAACTGAGTGGGAAGTCAGTGCAGAGGGCTAAGGAGGTGCTCCTTTTACCTTTAACATTGGTAGTGCTTTGTGTAAGCTTGAGACAGTATTTAAAACTAGGAATCTATAACTAATACTTTATTAAATTAATTTAAACTAGTTAAATTAATTGGTTTAAAAAAACTTAAAAATAAACCAAGTGAATTAATTACATAAAATTTTAATTAAATATATAAAACAAGGTTAGGTGGAGATGGCAATGCAGGAGGTGTGCCACATCTGCAGCATGTGAGATTTTCTGGAGAGCAGCGTGATCCCAGGCAATCACATCTGCAGTAACTGCAACTCGAGGAACTTTGGCTCCGAGTTGTTGAGCTGGAGTCTGAAGTGCAGACATTGTGATGCATCAGGAAGGGGGAAGAGTTACCTGGGCATTTTGACCCAGGAGGCAGTCACACCCTTTAGGTTAGGTCGTGGTTTAGATTTGGTTAGTGGTCAGGAACAGGAGGATGTGACTGTGACTCAGGCAGGTAAAGGGACCACAGATGCAGTGGTGGAGGAGCCTCAGCCTTTGCCATTGTCCAACAGGTACAAGGTACTTGCTACCGGTGTGGATGAGAACAGAGACTGCAGGGAGGATGGGCAAATGGACCACGGCACCGTAGTACAGGAGATCATTCAAGTGGGGGGAGCAAAAAGGAACGTGGTAGTGGTTGGGGATAGTATAGTCAGGGGGATAGATACTGTTCTCTGCAGCCACAACCAGGAGTCCCAAAGGCTGTGTTGCCTGTCCGGTGCCAGGGTCTAGGATCTCCTCGCAGCTGGAGAAGGACTTAGAGAAGGATTAAAGAATAAAGAATATTGATTAAAGAATCAATTACAGCTGTGAGGAGGGAGGATATCTTAGAAGGATCATCAAATCTGAGACCGAAAGGAGCGCACCTGGAGGGAGCACAGCGAGAGCGGAGCAGTTAAAAGGAGCGGCAGCAACTCAACAGAGACAGTTTTTGAAAAAGTGACATCAGAGTAAAAAAAAGTGACATCGGCACAAGGGAAGGAGCTGATTGGTGAGTAGCAGGTGAGTGTACTTTTTTTAAGTTTATAAGTTAATTTCTGCTAAGTTAGTTAATAGCCTATTAAATAGAGGGAAAGAGCTGATTGGTGAGTACCTGGTGAGCGTTTTTTGTTAAGTTTTAAGTTTATTTCTGCTGAGTTAGTTCTTAGTCTATTAAATAGAGGCATGGCAGGGCAGCTCAGTCCCATGGAGTGCACATCCTGTGCCATGTGGGAAGTCCTGGACGCTTCGCATAGCCTGGACGACCACATGTGCGGGAAGTGTCGCCAGCTACAGCAACTCGAGCTCCGGGTTTCGGAGCTTGAGCGGTGGCTGGAGTCACTGCGGTGCGAGGCTGAGAGTTACGTGGGTAGCACGATTCTAGAGGTGGTCACCCCACAGCTTAAGAGTATGCAGGCAGAGAGGGAATGGGTGACCGTCAGACAGAAGAGGAGGACCAGGCAGGGAGTGCAGGAGTCCCCGGAGTGCATCGCACTCTCCAACCAGTATTCTGTTCTGAGTACTGGTGAGGGCGATGGTTCCTCTGGGGAGTGCAGCCAGAGTCAAGTCCACGGCACAGGGAGGGAGGAAAAAGAGTGGAAGAGCAAAAGTAGTAGGGGACTCGATAGTTAGGGGAGCAGACAGGTGTTTCTGTGGCCGTAGACGTGACTCCAGGATGGTATGTTGCCTCCCTGGTGCCAGGGTCAAGGATGTCACTGAGTGGCTGCAGGACACTCTGAGGGGGGAGGGTGAACAGCCAGAGGTCGTTGTCCATATC
The DNA here is from genome assembly GCA_030390025.1 of Squalus acanthias. NCBI lineage: Eukaryota > Metazoa > Chordata > Chondrichthyes > Squaliformes > Squalidae > Squalus > Squalus acanthias. The sequence continues at coordinate 26,854,453 of CM059430.1, read as the reverse complement.
GGTACCAATGACATAGGCATAAAGAGGGATGAGGTCCTGCAGGCAGAGTTTAGGGAGCTAGGAGAGAGATTAAAAAGCAGGACCTCAAAGGTAGTAATCTCCAGTTTACTCCCGGTGCCACGTGCTAGTGTGTACAGGAATAGGAGGATAGAACAGATGATTGCGTGGCTGGAGAGATGGTGCAGGAGGGAGGGCTTTAGATTCCTGAGGCATTGAGATTGTTTCTGAGGAAGGTGGTTAGTTTAAAAAGGAATAAGAGGAGTACAGTATACATTGGTCTAAGTAAGCTTCGGGAAAACAAAAGTCAATAAATAAACTAAAACTAGAAAATTAATAAGTAATATAAGGGTTAAGTCATGGCAGTAGAGCTCGGACCTGTGTCATGCTCCTCCTGTAACATGTGGGAAATCATGGACGCTTCCTGTGTCCCTGACAACCATGTGTGCGGGAAGTGTGTCCAGCTGCAGCTCATGTGGGACCGCATGACGGCCCTTGAGCTGCGGATGGACTCACTTTGGAGCATCCACGATTCTGAGAGGGTTGTGAATAGCACATTTAGTGAGTTGGTCACACCGCAGGTTAAGGCCAGAGTAGATAGTACATGGGTGACCAAAAGGCAGAGCAAGGGCAGGAAGGTAGTGCAGGAATCCCCTGGGGTTGTCTCCCTCAGCAACAGGTTCACCGCCTTAGGTGCTGTTGTCGGGGGGGATGACTCATCGGGGGAAGGCACCAGCAGCCAGGCTCATGGCACCATGACTGGCTCTGTTGCAAAGAAGGGAGGGAAAAAGAGTGGCAGGGCTATAGTAATAGGGGATTCGATTGTAAGGGGAATAGATAGGAGTTTCTGTGGTCGCGACCGAGACTCCAGGATGGTAATTTGCCTCCCTGGTGCAAGGGTCAAGGATGTCTCGGCGCGGGTGCAGAACATTCTGGAGGGGGAGGGGGAACAGCCAGTTGTCGTGATACATGTTGGTACCAACGACGTAGCTAAAAAAAGGGAAGAGGTCCTACAAGTAGAATTTAGGGAGTTAGGAGCCAAGCTAAAAAGTAGGACCTCGAAGGTAGTAATCTCTGGATTACTACCAGTGCCACGTGCTAGTAAGAGTACAGAGAACAGGATAGTTAGGCTAAATACGTGGCTTGAGCAGTGGTGTAAGAGGGAGGGTTTTAAATTTTTGAGGCATTGGGACCAGTTTTGTGGTAGGTGTGACCTATACAAAAGGGACGGTCTACACCTGTGCAAAGATGGAACTGAGGTTCTCGGGGTAAATTTTGATAAAGCAGTTCGGGAGCATTTAAACTAGTATGGCAGGGGGCTAGAAACCCATGTAGTGAAATAGAGGAAAGTGAAAGGCAGACAGAAATAAATGGTAAAAAGGAGAGGAACAAAAAACAAAGGGCCAAACTAATTCATAAAAAATGTGAGCATAAAAAAAGCCTGAGGGTTTTATACCTTAATGCGAGAAGCATCAGGAACAAGGTAGATGAATTAGCTGTGGAAATAGAGGTTAATAATTATGATCTAATTGGGATTACGGAAACATGGTTGCAGGGTGAGCAGGGCTGGGAGCTTAACATACAGGGGTATTCAGTATTTAGGAAGGATCGACAAAAAAGAAAGGGAGGAGGGGTAGCATTGCTGGTAAAAGAGGGGATAAATGCAATTGAAAGGAAGGATATTAACTCAGTTAATACAGAATCTATATGGGTGGAGCTAAGAAATAGCGAGGGGCGAAAAACATTAATAGGAGTGGTATATAGGCCTCCAAATAGTAAAATAGAGGTTGGGGAGGGCATCACGAGGGAAATTAGAGAAGCGTGCAATAAGAGCACAGCTGTCATCATAGGTGACTTTAACTTACATATAGATTGGACTAGCCTAATCAGTAAAAATAATGAGGAGGAGGAATTCCTTGAGTGTTTAAGGGATGGTTATCTGGATCAATATGTCGAGGAACCAACTCGGGAACAGGCTATATTGGACTGGGTACTGTGCAATGAGAAGGGACTAATTAGTAATCTTGTTGTACGGGGACCCTTGGGTCAGAGCGATCATAACATGATCGATTTCTCACTCGAAATGGAGAGCGAAGAAATTGACTCAGAGACTCAGGTCCTGAATTTAAACAAGGGGAATTATGATGCCATTAGACGGGAACTGAGTAGGTCTGATTGGACAACGTTCCTGGGAGGACTGGAGGTAGATAAACAATGGCAAGCATTTAAAGATAGAATGACAAAATTGCAAAAATTGTTTATACCAATCTGGCATAAAAGGAAATCTAAAAAGGTGACTCAACCGTGGATAACAGGGGAAATTAGAGACAGCATAAAATCCAAAGATAGGGCGTATAAAATAGCCAAAAAACGCGCCAGAGCGGAAGATTGGGAACAGTTTAAGATAGAGCAAAGGAGGGCAAAGGGCTTAATCAAGAAGGGCAAAATAGCTTACGAAAGCAAGCTGGCGGAAAATATAAAAACTAACTCCAAAAGCTTTTATAAGTATATCAAGAGGAAAAGACTGGTGAAAACCAAAGTTGGTCCATTGCAGTCAGATACGGGGGAATATATAATGGGAAATAAGGAAATGGCAGACCAACTAAATGCATACTTTGGGTCAGTCTTTACGAAGGAAGACACAAAAAACCTCCCTGGGATATCGGGAAAAATAGGGACATTGGCAAAGGAGGAACTGACGCAAATCAATATCTCTAAGGATATGGTGTTAAGGAAGCTAAAGGGATTGAAGGCGGACAAATCCCCAGGGCCTGATAACATGCATCCTAGGGTACTGAAGGAGGTGGCCCTAGAGATAGCGGATGCACTAAGCATGATTTTTCAGAATTCATTAGACTCGGGAACAGTGCCCATGGATTGGAGGGTAGCTAACGTTACCCCACTATTCAAAAAGGGGGGTAGGGAAAAAGCAGGTAATTACAGACCTGTAAGCCTTACATCAGTTGTGGGCAAAATGCTGGAGTCCATCATTAAGGATGAAATAGCCGAGCACTTAGCAAATGGGGACAGGATAGGACAGAGTCAACATGGATTTACAAAGGGTAAATCGTGCTTGACTAATCTATTGGAATTTTTTGAGGGAGTAACGGGTAAAATAGATGGGGGAGAGCCAGTAGATGTGGTGTACCTGGACTTCCAAAAGGCCTTCGATAAGGTCCCACATAAAAGATTAGCATGGAAAATTGAAGCTCATGGGATAAAGGGGAAAGTATTGACGTGGATAGAGAACTGGCTGTCAGAAAGAAAACAGAGAGTTGGAATAAACGGCTCATTTTCTGAATGGCAGGCAGTAACAAGTGGGGTACCACAGGGATCTGTCCTGGGTCCCCAGCTGTTCACAATTTATATTAATGACCTGGATCAGGGAGTCGAATGCAGCATTTCCAAATTTGCAGACGACACTAAACTAGGAGGGGGGGTGGGCTCAGAGGAGGAGACCAGGAAGCTCCAGAGCGATTTGGACAGACTGGGTGATTGGGCGGATAAATGGCAGATGCACTATAATGTGGACAAGTGCGAAGTTATCCACCTTGGGTGCAGGAACGGGAGGGCAAATTATTATTTAAATGGCAATAAATTGGGAGAGGGGGAAGTACAGAGAGACCTGGGTGTTCTTGTACACCAGTCACTGAAGGCGAGCATGCAGGTGCAACAGGCGGTCAAGAAGGCAAACGGTATGCTGGCCTTCATAGCAAAAGGGTTGGAATACAGGAACAGGGATACCTTGCTGCAGCTGTACAGGGCACTGGTGAGACCACACCTCGAGTACTGTGTACAGTTTTGGTCGCCTCATCTGAGGAAAGATGTTCTTGCCATGGAGGGGGTGCAGCGGCGATTCACCAGGCTGATACCAGGAATGGCGGGATTGACCTATGAGGAGAGACTATGTAGTTTAGGGATGTACACACTGGAGTTTAGAAGATTGAGAGGGGACCTCATAGAAGTGTATAAAATTCTGACAGGTCTAGACAGATTAGATGCAGAAGGAATGTTTCCCTTGGCGGGTGAGAACAGAACTAGAGGACATAATTTAAGGATAAGGGCTAAACCATTTAGGACAGAAATGAGGGGGAATTTCTTCACTCAGAGAGTGGTGAACCTGTGGAACTCATTGCCACAGAGGGCAGTGTACGCCAGCTCATTAAATATATTTAAGAGGGAATTAGATATATTTCTACAGGCAAAAGGGGTTAAGGGTTACGGAGAGAAGGCGGGGACGGGATACTGAATTGAAGGATCAGCCATGATCTCATTAAATGGCGGAGCAGGCTCGAAGGGCCGGATGGCCTACTCCTGCTCCTATCTTCTATGTATCTATGTATCTATGTACAAGCCGGACGGGTTACACCCCAACTGAGCCGGGACCAATATTCTCACAGGGAGGTTTGTTAGTGCTGTTGGGGAGGGTTTAAACTAGCTTGGCAGGGGGATGGTCACCAGCATATAGGAGTAGAAAAGAGGAATAAGATGCATTAAAGAGTGAGTGTGTTGGTTAGTACTAGAAAAGATAGTACTGGAAGAGGTAGTAGTACCATATTAGATCGGAGCAGATTAAGAAAGACTACAAAAAATTCAAAAATGGGTTTAGAATGCATGTACATAAACGCACAAAGTGTGGTGAACAGGGTTGGTGAATTACAAGCACAATTAGCTGTGTGGCAATATGATGTTGTGGCAATAACGGAAACGTGGCTTAAAAACAGTGAGGACTGGGCACTTAATATTCAAGGGTACAAGGTGTTCAGAAAAGATAGGGAAGGAAAAAAGGGAGGTGGGGTGGCAGTGCTGATTAAGGAAGACATTGTAGTATTGGAAAAAGGAGGATGTTCTTGAGGGGACAAGGACAGAGTCCATTTGGTTAGAGTTGAGGGGCAAAAAGTGTATGATCACGCTATTGGGGGTATTCTAGAGGCCTCCAAATAGTGAGAGGGAGGTAGAGGAGCAAATCTGCAGGGAAATTGCAGAGATATGCAAGAGCTATAGAGTGGTGATATTGGGGGACTTTAATTACCCAAATATCGATTGGGATAATGCAAGGGTAAAGGGAAAAGAGGGGGAGGAATTTCTGAAATGTGTTCAGGAGAATTTCCTTGATCAATATGTTCTTGGCCCAACTCGGAAGGAGGCATTGCTGGATCTGGTGCTGGGGAATGAGGTGGGCCTGGTCGACCAAGTGTCTGTGGGAGAACACTTGGGTATGAGTGATCATCGTATCATAAGATTTAGATTAGCAATGGAGAGGAGCAAGGAACAATCTAGAGTGGAACTTCTAAACTGGAATAGGGCTATCTTCAATGAGATGCAAAAGGATCTAGCCAGAGTAAAATGGAACCAAAGACTGACAGGAAAAACTGTAACGGAACAATGGGTGATCTCTAAGGAGGAGATGTTCCAAGTACAGGCTAGGTACATTCCATCAAGAGGGAAGGGTAAGGGAACCAAATCAAGGGCTCCTTGAATGACGAGGGAGATAGAGAAGATGAAACAAAAAAAGAGGGTGTATGATGCATGTCAGGTGAATTCTTCAAGGGAGAACCAGACCAAATACAATAAGTTGAGAGGGGATATAAAGATGAAAATAAGATTAGCAAAGAGAGAATATGAGAGTAGAATGGCGGTAACATCAAAGGGAACCCAAAAATGTTCTAAGGGCATGTAAACAGTAAGTGGGTAGTAAGAGGCGGGGTGGGGCCTATTAGGGACAAAGAAGGTGATATATGCTTAGAGGCGCAGGGCAAAGCTAGAATACTCAATGAGTACTTTGTATCGGTGTTTACTAAGGAGGTGGATGCTGACAAAATATCAGTAGAAGTGGAAAAGCTAGAAGCAATGGAAGGGGTGAAAATTGATAGACAGGATGTACTAGAAAGGCTGGGTATGCTTAGATTGAACAAGTCGCCTGGTCCAGATGGCTTGCATCCCAGGTTGCTAAGGGAGTTGGGGGAGGAGATAGCGGAAGGGCTTACCATAATTTTCCAATCTTCCCTAGATGCGGGGGAGGATTGGAAAGTGTCAAATGTGACACCATTGTTCAAGAAAGGGTGTAAAGACAATCCTAGGAACTACAGGCTGGTCAGTTTAACATCAGTGGTGGGTAAAGTTTTAGAAAAAATAATCAAGGAAAAAATTAATGGGCATTTGGAGAGGTTTAAGCTAATTAAGGAGAGCCAACACGGATTTGTAAAAGGCAGATCGTGTTTGGCTAATCTAATTGAATTTTTTGATGAAGTAACAGAGAGGATTGATGAAGGGAATGCAATGGATGTTGTCTACATGGATTTTAGGAAGGCATTTGACAAAGTACCACATAGAAGGCTGGTTAACAAAATTGAGGCTCATGGAATAGGTGGGTCAGTGGCAGCTTTGATAAGGAATTGGCTTAAGGACAGAAAACAGCAAGTTGTGGTAAATGGCTGTTTCTCAGACTGGAGGATGGTAGACAGTGGTGTTCCCCAAGGGTCAGTGCTGGGGCCACTGCTTTTTTTGATATAAATAAATGACCTGTGTTAGATTCGAATTTGGAGAAACTCTAGATGGAGACGGAATTGAGGACAAGAACAAAATTTATTAAAACAACTAAGAGAGACTTGTGCACAAGGAGAGCCACCCAGCTTCCTCAAGCTTGAGGGGCACTCACAAAGGAAAAACAGCGGTTCATTCAAGATATACAGTTCTATAAGCAACGCCCACTTACTACAGAATGGGGGCGTACATGTACAAACAACGTCACCACAGTTACTCTTTATTGGTTTCGGTGTTTAGTCACTCAACTGCTGGGCCCATCCCCTGAGCTCAGGTGCCCCTCCCCTGCCCATGCTGGACACAGATGTTGGGAGTAACCCTACCTCCACATTCCTGTTGTTATCTCTTCCTCGCTATAAGCATAGTTTATTGTTCGAGAGGACCGGTTTTACCCTTCACTGCCGAACAAGCACAAAGCCACAGTGATTCATGTGTCCAGCGAACTCGTACCATGTTTGATAATTGGTACCCTTATCTCCTGGGAGGACAGGCCGTGCTTGGACAGTGACTCCACTAAGGCGCTGTGAATACACATCCCGAAGTTTAATTAGTGAAGAGACGCCTTGCAGCCTGCAAAAGTGCCTGTTCCTTGCATTTTATGATCCCCTTATCACTTTTACTGGTCTTTGATGTTCGATATTCGACCTCACTTACATCCCTGCTATCTGTTCCCAGCTGCATGTTGTCAGTTTCCATTTTAATTAAGCCCCATCTTTGAATCTACAGCTATTCCTTACAAGTGCCTTTTTTATGAGAGGGTTAAACATAGTCAAGTATCCCAGAATTCTTTGGGAACAAGCTGAACCTTTCAGTGAGCTATTTCTTACAGTTACCTTCTTTGGGAGGGTTAAACCTAGCCAAGTATCCCAGAATTCTTTGGGAACTAGCTGGATCCTTCACCTGCATATTGGAATGCAGAGTAGAATTTCTAAATTTGCCGATGACACCAAACTTGGGGGTGTGGCAAACAGTGATGATGATACCAATCAACTGCAACAGGGCATAGAAAAGCTAGCAGAATGGGCAGACAAGTGGCAGATGGAATTTAATGCAGAGAAGTGTGATGTGATGCATTTTGGCAGAAGGTACAGGGAGAGGCAATATGCACTTAATGGCACAGTTTTAAAGAGTGTGAGGAACAGAGGGACCTGGGATTTAATGTGCATAGGTCCCTGAAGGTGGCAGGACATATTGAGTAAGTGGTTAATAAAGCATATGGGATCTTGGGCTTCATAAATAGAGGTATTGAGTACAAAAGTAGAGAAGTTATGCTGAACCATTATAAAGTATTTGTTAGGCCACAACTGGAGTATTGCGTCCAGTTCTGGTCACCACACTTTAGGAAGGGTGTGAAGGCCCTTGAAAGGGTGCAGAGGAGATTTACTAGAATGGTTCCGGGGATGGGGGATCTTAGCTACAAGGACAGGTTGGAGAAGCTGGATTTGTTTTCATTAGAGCAAAGGAGGTTGAGGGGTGGTTTGATAGAGGTGTACAAGATTATGATGGGTTTGGATAGGCTAGACGGGGAAAGGCTGTTCCCACTAATTGATGGTACAAGGACTAGGGGACACAGATTTAAGGTTTTGGGCAAGAGATACAGGGGGGATGTGAGGAAAAACTTTTTTACACAGCGAGTGGTGAGGACCTAGAATTCGCTGCCGACGGAAGTGGTTGGAGCGGAGACACTCAATGTTTTCAAGGGGAGACTGGATAGGCACTTGAGGGAAATAAACTTGCAGGGCTACGGGGATAGAGTGGGGGGAATGAGACTGACTGGATTGCTCTACAGAGAACCGGCACAGAATTGATGCGCCGAATGGCCTCCTTCTATGCCTCTATGACTCTATGAAATGACACCAGGTTATAGTCCAACAGCTTTATTTGAAATCACAAGCTTTCGGAGCGCTGCTCCTTCGTCAGGTGAAGTGAAGAGATGCATATAGGCACAGCATATATAGTCAGAGAACACTGCCAGATGATTACAGTTAATCTTTCCAACTGCCCTTTATCACACCTCGGCCGAGAGATGATCACAGCAATCAAAGGTGTGGATGGTGTCCAAACAGGTCAGGGACCAAATTCACACCCCAATACGCCAACATCTTCATGCACAAGTTCGAGCAAAACTTCTTCGCTGCACAGGACCTCCAACCAATGCTATACACCAGATACATCGACGACATTTTCTTCCTATGGACCCACGGCGAAGAATCACTGAAAAGACTACACGATAACATCAACAAGTTCCATCCCACCATCAAACTCATTCTTGGACACACGAATCTCCATCAAAGACGGATACCTCAGCACTTCACTCTACCGCAAGCCCACGGACAACCTCACGATGCTCCACTTCTCCAGCTTCCACCCTAACCATGTTAAAGAAGCCATCCCCTATGGACAAGCCCTGCGAATACACAGGATCTGCTCAGACGAGGAGGAACGCGATGGACACCTACAGATGCTGAAAGACGCCCTCATAAGAATGGGATATGACGCTCGACTCGTCGATCGACAGTTCTGACGGGCCACAGCAAAAAATTGCATAGACCTCCTCAGAAGACAAACACGGGACACAACCAACAGAGTACCCTACGTCGTCCAGTACTTCCCCGGAGCGGAGAAACTACGCCATGTTCTTCGCAGCCTTCAACATGTCATCGATGACGACGAACACCTCACTAAGGCCATCCCCATGCCCCCACTGCTCGCCTTCAAACAGCTACCTAACCTCAAACAGACCATCGTTCGCAGCAAATTACCCAGCTTTCAGGAGAACAGCGACCACGACACCACACAACCCTGCCACGGCAATCTCTGCAAGACATGCCAGATCATCAACACAGATACCATCATCACACGTGAGGACACTACCCACCAGGTACATGGTACATACTCATGTGACTCGGCCAACGTTGTCTACCTCATACGTTGCAGGAAAGGCTGACCCGGAGCATGGTACATCGGCGAGACCATGCAGACACTGCGACAACGTATGAACGGACACCACGCAACAATCGGCAGGCAGGAGTGTTCCCTTCCAGTCGGGGAACACTTCAGCAGTCAAGGACATTCAGCCTCCGATCTTCGGGTAAGCGTTCTCCAAGGCGGCCTTCGAGACACACGACAACGCAAAATCGTCGAGCAGAAACTGATAGCCAAGTTCTACACCCATGAGGACGGCCTCAACCGGGATCTTGGGTTCATGTCACGCTACATGTAACCCCACCTGACGTAGAGTCATCCAGACTCGAGTCGTCGTTGGCTTGTTCTCTCTACACAGATGCGGCCGGACCTGCTGTGATTTCCAGCAAAAAAAAGTTTTTTGTTTTCCATACAGACCCCAGCATCTGCCACATTGTCTTTGATGTAATGTTTTCCTGACTGACCTGTTTGGACACCATCCACACCTTTGATTGCCGTAATCATCTCTCTGCCGAGGTGTGATAAAGGGCAGTTGGAAAGATTAACTGTAATCATCTGGCAGTGTTCTCTGACTATACATGCTGTGCCTATATGCATCTCTTCACTTCACCTGACAAAGGAGCAGCGCTCCAAAAGCTTGTGATTTCAAATAAAGCTGTTGGACTATAACCTGGTGTTGTGCGACTTCTCACATTTGTCCACCCCAGTCCAACACCGGCATCTCCACATCATGTCTATGAAATGAGGCCATATGGGTTGAACTGAAAAACAAAAAATGGGCAATCACACTGCTGGGAGTGTACTATGGACCTCTGAACAGTCAGAGCGAGATACAGAGCAAATATGTAGGCAAATTTCTGAGACGTGCAAAAATAGGGCAGTAATAGTAGGGGATTTCACCTTCCCTAATATTAACTGGGATAAAATTAGTGTGTAAGGCATAGAGGGAGCAGAATTCTTAAAATGTATTCAGGAGAGCTTTTTTAGCCAGTACGTAGCAAGCCCAGTGTGGCAGCTGTCTTTCATTCTGCCAGTGCCATTTACACTTCATCTAGAGCCATCTTTTGTTTCTTAACTTGTCCCATTACCATCTCCTTTTGCCTTGCACCGTTTCTTAATTTCTCTTAATGTCTCTTAATCTCTCCTGCCTTCCATCCTATCACAGACCTTCCCTTTTGTTCTTTCCTCCCCTCCCCCCTTTCCCTGCCCCTACACTTGCTTAAAATCTGATACATCTCCAGCTTTTTCCAGTTCTGATGAAGGGTCATCAACCTGAAACGTTAACTCTGTTTCTCTCTCCACAGATGTTGCCTGACCTGCTGAGTATTTCCAGCATTTTCTGTTTTTATTTAAGAGAGAGGGCGGTTCTGGACTGAGTTTTAATGAATGAAGCTGGGCAGGTGGAAAGGGTATCAGTGGGAGAGCATATTGATGGTAGTGATCATATTTCAGTTAGACTTAGGGTAGTTATGGAAAAGGACAAGGATAGACCAGGAATAAAAGTTCGCAATTGGGGAAAAGCAAATTTTACTAAGCTGAGAGGTGATTTAGCCAAAGTAGACTGGAGACAGAAACTTGAAGGTAAATCAGTGTCAGAGCAGTGGGAGGCATTCAAGGAAGAGATAGTGAGGGCTCAGAGCAAGTATGTTCCCTTAAAGAAAAAGGGTGTGACTAACAAATCTAGCGCTCCCTGGATGTCAAGGGGCTTACAGGGTAGGATAAAGAAAAAGGGAAGCTTATGACAGATATTGAGGACTCAATACTGCAGAAAGCCAAGAGGAGTATAGAAAGTGCAGGGGTGAAATCAAAAAGGAAATTAGGAAAGCAAAGAGAGGGCATGAAAAAATATTCACAAGTAAAATCAAGGCAAACCCAAAGATGTTTTATAAATACATTAAGAGCAAGAGGATAACTAAAGTAAGAATAGGGCCTATTAGGGACCATAAAGGTAACCTGCGTGTGGAAGCTTTGCGTCTGTTTTCACAAAAGAGAGGGACGATGCAGACATTGCAATCAGGAAGAGGAGTGTGAAATATTAGATGAAATAAACATAGTGAAAGAGGAAGTATTAAGGGATTTAGCATCTTTGAAAGTGGATAAATCCCCAGGCCCGGATGAAATGTATCCCAGACTGTTAAGAGGAGTAAGAAAGGAAGCAGCAGAGGCTCTGACCATCATTTTCCAATCCTATCTGGCTACAGGTGTGCTGCCATAGGACTGGAGGACTGCTAATGTGGTACTGTTGTTTAAAAAGGGACAAAGGGATAGACTGAGTAATTACAGGCCAGTCAGCCTAACCTTGGTGGTGGGAAAATTATTGGAAAAAATTCTGTAGGACAGGATAAATCTTCATTTAGAAAAGTGAGAAGTCGCATAACACCAGGTTATAGTCCAACAGCTTTATTTGAAATCACAAGCTTTCGGAGCACTGCTCCTTCGTCAGGTGAAGTGATTTAGAAAGACATGGATTAATCAGGGACAGTCAGCATGGATTTGGTAAAGGAAGGTCGTGTCTGACTAGCTTGATTGAATTTTTTGAGGAGGTAACAAGGAGGGTCGATGAGGGTAGTGTGTTTGATGTAGTCTATATGGATTTTAGCAAGGTTATTGATAAGGTCCCGCATGGCAGACTGGTCACGAAAGTAAAAGCCCATGGGATCCAAGGCAAAGTGGCAAGTTGGGTCCAAAATTGGCTCAGAGGCAGGAAATAAAGGGTACTGGTCGAAGGGTGTTTTTGTGACTGGAAGGCTGTTTCCGGTGGGGTTCCACAGGGCTCAGTACTAGGTCCTTTGCTTTTTGTGGTATATATCAATGATTTGGACTTGAATGTAGGAAGTATGAATAAGAAGTTTGCAGATGATACAAAAATTGGCCGTGTGGTTGATAATGAAGAAGAAATCTGCAGACTGCAGGAAGATATCAATTGGCTGGTCAGGTGGGCAGAACAGTGGCAAATGGAATTCAATCTGGAGAAGTGTGAGGTAATGCATTTGGGGAGGGCTATCAAGGCAAGGGAATACATATTAAATGGTAGGACACTGAGAAGTGCAGAAGATCAGAGGGACCTTGGAGTGCATGTCCACAGATCCCTGGACAGGTAGATAAGGTGGTTAAGAAGGCATACGGGATACTTGCCTTTATTAGCCGAATATAAGAGCAGGGAGGTTATGCTTGAACTGTATAAAACACTAGTTAGGCCGCAGCTAGAATACTGCGTGCAGTTCTGGTCACCACATTACAGGAAAGATGTGATTGCAGTAGAGAGGGTACAGAGGAGATTTACGAGGATGTTGCCTGGACTGGGGAATTTTAGCTATGAAGAAAGATTGGATAGACTGAGGTTGTTTTCTTTGGAACAGAGGAGGCTGAGGGGAGACCTAATTGAGGTGTATAAAATTATGAGGGGCCTAGATAGAGTGGATAGGAAGGAAATATTTGCCTTTGCAGAAGGGTCAATAAACAATGGGCATAGATTTAAAGTAATTGGTCAGAAGTTTAGAGGGGATTTGAGGAGCATTTTTTTCACCCAGAGGGTGGTGGGGGTCTGGAACTCACTGCCTGAAAGGGTGGAAGAGACAGAGACCCTCATCACATTTATAAAGTACTTGGATATGCACTTGAAGTGCCATAACCTACAAGGCTACGGACCAAGTGCTGGAAAGTGGGATTAGGGTGGATAGCTCTTTGTTGGCCGGCATGGACAAGATGGGATGAATGGCCTCCTTTTGTGCTGTAAATTTATATGATTCTATGATGGGGAGGATCCAGTTGTTGTGGTCCACGTAGGAACCAACGACATAGGTAGAACTAGGAATGAGGTCCTGCTGAGGGAGTTTGAGGAGCTAGGGTACAAATTAAAAAGCAGAACCTCAAAAGATTAGAGGTTTAAATGCATGGCTGAAAGAGTGGTGTGGGAGGCAGGGGTTTCAATTCATGGGGCACTGGCACCAGTACTGGGGAAAGAGGGAGCTGTTCCATTGGGACGGACTCCACTTAAACTGGGCTGGGACCAGCGTCCTGGCAAATCGAATAACTAGGGCTGTATATAGGGCTTTAAACTAATAAGGGGGAGGGAGGGTTCAGGACAGGATAAATTTATTAAGTCTGAAGAGAAAAGTCAAGGCTGTAGAGCAGAGTAGCGATTTGGGTAAAATTAAGCAGATTGTGTCAGGATGGGATAGAGTTTAATAATGGTAATAGGGCATTAGCGACTAAGGCCACATCAGGGAAAAATAAAAAGTTAAAATTAAAGGCGTTATATCTGAATGCATGAAGCATTCGTAACAAGATAGATGAATTAATGGCACAAATAGAGATAAATGGGTTTGATCTGGTAGCCATTACTGAGACGTGGTTGCAGGGTGACCAAGGTTGGTAACTAAAGATTTCAGGGTACTTGATTTTTAGGAAAGATGGGCAAAATGGAAAAGGAGGTGTGGTAGCCCTGATAATAAAGGATGAGATAAAGGTGGTAGGGAGAAAGGATCTTAGCCCAGAAAATCAGGATATAGAATCAGTATGGGTGGAGCTAAGAAATAACAAAGGGCAGAAAACACTGGCAGGAGTAGTTTATGGACCTCCTAACAGTATCATTTTTAAAATTTGTTTATGAGATGTGGGCGTCGCTGGCAAGGCCAGCATTTATTGCCCATCCCTAGTTGCCCTTGAGAAGTGGCGGTGAGCCGCCTTCTTGAACCGCTGCAGTCCGTGTGGTGAAGGTACTCCCACAGTGCTGTGAGGGAGGGAGTTCCAGGATTTTGACCCAGCGACGATGAAGGATCAGCGATATACTTTGAAGTCAGGATGGTGTGTGAATTGGAGGGAAACTTGGAGGTGGTGGTGTTCCCATGTGCCTGCTGCCCTTGTCCTTCTAGGTGGAAGAGGTCGGGGGTTTGGGAGGTGCTGCCGAAGAAGCCTTGGCGAGTTGCTGCAGTGCATCTTGTAGATGGTACACACTGCAGCCACGGTACGCCGGTGGTGGAGGGAGTGAATGTTTAAGGTGGTGGATGGGGTGCCAATCAAACGGGCTGCTTTCTCCTGGATGGTGTCGAGCTTCTTGAGTGTTGTTGGAGCTGCACTCATCCAGGCAAGTGGAGAGTATTCCATCACACTCCTTACTTGTGCCTTGTAGATGGTGGAAAGGCTTTGGGGAGTCAGGAGGTGAGACACTCGCCACAGAATACCCAGTCTCTGACCTGCTCTTGTTGCCACAGTATTTATGTGGCTGGTCCAGCTAAGTTTCTGGTCAATGGTGACCCCCAGGAAAACTGCATACAGTTTTGGTCTCCTTATTTAAGGAGGTATATACTTGCATTGGAGGCAGTTCAGAGAAGGTTCACTAGGTTGATTCCTGAGATGAGGGGGTTGACTTATGAAGAAAGGTTGAGCAGGTTGGGCCTATACTCATTGGAGTTTAGAAGAATGAGAGGTGATCTTATTGAAACATATAAGATACTGAGGGGGCTCGACAAAGTACAGGAAACTTTTGTTTATCCGGCACCCAAATATCCGGAATTCTCGCTTAACCGGCAAAAATCATCCTCCGAAAACTCCTCTCAAATAACCGGCAATGTTGCCGAGTCGCAGTCGAGTCTCCGCGAACGGTGAGTACTCCGAAAACTCCTCTCAAATAACCGGCAATGTTGCCGATCCCGAGTCCGAGTCCGAGTCCGCGAACGCCGATTTAGTCAGTAGGGGTAGTTTTCAAAAGTGCCACTACTCAGCCTCCTGGCGCTGTCGGAAGTATACTGCACATTTCTTGATTTATTTATTTTTCTTTGTTAAAAATAGCCTCGGTAGATATAACTCTCCGTTATCCGGTACTTTCGATAAACCGGCACCACGCCGGTCCCGTCGGTGCCGGTTAATAAAGAGTTTCCTGTAGATGCAGAGAGATGTTTCCCCTCCCCTCATGGGGGAATCTAGAACTTGGGGGCATAGTTTCAGAATTAGGGGTCGCCCATTTAAAACTGAGATGAGGAGAAATTTCTTCTCTCAGAGGGTCGTAAATCTGTGGAATTCTCTGCCCCAGAGAGCTGTGGAGGCTGGGTCATTGAATATATTTAAGGTGGAGATAGACAAATATTTGAACAATAAGGGAGTGATGGGTTATGGGGAGTGGGCAGGGAAATGGAACTGAGCCCAAGATCAGATCAGCCATGATCTCATTAAATGGTGGAGCAGGCTCGAGGGACCAAGTGGCCTACTCCTGCTCCTATTTCTTGTGTTTATGGTGGGGGATTCGGCGATGGTAATACCGTTGAACGTCAAGGGGAGGTGGTTAGACTCTCGCTTGTTGGAGATAGTCATTGCCTGGCACTTTTGTGGCGCGAATGTTACCTGCCACTTATCAGCCCAAGCCTGAACGTCGTCCAGGTCTTGTTGCATGTGGGTATGGACTGCTTCATCATCTGAGGAGTTGCGAATGGCACAGAACACTGTGCAGTCATCAGCGAACATCCCCATTTCTGACCTTATGTTGGAGGGAAGGTCATTGATGAAGCAACTGAAGATAGTTGGGCCTAGGACACTGCCCTGCATAACTCCTGCAGCGATATCCTAGGGCTGTGATGATTGACCTTCAGTCACCACAACTATCTTCCTTTGTGCTAGGTATGACTCTAGCCAGTGGAGCGTTTTCCCCCCGATTCCCATTGACTTCAGTTTTACTGGGGCTCCTTGATGCCACACTCGGTCAAATGCTGCCTTGATGTCAAGGGCAGTCACTCTCACCTCACCTCTGGAATTCAGCTCCTTTGTCCATGTTTGGACCAAGGCTGTAATGAGGTCGGGAGCCAAGTGGTCTTGACGGAACCCAAACTGGGCATCCGTGAGCAGGTTATTGGTGAGTAAGTGCCGCTTGATAGCACTTTCGATGACATCTTCCATCATTTTGCTGATGATTGAGAGTAGACTGATGGGGTGGTAATTGGCCGGGTTGAATTTGTCCTGCTTTTTATGGACAGGACATACCTGAGCAGTTTTCCACATTGTCGGATAGATGCCAGTGTTGTTGCTGTACTGGAACAGCTTGATTAGAGGCACGGCTAGTTCTGGAGCACAAGTCTTCAACATGATAACCGGGATGTTGTCGGGGCCCATAGCCTTTGCTGTATCCAGTGCGCTCAGCCATCTCTTGAAATCAGGTGGAGTAAATCGAATTGGCAGAAGACTGGCTTCTGTTATGGTGGGGACCTCAGGAGGAGGCCGATATGGATCATCCACTGCATTTAGGCTTAGGGATGGGTTAGGGATTAGGGTTAAGGGTTAGGGTTAGGGTTAGGGTTAGTGTTAGGGTTAGGGTTAGGGTTCGAATGCATTTAGGGTTAGGGTTTAGGATTAGTGTTAGGGTTAGGGTTAAGGATTAGTGTTAGGGTTAGGGTTTAGGGTTCGGGGTTAGGGGTTAGGGCTGGGGTTAGGCTTAGGGTTAGGGTTTAGGGTTCAGGTTAGGGTTTCGGGTGTAGGGGTGGTGGTGGTAGGGGTCAGCCTTTCCCCTGACTCAGTGAGCGGTTTGAATCGCTCCCACGCCCCAGGTTCAAAACCTGGACTTATTTAGGGGTTGTGAATAAAGATGCAGTAGACAACAGGTTCCGATGAAAGAATTTTAACTTTTATTAAAAATAAAAGGTAACAAACTTAAACACACTTCACACTTAAACAGGTTTGGGGAACACACGGTTACTGGTGAGGGAGCATGACAATATACAAGAAAAACCTTTATCCCTCCCAAAAATCCCACTATCTAGCTAGGTTTCGGTTTCAGGAGATCAGGGATAATGCTCACCAAACAGGGGTTTTAACAGTACGAAATCCAGCCAGGTAAGTTGATGGTGATTCTGGTCATCGAATGTCTTCCTGTAACATGCGGCTTCTGGGCAGAGCTGAGAGGGAGAGTTGTACCAGCATTGTCGGCGAGTCCAAAGAGAGAGAAGTCTTGGGTCATGCTGCAATTATAGTCCTTTTCTTCCCCCCCCCCCCCCAAAACTCCTCACGAAAACTGGTTTCGTAATGAAGTGAGTTGGTTTCACGTGAGGCCTGTTCATTGTCTTGTTAAATTTTGATAGGCCTTCAACTATGCTAAACCAAATCAAATCCTGGTCAATTGAAAAACCTCATTACCAGTAACAGCTTTTACTGAGTCAAATGGCTTGCGTCCTGTTGTTTTATGGAAGTTTGCATTGTTCTCATGTTTTGGGTTCCTTGCTGGGCCTAGCATTCCTATCTTTATGCGTCTCCTTGAATGGGTTGTGTGTTTTGGGTGGGGCGGCCTTCTCCCAGGGCCTATTGTCCAAATGTTAATGTTTGCTGGGCTTTGAATTCTCAGACAATGCAATCCTCAAGCCTGCTATTTACAGAGGTTAGATCCACGTGCTGTACATGTCCAGACATGTTCCTTTAAAGTTCCAAAGTCCTTATTTTTTTTCCCTTAGACTTTTGGGGATCTGCAAATTTTGGAAACTTTACAGTCCCTCCTGCGATACTTCCAGTTCACTACAGTATCGTCCTGGGTGGACAAAATTCCTGATCCCCGAAAACCAACCTTCCCCTGTAATACCTAAACTAAAACCCAAACATACATTAACCTTTAAATGTGGTGTTTTAGGTACATACAGGTAAGAAAATCTTTATTTCACAACCAAGCACGTAGAGGGTCCGACACCCCTGCACTGCTTGGGAAAACACATATCTTTATTAAAAAGAACAAAACACAAAAAAAACAACAATCTTTATTCAGGAATACAGAATAAAAAAATTCAAACAGGTGTATCTCTCTCCACCTCAGCATAATGCTTCTTCCAAGTCCTTTCTTTTTGGAACTGTAGTATTCTGCCCTTTCCCTTGCACTGAGTGCACAACAGGTACAATACTATTCCCAGTTGGCAAACTTCGAGGAGGTGGGAAGCCATTCTGACCCATGAAGGGACCTCTATGTTTTCAAAGATGTCCCACCAGGGTGGGACTGTGATACCTTGAATCTCTCTCTCTATCTCGTGTGTATTCTGTTCTAAAGTGTAGAAATGTTTTTGAGAGAGCTCTACAGCTTTTAGTAACTTGGTGAGGCGTTCTGGTAGAGGGGGAATTTCGTAGCCAAAATGTGCTACATATTTTTGCAGGTTGGTGAAATTTTGTGTTACAGTGAGGTGAACAGTGGAGGGTTCAGGAATGGGGACAATCCGTTCCTGGGCCACTTGAACTTCTGCCTCGGGTTTAAAGCAGAAACTGCTGTCACTTACCGGACACCAGGTATGCTGTCCATACTGGAAGTGAGGCACGCTGGTGGTGACACAATATGTCCCACCTCCTATATATGCTACCTGTGGGGGAACATGGTCTTGTGCCATTACTTCCATGGTACAGTTTATAGGTCGTGCGCCCGCAGCTTTAAACCCACACTGTGGTTTAGAATAGGCCTTCAAGTGCTGGGGACACAGTATTATGTGTGAAACCCGGCTCCGGCACCCGGAGAGGTCAGCACCTGTCATAGCGTGCTCCCACTTTATGACATAAGGTGGGACCGCTGTGAAACGGATGTGTGCACCCCCTTGAATGACTCCAATGTTCTCCACCCTGTATACCGGTGCGGGTCGGGCGGTCCCACCCATGACCGGCATCCTCACAACTATCCCCATGATAGTGTGATTGGAACACCCACAATCTACTGGTACAGGGTAGGCTTCAGAGGCTAGACGGAGCTGACACGGGCTGAGTGAATTCTCAAATGGGTGGAGGGCTGCGAGGTGCTTGTTGCTGATCCAGGAGGGGACTAAACCTTGTTTTAAATCCTCCAGGTTACTCCGGTCCTCGCCTAGCAACCATGCCCCGTACAGTACGCACACCTCGTTCTGTGCAGCCTGGTCTGATGCATTCCTGTCCTCCCGTATGAGTGCATTTACTGTCTTTACGTGCCTTTCCAGCTCAGCAATGATTTCTTTTAAATGGACCGTCATAGCTTGGTCCTCGTGTAACTCTGAGCCCACTACTGTATTTTCATCCATTAAGATTTTGCGCAATTGTGTTTTTAAACCGTTTATTTGTGTCTGCAATTCTATGTCATCCAGACTGTTGATGACAGAGGACCCTGTATTATATGCTGTAAAAATATCATTCCAGGCTCCCCTCCTTTGTCTCCCCGTATTGCTAAAATACTCAGTGTGTGCAGTGTACAGTTCTGCTTTGTCTACGTTTGCGAAATCAAACTCGTAGAACTTCCTGAACATTTCTCTGAACAGGGCCTGGTATAGCTGTTCCGCCTCTTTGGGGCACCACTCAGGTAAGTGTACCTCCGTGAGGTTTAGGATCACGGAAGCTACCACGTAGTGTACCCCCTGGTATAGCACCTTTTCGGTTGGCACTAGTACCAGCCCATTCCCTGGTCCCTTGGTGGTGGTAGGGCACGTCTCTGTGTGTGTCCTTGCTGTCTGGGTCGTGGGCAGGGGCTTACGGGCGTGTGCCACGAGTTCAGTGGCCTTGACTGGGGCTGGAGAGGGCGGGACTATGCAAGTGTGTAGGTGGGAATCCCATTCCACCCCCTTCCCCTTATCCAGCCATGCTGCGGAAAAGATAATGGATATGCCCGTGGGGCAGGCCTTCCGCGACCCCCACATGCAGACATAAATCCCCTGTTCCGATTTCCACCACTTGTCCCAGCACACGCTCACCCCCCTATGGTCCCCTGTAATGGTCCGATGGGTGTCGTTCCCCAGTCGCTCCCAGTCAGCTGTACGGTCCCCCATATCTCTGCTCAGCTTCCTGAGCCACCACCACCTTCCCAGGGGAATCTGTCCTCTGCAGGTCAGGCACACGCGTTTCCCCTCAGTGACCCCGACCCGAGTGGCTACAACCTGTATGCTGGGACAGGGGAGGGAGGCTTCCCCGTAGGTGAGCCTGGTCTGACTGGAATATCGGGTGGAGTTAGATCCCAGCCACCCTGGCCATCTTCCCACGTGGGAATAGGTAGCGAGCTCCTTCACGCCTTGCTTGCTGCCACCCGCAGTCACAACCGGTGCTCTCTCTCCTGAGCACCCAAAAATGTGGGAGTCCTCCACGTCACCTCGCCTCCCAGCGCTCATTCCGATCAGAGCGAGTAGGAGTATGCCCCCCCTCATATCGAAATCCCTTCTGCAAGGAGACACAAGAGCATATAGCCAGGTCCCGAGTAGATTCTCTGGCTTGGGTGAAGCATAGTCGGGTCTTGCGACCTCGACTCAATACAAAACACTCTTGAAACTATAACATTTAAAACTACCAACCACCTTACTTAAAATTTAACTAAAAACACCCAAACTTAACAATCTCAAAATTTAACAACAAAAGCTATGTACATTCACCGCCCGTCTCCGAGCGGCCAGACTAAACCCTGTCCGGGCTGCAGCACACTACTCCCTTTGGTGTGGCCGCCCTGTCCTGTACCTTTGGTCCCTTGCAGCCTATGGCTGCTGGCTGGGAACCTCTGTCCTCAGATCGATCCCTGGCTTGAGTGGCGGCCCTTTTAAATTGGGGAGCCGGTGACCACGGTTTCCTTGGCTGTGGCGTACGTGGGGACCTTCTAGGAGCTCTGGCTGGTGGGGGTTTTCTGGCTGGTGGGTCTTTAACACGAGCCACTGCCCCCTGCTGTGTGGTCTGTGAATCTTCCACTGCCACTGGCTGGGGATTTCTATCCTCAGGCTGTACCTCTTCTAAACCTGTGTCAGGGTCAGGTGACTCTTCGCAGCCTGGTGCTGCAGGCTGAGGGTCCTCTAAATCCCAGAGGATTGGGGGAATGTCCCAAACGGTGGGTGGGGTGGCCCCCTCCCCTAAGACAGGCCACCGCCCCTGCTTGTGCAGTCTGTGAATTTTCTCCTGCTGCAGGCTGAGGATTTTCGCCTCCAGGTTCAAAACCTGGGTCGGGGGCGGGGCTATCTGGTTCGGGCTCCTCCTCCTCCCCACCTGAGTCCCAGAAGAGAGGGGGGGGTGGTTTGAACAGGGGCCTGGGTGACTCCTCCCTCAAGACAGGCCACCGCCCCTGCTTGTGCAGTCTGTGAATTTGGTCCTGCTGCAGGCTGAGGATTTTTATCCTCAGACCTTGGCTCAACTGGCTGTCCCCTTCTCTCGGATTTAAACAATTTACATTGGTTTATGTGGAACCATTTGGTGTGCCGAGGCAATTTTATGGCGTATACCATGGGGCTTGCCTTATCTACAATGCTGTAGGGCCCCATGTATAATGGTTCTAGACTGCCTACCTGAGCAAAATTCCTCACCATCACCTGATCCCCTATTTCCCACTCGTGGCATTTCTGGGGTTCTAACAGCAATCGGTTACTCCGATGCTGCCTTCCCATGTTCCCTGCCGCCTGCTCATGGACTCTTTTAAGGTTCTCGAAGAGGTTCCCGGTGAACTTGTCCCTGTTCACCTCCCTGAGTTGACCTTCTGTGAGCACCGGGGCTAGTACATGGGTGGGGGTCCGCATAACTCTGCCAGTCATCAGCTCGTGTGGGGAATACTCCGTGCTTTTTGACTGGCTGGCTCGGATCCCCATTAGGACCAATGGTAGGACTTCTGCCCACTTTCTAGGTGAGTCCACCGTCTCTTTCCTCAGCCTTTCTTTCAAGATTCTATTCATCCTCTCTACAATCCCTGAGGACTGTGGATTGTGTGCAACGTGTCATTTCCCCTCTATGCCGAGTACCATGAGGGTATTCCGCATGACCTGCCCAGTAAAGTGGCTCCCTTGGTCGGACTCCACGTACTGTGGTAGCCCCCATCGTGAGAACACCTCCCTGACCAGCACCCTGGCTGTACTAAGGGCTGTGGCTGTTCTGCAGGGGAAGGCTTCTACCCACTTTGTGAACACATCCACCAGGACTAGGCAGTACTTATAGCCTCCCTGCGTGGTGGGTAGGGGCCTGATGTAGTCGACTTGGATCGACTGCCATGGTCCCTCTACCCTCCTGATGTGTCCCATGGGTACCTTTCTTTTGTGGGGGTCAGGGTTGTTAGCAGCACACACCAGACAGCTGGCACAGAACTCGCGGACATCTTCCCTTAGTCCTGGCCACCATCCTGCCTGTTCCACCCGCTGCCAGGTGGTCTCAGGCCCGGGATGCCCCGCTCCTGGACCCGCATGGGCCAGTTGAAGGAATTCCCTCCTGTGCTGCTGCGGTACTACCCATTGCTCTCCCTTAAACAGCATGCCTTCCTTTACGGAGAGGGCTGCTGTGCTGTAAGGGCCCTCTATCCTTTTCCCTTCTGCCACTGCCCTGAGGACTGCCTTGAGGACGGGGTCTTGGGTTTGGACCGTCTTAAGGTCTGGGGTTAAAGCTACCCTTGCATTCCCTTGTGTCCCATTCCTACCCCTGACTGCTGCTATGGGTCTGGCCCCATATGGGTCCCAGAAAGTGCCTGTGCGGGCACCCTCCTTAGCCAGCACGTCAGCCTGCCGGTTGCCCTAATTACGGGGTTCTGTGGAGGAATGGGCTTTCACGTTATGGATGAAAATCTCTCTTTCCTCCCCCACTGCAGCTAAGATTCTCTCCAGCAGGGGTTTTACTGTGAGGGGTCTCCCGTCAGCGGAGGTATATCCGCGGCGGGACCAGATAGCCAGGTACTCCGTACACGAATTGCATGTGAACATGCTGTCCGAGCAAATCGTGTATGGGGTGGGGAAGATCTCGGGGTGTGTAACCACGTACACTACCGCGGACAGTTCAGCCTGCTGGGCGCTCATGGTGCTGGGGAGCTTGATTGCCAGGGCAAGGTCTGCCGCTGGGTCATAAACTCCACACCCTGTGAGTCGCTCGCCAGCAGATACTGTGCTGGAGCCATCCACATAGATTTCACGGCCTGTGGGGTGTATCCCGGCCCGTAAACCGATGTCTACTTCCCAAACCCCTTCTATGGAACACTGGTGGGCTGTTCCAGGATATATCAGGTTAGCTGCGAGCTGCGGCTCGCAGAGCCCTTTTACTTTCAGGTCCACCTGTGAGAGAAGCAGGGTCCAGCAAGCAATGCGGGCACTGCTCACTGGCCCATCCTTGATTCTCCCATCCAAGAGCATTTGGGTGGGCGTGTGATGGGTAAGGAGGGTGATGGGAGAGGTGCCTGTGAAGATCAACGATCTTTTCACAGCCCAATGTGTGGCCAAGAGGTGCCTTTCACAATTGGAGTAGCTCCTTTCCACATCTGTGAGTATCCTGGAGGAGTAGACCACCGGTCTCAGCTTGCCATGCCGCTCTTGGAGCAGCACAGCACTCAGGCTGTCCCCGCTGGAAGAACTCTTTTCCCCCCTCTATGGCCCCTAGAGCTGGTGCGGTCTGCAGATCTTTCTTGAGCCTGACAAATGCTGCCTGGCAGCCCTCATCCCAAACCCACTCCACTCCCTTGTGTAGGAGTCGGAGCAGAGGGGCTGCTGTGGCTGCATAGTCCTCAATGAAGTCTCTGCAGTACCCGGTTAGCCCCAGGAACGATCTCACTCCCGTGACTGTGTTGGGGACTGGTAACTCCTGTACTGCTTCCCTCCTTGCTTTATCTATGGCCCTTTCCCCAGCGCGTATTGTCAGGCCCAGGAATTTCACCACCTGCTGGCCGATCTGAGCTTTCTTTGGGTTGACTTTAAAACCTTCCTGCCTGAGCAGTTCCAGCAGCTCGGCTAGAAGTGGGCTAAGCTCCTCTCTCGAATCGGTGAATAGGAGCAGGTCATCCACGTATTGTACCAGCTGCCTGGGCTGGCTGAAGCCCTTTAAACTGTTTGCCATGCATTGGTGGAAAATGCTGGGGCTATTGTGGAAGCCCTGAGGCAAACAGTTCCAGGTGTACTGTTGCCCTTTAAAGGTAAAGGCAAACTTGTACTGATCCTCTCTCCTTAGGGGAATGGACCAAAACCCGTTGGAGATATCCAGCATTGTGAAAGTGGTCGCGGATGCTGGGATACTTCCTATCAGGTTGGCAACTGCTGCTACCGTGGGTGCACAGGCTGGGATGTTACTGTTGAGCACCCGATAGTCCACTGTGGCCCTCCAGGAGTTGTCCGGTTTTCTAACCGGCCACAGTGGAGAGTTCACGTGGGTGGCTATTGGTCTCAGGACCCCCTGCTGTACTAAGGAGGACATGGCTACTTCCATGTCTGGCTCCGCTTCCCTGGGGAAGTTATACTGTTTCTGTGGTCGGGCCATGGGGTCCCCGTCTATGCTGACCTCGAACCCGTTGACCCTCCCACAGTCATGCTTGTGTGTAGCAAATGTGTCTAGGTGGGCTTGCACAAATGCTTGAAACTCCTTTGGGGTGTTACTGACTATGAGCTCGAGGTTGTAACCCTCTTTAGGCTTCATGGTGCACAGGGTCCCCTTCCCCTGTTTCCCTGGGATGACTACTACTCCGCCTTCCTTTCCTGTATTTGCCCCCCAGATGCAGTGATTCCGTAAATCCACTAGGATCCCGTGGCCTACAATAAAGTCGGCTCCCAGGATCCCTTTTCCACCCTCCACCTCCCACTTCATTAGGACACAGGTCCACTTAGAGCGGAGTGTTCCCAAGCGAATGGACAGCGGGATGGAAAATGAGCCTGCCTGTTCTTTACCTGTGAATCCCAACAGACTGTAGGGGACCCCGTTAGATAGAGGTGAGGTGGTGGGGTTAGCCGAATGGATCACGCTGCATGATGCTCCCGTGCCCAACAGATAGGTCCCCTTCACCTCTTCGACCTCCATCTCAACGAGGGGTCTCTTCCACAAGTCGTAGGTAAGGGAACACAGGTAAACAGGCTGCGCTGGCTCTAGTCAGGATTTTAGGTTAGTTGGGGCTGATGGGGTCAGAGCACCGGTGGTTGCTGCTACCTTCCCTGGGCCAGTCAATAGGGACCTCATGGCATCCAAAAATGACTCGACCGTGGCGGGAGGGATCCCTGTCTCTGCCTTTTTGGCTGGGGCTGAGGAATTCTTTCCCTTGTTATCCTTCCAGGGATTCTTACACTCCTTCCTCCAGTGACCATCCTTCCTACACCCATAACAGTTAAGCTTTGTGCTGGAAGGGTTATTCCCTTCCTGATGCCACTCCTTCCTACTCTGGCCGGGTTTTATTTCATGTACTTTCCCTTTTTGTGGGGACTCTTCCACCCCTCTACTGTTCCGGTATGCCAGGTTCAGCTGTCTGACCACTGCCTCCTCGGTGACCCGGGGGTCTTTCGGGTCAAACCAAAGCTCAGCCTGGGTTTTGATCTGAGGCAAGCTGTTTGCCACTAGGCTACGGAGCCAGTGGGCCAGCTCATCCCGGTTTCGCTGAGCCCTGTTAAGATCCCCACCACAAGCACCCCTGTACACGGGCCACAGCCTGTCTGCGAAAGCCTGTGGGGTCTCTCCTGCAAGCTGCACTGTTTTCTCCACCCGGGAGAAAGGACTTCCCTCATTCATCCCCATGGCCTCTAAAACTTCCTCTCTGATGGCCGCATATCCATTCTGTCCTCTCTTGCTCTCAGCAGAGAGAGACTGGTATAGCCGGCTATCCAGTGAGAACAGGAGCATTTTTGCCATCTCGGCATCATCACAGTCGTTGATGCCTGCGTCCTGTTCTACCTCTATGAAGTGAACTGAGGGGTCCCCTTGTTGGGTGAGTTTGTTCAGGTGGCTTACCATAACCCTAAGCTGTTGTGTACCGTGGGGAGCCACGAACTGGCTTTGGAGGGGTCCCGCATCCCCGTTATCAGCAGGTGGGTCAAACCTTTCCTGCCAGGGTCGGGCACATTGGCCCCGGTCCCAGCCTCTCTTGCGGGGTTTTTTCCACCTCAGCTTCTGCCCCTAACTCCACCCCTTCTTCTTGCCAGACTTCGCTAAAGCTTGGCGCTATGGGTGGTGGTCGTGGACCCTCCTGCTCCTCAACCGGGTCGTCCCTTGGCGCTATCTTTGGTGTCTGAACCGTTCTCGCCAGGTTCCCTGTAAAGTCGACCTGGGCTGCACTTGGGCTTATGAGGCACGCCACGCCTCTTGCATTCCTTAGAGCAAGGCTGAGACTCTCTATCTGCTTCTGGCAGGGGCCATGGTCTGCATCCTCAAACCCCTGTGCGCTCATTACCTTATAGGCTGCCTGTAAGCCTTTTACTGTCTCTTCCTGCTCTCTCACTTGTTTTGCCAGGCGGGCATTCTTTTCCCGCAACCTCAGCTCATTGTTCTTGGCCTCAGTGACCTGGCACTGTAAATAATCCTGCCGGGTCTTATGTTCCCCCACTAACTGCACCCTTTCCTGGTTTAGCGCCTGCAATGCTAACAGTAACTTCTCCCCTGCTAGGGCCTTTGTTTGGACTTCCAGGGCTGACTCCTGAATCTCGGCTGCCTGTGCTTCAACGAGTCTGTCCAAAAGTTGGATCTGTTTCTTGAAGCACATCAGCCAGACTGCCTTTTCTAAGGATTTTTTATGATCCTTCCCTTCTGTCCATTTAGCTGCTGCATCTACCGGGCGCCCAGTTTTTAACAGATAAACAGATAACAGACCCACTTCTTTTCCATATTCACTTTGCTGAATACATAATCTGAAATCCTCTCTTCCATTACAGTTCTCGCTTCCGAATCAAAGTCTACTGCTTCACAACCCTTTTGCCAAGTCCTGCCGCGGTCGCCATTTTGTAGGGGGTGGTGGTGGTAGGGGTCAGCCTTTCCCCTGACTCAGTGAGCGGTTCGAATCGCTCCCATGCCCCAGGTTCAAAACCTGGACTTATTTAGGGGTTGTGAATAAAGATGCAGTAGACAACAGGTTCCAATGAAAGAATTTTAACTTTTATTAAAAATAAAAGGTAACAAACTTAAACACACTTCACACTTAAACAGGTTTGGGGAACACATGGTTACAGGCAAGGGAGAATGACAGTATACAAGAAAAACCTTCATCCCTCCCAAAAATCCCACTATCTAGCTAGGTTTCGGTTTCAGGAGATCAGGGATAATGCTCACCAAATAGGGGTTTTAACAGTACGAAATCCAGCCAGGTGAGTTGATGGTGATTCTGGTCATCGAATGTCTTCCTTTAACATGCGGCTTCTGGGCAGAGCTGAGAGGGAGAAGAGGAAGAGGAAGAGGAAGAGGAAGAGGAGGAAGAGGAAGAGGAAGAGGAAGATTAGGTGGAAGAGAAGAAGAAGAGGAGGAGGAGGAGGAGGAGGAGGAGGAGGAGAAGGAGAAGAGGAGGAGGAGGTGAAGAAGAACAAGAAGAAGAAGAGGAGGAGGAGAAGATGAAGAAGAAGAAGAGGAGGAGGAGAAGATGAAGAAGAAGAAGAAGAGGAGGAGGAGAAGAAGAAGAAGAGGAAGAAGAGGAGGAGGACGAGAAGAAGAAGAAGAAGAGAAGTAGAAAAAGAAGAAGATGAAGATTAGGTTGAGGAGAAGAAGAATAATAAGAGGAGGAGGAGGAGAAGAAGAAAAGGAAGAAGAGGAAAAATAAGTAGAAAAGGAGGAGGATGAGAAGAAGAGGAGAAGAAGAAGAGGAAGAAGATGAGGAAAAAGATGAGGAGGAGGAGAAGAAGAAGAAGAAGAGGAGGAGGAGGACAAGAAGAAGATGAAGAAGTAGAAGAAGAGGTAGAGGAGGAGAAGAAGAAGAAGAAGATGAAGAGGAAGAGGAGGAGAAGAAGAAGCAGAAGAAGAAGTAGAAGAAGAGGAGGAGGAGGAGGAGGAGAAGAGGAGGAGG